>VDFB02000017.1:392354517-392460789 GCA_007258455.2 Sequoia sempervirens
GTATTCTAGTCTAGTATCTGAACAGGTATTTTGCTTAAATCCTTTGGTATTTTGGTCTGCATTTTTTTTTGGTGATCATTGTTTCTTGCAGTTTTGGGAAATAGTTTGCAGATGTTGGGAGCACATACATCCGAGTTTTCATGTATCTGGTGCTCGCATAGAATTTTTTTTTGTCTTTTGGTTTGAAGTCTATTCCTGGTTGACTTCCTTGGTGAATTGTGTAAGGTTGAAAATAGTTTTGTTATACAGATATATGTGCAACCTATTTTAGGTCTATGTCAACTTGTTGAAGTGTTTGGGATATTCTTTTTTCAAAGCTTGAGGTCAACAGCTAATATTTTTGGTAAATATGAAGTGCATCTAATTAGGCTGACCTAATTGATGCTTGTGAAGAAGATTGGGTATATATAATAGACAGTTTTTTGAAGAATGAGAGAGTGATTTTGTGCAAATAAGTGAAGCAATGCAAACATGATGAAATGTGTTAAGTCTATTTATTGAGCTTTATTTGGAATTGAATCTACACTTATTAGGTGTACTCTGTCAGTTCATTTTCTGGTTGAAAGCCATTCAATCGTTGTAATTTTGTAGGCAATGAGCCTTTGTTTCTGGACAGTGAGCCTTGGCTTTGAGCCACCCATTTTGTAATATTCTATAACCATATTTTTAATATTGTGAGCTAACACTCACCGTGGTTTTTCCCATTTTGGGTTTTCCATGTAAAAATCTTGGTGTTCTTGTGTTCTCTGATTTCATGTTCTGTTAATGCTTTTATTTATTTCTGCTATTGTTTTCATTGGAATAATTGGATGGTATTTGATTAGAAAATTTAAGAAGAAACTGATTCACCCCCCCCCCTCTCAGTATCTTGGATCTTTAACAGTTCCTTTGTCCAAACATAAGGAGCACTAGGTTTTCTATATTTTTCATCATCATATTTTTCAACCCAAAGATTTTGATGAATCTTTAGTTGTCGAAATTCTTCACGTGATGAAATAGTATCAAAAGAACCAAAAATAGTTTCTATAATAGCATAGGCTATATTTTTCTCAATATGCATAAAGTCAACAGTATGCCTAATGGCTATATCCTTAAAGTATGGCAACTTATAGAATATGCACAACCTTTTTACACCACTTTCATTACATGGATCATATCTACTACTAGCAATCCCATCATTTTCAATAAATGACATTCTTTTTTGTCCATTCTCAACAATGTAATCACATGTTGTTAGCAATGGTGCTTCATGATTCTCTTCTTCACCATTGAACCGTGTTTTTTGTTGACAATATGGATGAGCCATTTTAAGGTAAGCACGATGTCCACACTAAATACACTTACACAAAATTTTTGAGTGCCTCACAAAATCCTTAAAGTTGCAAGTAGGAAATCCATGGTATCCATGAACACTGAGACCAGACAATGTGCCATATGCAAGAAGATCATGAATCATAAACAATAAGGAAGCTCTTAAAGTGAATTTGATTGAATGACCATCCCTTAAAGATTTAATTGCTTCAATTCCTTTCCACAATTCTATTATCTCATCATATAATGGCTCTAGATAAGCATCAATTTAATCTGAAGTCACACTTTTCTTTCTTGGTATAATCAATGATAGCATTAAGAAAAATGGTTTAGTTGCTAACCATGGTTCTGAAGTGCCATAATTCATTTAAAGAAGCTCTTGACCAAGTTGTGACCATTGAGTACTTTGGTAATCGAATGGTTCACCCCATCGACCAAGCCAACATATTACAGGGATCTTGAGAGAAAAAATTAGGCAATTTATTATCCAAATTCCATCAATCTACCGGTGAACATATGGATTTGTTTTCCATGATCATCCTTATTTTGGAAGCGCCATTTTATAAGTTTAGCAATGTCTCTACACCTATTCATTCATAGTAATCATGGGATTACGGGAAGGAAGGTGGCGAAGAACAACCTACCAGAATACAGTTCAGTTTCGCCTTCTCATACTCCACTTAATGACATTTTAAGCATTCACTCTCACTTGTAAGATTCTTGTGAAATAATACACAACCATTCACACATGTGTGGATGTTTTCATACCTTAAGCCTAGCTTAGTGATTTCCTTTCTACATTGACTTTGTTTTGTTTGCAATGTGGAGTCAAGTGGTAACAATGAACTTAATAATGCCAATAATTGATCTACACTCTCATTTTTCCAACCATGCACCACTTGCAAGTTAAGAATTTGAAGGATTGTTGTCAAATGACTTAACTTGCAATTAGCATACACAGGCTTTAAAACATTGTCCATTGACTTGGCCCAATCATTGTTTTAGACCCTCATTTCAACATTCTATCGGCTTTAAGTACTTCATCTAACAGTGATACCTCTTCATCTATCTTCATCTCTCCGTCCTGCCATTCTGTATATCTTATTAATAATTGACATTCCAAGGACTTATACTACTTGTGAGGGCATGTCAAATTTACATCATGCATAATCATATTCCATTCATCAAGTAATCAGGGACTATTTAAATCAGAGCTAAATCATATTCCACCATTTTTCTGGTTAAATAAATCGTATAATAGATCCTAGAATTAAATCATCAAAACACCATTAAATCAGCATAATCATCATCTATTTAATTAGCTGATTAAATACTAATCTCCGCCACTTGCATTCTCGATTTAGCCACTTGCATGAAATTGCATTTAATTGGTTATCAAAATCTTTTGGCACTTTCAACCCGGCATAAAGGGAGAATATTCTCAAGGTTTGGAATTTCCACACAAGTGGACATGCACAACCAGGCATTTATAGGGAGGCCTTGCGTATACTCCTGCATGTCCCTAAAAGTCAAAATCAGCATTTATTACTTAATTTTGATTCAAATTTATCATGGGCACTCTTCCCAAATCTTGCACATACATCAACCAATCCGCCATTTGACGGTATGTCCTTCTTTCATTGTAGTCCAATGTAGTCCCACGTTGTTCTCTGTAGCATTTTAGTACTTTAAATGAGAAACATCCTCAAGAAAATCCCTCCTACAATCCATATTTTGAGTCGCTCTCCATTGGAGAACTGATTTTGTTCATCATCACTCCACCATCTTCATAGCATTTTCATCTTAAGCTTTGATCAAGATTGGTAAAGGGTCACTAGCACATGTGACACCAATCCACTATGGAATAAAGTTTTGACTATGCTTTTATATGCTTACATTTGATTATCTTTGTTTATCTAATTTGCATGTTTCATCATAGTCAAGTATTTCATAGGGATTTCAAATCTAATGTTTTGCAAAGGACTAACATGATGATGTTATGTTAAAATTGTTAACCATTTGCAGATTTGATGTCCACAAAATGGCGCTAGAAGGAGGGCATTATTGGGAAATTGTTGATTACCTCAGCTTGATTATTCATTGTTATATTTGGATTTTAAGTTGTATAACAACATCTAATTTCTTTGGGTTTCTTCTCACGGCAAATAGCTTTTTGTGAACCAAAAAGTGTACTGGTTTATTCATTACTTTATATCTGGAACTTATTAAATCTGGTGTCAATATCACGTAAGCCTTCTTCAAGTCATCCGACCTGATTAAAGTGTTCACTTTCTTTGTTTGAATATCATACATCTTTTGCATTGCATCCTTTATCTTTTTCTTGTCTGCCTGTACAGCAACAATGAATACAAAAGTATTGTTATCTTCAATCTTCTTCATTGCAGATTCAGTTGTGAGGGGGTATTTCAGAACCTCGTACTGATCAAGGTTGTTTCTATGAGGTGCACTGAGTCAAGGGTATTCAGGATTTTAGGGTGTTTCCAATGTCTTTGGTCTGTGGACTGTCATGGATGTTATGATATTCTCAGTCCTTGTTTATAGTGGAGGCACCTGCCTTGATTTCTTTTGCTGCCTTTAGTGCTTGTGACTTTGGGTCATATTTCTTTTAAGCACTTTTGAGAAGAGCCATTGTTGTTGTTACTATTTCCGCCACCGCTGCCTGTGATTACTATCGCTGCTGTCAATAAATATCCTCATATACCCTCATTGAAACTTTATTTGCAGGATGTTGCTCACCAAATTAAATAAGTAAAGGTCAATAGGCATTAAATTGGTATGTTTGGTAGTTGTTTCTATAGGAGTGATTGCTTTGTATGGCTCACTATCTTCCTGAATCTGCGCATTGAATAAAGACACATTCTTACAAAGAGGAGCACTTGAATATCTAGAGTTCGAATGAGTACTTGAATCTCTGATAAATAGACTGTTATGACAATAGTTTCCCAAGTCTTAGAGGCTATGTCTAATTTTGTAACATGCCGACCCAGTATTTGCTAAAAGAACAACTGCGTACTCAATGCTCGATGTCGTTGTTTGTACGCCACCTCTTGGCATATGTGTTTACTCAAGGCTCCAACTGAAACCAGTCAACGAAATCAAGTCTTAAAGGTGAAAGAGTCTTAGAGGGAAGGAGCACACCAGGCAATCTCAACTCTGACTACTTCCACAGCATTTATAAGTATACCATAAGTCACCATTCTCTAAACCACTTTTTCAAACAGTTCATACAACTTGTTTATGCTCTCATACATAGCATATAGCCAAACAATTCACGTGCCTTGTCCATGCTGCCGCATTTCCTGTCAAACAGTTCGTATGCCTTGTCTATGCAGCCACATTTCTCATCCAGAAATAGGTCACACGTCTTGTCTATGCGGCCACATTTCTCCAGATAGTTCGCACGCCTTGTCTATGCAACAGTTCACACACCTCGTCTATGTCTGGATCTTTGTAGGGCGCGGGAGATTCATAGCGGTTACATCCTCCGTCTATTGAATGTTTTAGTCAAGTCTCGAGCCCATAATCACACCAGTTTCATCAATGGTCAAGATATGTTCATCATAAATGATGGCGCTGTAAACAAAGTGGGTACTTTTAAATGATTTTATCAGATTTCATACCAATTTCATCATTTAATGTCTTTGGGCGCGGATTCTGTCTACATTTACTCACAAAAAAATGCACATATTTTCTCATTTTTCGCCTTTTATCCGCTGGATTAGTAAATTCAAAGTTTGTCATTTATTAATCAGCAACTACTATCAAAGTCTGCATTGAAGTTTTTGCAAGTTCAGTATGCGTTGGTCCTTGACAATCTGTCAAAGCTTTACATTTATGGTGATTTCTAATTCTATTGTGAATGTCTAATCATCTTAAGAACTCATAGCGCAAATTTCTAAATGTGAAAAGTGCAGATTCCATGTAGAGATATTGGTGTATGTTCCTTAAAGCCAAAACTGGAGGCATTCAATCTAGCAAATAGTTCTAACATAATTCTGTTGGATGTCTTGTTGAGTTATCTTCTGTGCTCTCATCCTCTTCACGATTTTGTGCACTTTTATTATCTATGTCTTGCATTATGCCAGCTATGTTGATGTCTGTCAGATGTACGAAAGGACCTTCAAAACTACCAATAGAATTTCATCCCTACGATTGAGAGAAAATGAGGAGGCTAACATCCAACTTTTCATTTGATTCAGAGGCGTCGGTCTATGCTTATGCTACGATTATTGCAGTTCATCAAAACACATCTTCTTGAAGCAATTTGTCAGACAATTCAAAACTGTACTTTTTTTTTCTTTGACACCATTAAATGCAATTTCCATCACTATTTTGATGATCTGACTCTTTTCTAATAGGGCTATTGAAGAATTAAAGAATACATTGGCGAATATCACATCTCAAAACTTTGAGCCAGCGTCACACACAACAAGATTAGCCAGATTTATAAGTTGTTACTCAGAGTTGGTGACATTAATCACAGAAAGTCCGCGGGCACATATTTGATAATGTTGTTTTGAATGTTGTTTTAAATGCTTAATGCTGCAGACTTATTGTGTAGATTCTCGTGAGCCTCTTTAAATGCATTTTCAAATCTTTGAGATGTGATTTTCAAACTTGAGATATTAGGTGGCATCCAATCTTAGTGGCATCTCATGCCTCACCAGCTATTGGGTCAATTTTCAAGCTTATGATGTGCGTGAATTAAATAGGGTATGGTTCATTATGCTGCAGTAGTGCCAAGATAATTCTGGACAAGTCTGAGGCTAAAGTCAAGACAATGATGAGATTTTATTCCAGCAGAAGGCGTGGGCTCATTCCAGTAGGGATTCAGTTTGCACAAGGAACTAGCAAAATCAAAGCATAGGAAATAATCTTTGGAGAATTCTTGAGTTGAAAGCGGACATTTAAAACTTGAGAAAGCATTTTTTAATGCTTAACAGTCTAGAGCATCCATTTGCTGCCTTTGTTTTCTATTATGGACCAACTAAATTACTAATTTGATCTTTTCAAAGTTGGATTAAAATTCAACTTAGAAACTGACTAGCCTTTTTATTTTGGATCATTAATGGGTGATTTAGATCTTTGTGAAGTTATCATTAAATTTTTATCATACTTCTTATTGATGATATTTCTGTACTATTTGTAGGTTGATTTCGAAATCAAGCATTGGAATCGAGCAAATTGGAGTCAAAGAAAATTAGGCTTTGAAACTTGAAAATACACAAAGCATTTTTTAATGCTTAAAGCTTACATTATATGCCTTGGTTTTATGTTTTAAATCAACTTACACTTTTAAGGCTCTAAAGAAAGAACACTTCAATTTTTCGTTGCAAAGGGCTAAAACTGAACATTAGAAACTTACTAGATTTCGTTTTGGGCTAAAAATCGGACAAGCAATCTTCATATTTCATTTGGTGCTTAAAACGAATCACACAATTGCTTTGAAGGCTATAAAATGAACAAGTGCTTGAATTGTGATTTTATGCCTTTGCGCATTTTGAGTACAGATCCCTCGCGCCTATAGAGGACCTTATAGGGTGCTCAATCATGATTCTTATTGTTTTGAAATGACTTCGATTTAGTTTGCAATCGATCTTGTGCGAGGGAGGAAAGTACTCTCAAGCATACTTCTTTGTGCCATCAAAGATTGATCGAAGTCACGATTAAAATTTTGCTTGGTTTTGTTTTATTTAGAGGCCCCCGGGCCTTTGGGAAAAGTACTCACCCAAGGAATTAATTAACCAAGAACACTCTAAAAGCCAAGAGCATTTCCAGCCGGATATAAATGGTATTGGTTAAACGCCATTATCACGCTGTTGGCTCTGACAAGATGGATCCGAAAGGGGACTCTTGTCATATGGGTCAATCTCCACGAATGGAAAGTCCTTACTAGAACCCATGTACTAGAATTTTCCAAAATCCTTGATCTATTTTTTGAAAAGAAACCGTCAGCATGAGTCAGCCTCTACACTTTTACGAGATCTTTAGTAGGTGAAATGGGTGCCATGCCATGGGAGTTTTAGCGGTACATGCCGTAGCCGCCCTGATTGGCTTTTAATTGTTTGAGTGGTTTCGGGTAATAAGATTCAATCCATTCGCCAGTGATAGCGAAATGGGATTTGTCCGCGATTCAAAATGGCTGTTCCGGCACATCCACATAGGCCGCAATACCAGATGTTTGAAAACACGCGTTAACGCAAACATTGAAAACCAACATTCATCACTGAAGAACATTTCAAACCCTTGCTATTAAAATACCTTTGACAAAGCCCAAGAACTATTGCTTACCCTTGGGATTATGTCCTTATAGGTTCCTAAGTAATTGGGTTTACATCTTAATTTGCTCTTACAAAGGTCAACATTAGGCAACCTTTGTCCTAATTTCTTGGAACTTCCACATAGCACTTTGTGGGACGAAAAGAGGTTGTGACATTGGACATTCAGTTTGAAACATAATCAAGTGGTTGTTTTTGGTAAAAAGTACTCATTAAGCAAAGATAACAAATTGGACCCCACACATGTGCTTGATATCTTTTGGTCATATTGGTCTTTTTAATTACTCTTAGAGAAAAGCGTGTTCTTCAATATCTTGGCCTAGTAAACAAAGTCTCTCTCTGGTCTCTTAGGATCAAACCAAATCAATTTCAATCCATCCAAACAATTTATCAAAATCCATCCCACTAAACAACCTTGTAACTTTCTAAACATCATTCTGTATTCTGGGTAAATCAATCTTAAACCTATCATCACCAAAATTCTTGTTTAGTTAGATGTATGGGAATGCATCCTTTCTCATACATTTAATTAAATTAGCAATCCTTTGAACAAAGTTCATCCTAAGATCACATCCAACATCTTAGGGTTTACAAGTTCATCATCCAAATCAACCAATCAAAATCAAACCCTAAGTCTACCATTGATCCAAAGTTCCTAAACGTTCAACACTCATATCATTCACCCTCTTTCATCTTTCATCTCGTCATTTGTCCTAAAAACCTTAGAGGTTACCTTTGCAACAAGGTCAAAACACAAGGAGAACATGGAATATAAACTTGATCCATACATCTTGAGTAATCGAAATCAATTGAATCTTCAAAGCCTTACAATGCTGATTGATCATCAAAACTCACACTTATACAATCCATACATGGGACCATTACCTTTGACAAATGTCAATAGAACAACAAGTGTGAGTATGCCCAAATCAAAGATTGGAACACATTTCCCGATGGTAAATCCAAGTCCAAATCTACAAGTCTATCAATCGAACAATCAAAGCATGAGCCTTCAAATGAACAACATCATCCCATCAAATCTCTACAAGCCAAATGAGAATTTACCAAGCACAAGTATTCCAAACATGAGCAATGGTCAATTTCAACCCATCATCACAAATCATAACATTCTCCAAAATCAAACACAAAGGCACATTCCAAATCTTCTTCAACAAAATCCAAATTAAGGGAGTCAAATTCAAAATCAAGATCAAATTTCACTAGAGCAACTTGCTTCACATGCCAAAGTAATTGAATTATTGAGCCAAGAGATATCTTCACTCCAAAATCAATACAATCTTCCATTGGTTAATCCATGTCATCAAAGCATTGAGTTGTGTCCACAACCACAACAATATCTCCAAGGTCAAGAAGTTAGACATCAAGGTCAACCACATCAACAAATCCAACCCCCACGTGTCGAAGATCAATCACCACATCTCCAAAATCAATCACCACAAGGTCAACTTAAAGTGCAAATCTCACAAAGAAACAAGCGACAATACACACCACTTGGGAGACCAATCGAATCAGTCTTGCAGCAATTGGTACAAGAAAATCTCATCAAGCTCCCCATCTATGGGAACTATCAAGAACCCCTAGTTAAACCACCAGGGTATAATGAGGAGCACCATTGTGATTATCACAAAACAAAGGGACACACAACATTAAGTTGTATTCGACTAAAAATTCTCATCCAAGACCTAATTGATCAAAAGATAATTGCTATTGGAGACAATGATAACATTGTCAATCTCTCCACCACAATTGTTGAAAACAAAGATCAAGATCAATCCATCAATAAAGATACTTTCACCTCATCCAATGAGGCATTGACCAATAATCATGTTGAAAATGTCTCTACATTACCTAATGGGTTAAAGGGAATATCTCAAGAATTTATTCTAAAGCATGATAAATATCTCTCACCCAAGTCTACCAATGGTCCTTTCCAAGACATATCGACATCCTTTGACCTCATGATTGCCGATATTGAAGGAATCTTCAACTTGACACCTGATCCAAGTCCACTCGAAGATCAAGAAGATATTGAGCTACTTCCTATGCCTAATAAAGATATCCAAGAACCATTTGTAAGCAATCCATCCTTTGAAACTGACCCATGTCAAGAGCTTGATCCAAAGCATATCGAAAGCAATCCCAAAATAAATCAAGATCAAAAATTTGTATCTCCAAGATACTACAATGACCTAATGGTTATTCTCCTATCCACACAAGATGATCACATCCACATAGCACTTACTCCTCCATCTACCCATGAGATGCTTTCTATGGATGGACACGTAGATGATCTTCAACTAGAACAAGATTGTGTTACACAAAAAGAGCAAATTCTTAACTCCTACAATCAAACGGAGTTGTCAACATCAAGATCAAATATGTCCCAAACTCAGATTGAGGACATCATGAATAAAGATATCCATTATTATCCGCTCAACAAAACAAGTCAAATAGAACATCTAGAGTTAGCGGAGCAGCAAATTGAAAGAACGTCAACTACGGTGGTCATTTGTCAGAGCATGTTTACTGAACAAGACATCTCAGAACAGGAAGAGTCAAAGAACGTACAAAATGCACATCAGCAACTTCATCTCAAGCAAACGTCAACATAGGGAGCACAAAGTATCTTTATGGCGAAACTATTGCCAATACTACAACCAACCACGCCATGAATCTTCATCCACCCATCACCCCATCCATGAATTGGGACCAACTTCGAAAGAAAGATTTGAATCAAAGTACAAAGAAAATTATCAAAGCAAAAGAAGCTGAGAAGCATAATGGACAAATCAAATACATATGGATACCAAAGAATACAAAGAAAGATCATCCCTATCATCACCAAAGAAAACTGGTAAGTAAACTAAAGAGGGAAAGGTATCCATCGTGATGTAATCAAAAGCAAAGCAGTTTACTATGTAAAAGATATCAAGCAGTTTATCCTAATTCCATGCACACTTTCGTATCCACCCATCATTGCTCATCTTCCCAATTTTGGAGAATCAAAGGTTCCAAACTGTCAACCAATCCATCTTTTATCCCTAAACACATTCCATCCATGCCTCCACGATAGATTCAATTCTCGCTATTGACCATGATATAACAAACTTTCCATCATATGATTCAAGGCAACGAAGCTGCTATAAAGCATTGACAAAGTCAACTCCAAGATCAACAAAGGTGATCACATCCCAAAGCTGCATTCAAGTGCACGATCTTAGAAAAGCAGCCTTCCGTGAAGGAGCACCATGACAGGAATCTACATCAACACCACTAGGTGGTTCAGCGATGAATCTTTAAAAATACAAAAAATCAAAAAATCAAAAGCGCAAATCTAAAAAAATCAAAAAAGATTGAAAAACAAGAAGATAAAAAATCGCCCCATGAAAACCGTGATGGCAATTCTAAGCACCATGATGAAAACCTAGCAAACAGGCGTCATGTGTAGAATCGAGCATCTATGTGCACCAGTTCAGTTGAAAGCATCTCAATCATCCGTAATAAATTGAGCATTCCATCCATCTCAACCATAATAAATCCATTTCATCCATGAACCATTTATCCAATCCATTCACATATATCTGCATCCATAGTCCAAATTGTCTTGATTTTGATAAAACTTTGGGGCATGCTTTATGCTTGCTTATGGTAAACATATTGACATGGGCCGTTTTCATTGATCCCATCCTATGCAGCGTTATCTGAGCCATGAAGCATTATCCAAATGAGCATTCGTTATTCGAGCACCTTATCTTATCGCAAGATAAATCCTTGGCATACTTTGCGTGCTTACCATATCCATCCATCCATACACTTATCCGAGCATCCATACGTTGCTAGACATTGGGGGTAGATATGTACATCTTGCTTCAAGAAGAATAAATCTTGGTCTATGTCCTCCAACTTATGTGGTGATTCAAACATTGGAAAACGTGAAACCAAACTGGTCAAAGCATTTGTGATCCAAAATTGAAATCATAGCCCATGGCATATTTTGATGAGAAAACATTCCTTATCAAGCTTCATATTTCATTGAACATCAATCAAAACAATCACTATTAGTCGCGTCTAACGCATCCTTCAACATCATATCAAATCATTTGAACATCTTTTGTTTCAAACCAAGCTTCATCAAACATGATCAATCAAATCCAATCAAAAAATCATCATCTCAAGATATCATTGTGTTTCTTAAACACTATCCTTGCCTTGTTGTGCATCCTCAACAATGTTATCATCATCAATCCTGATCAATCAATCCTTGCATTGTTGTGCATCCTCAACAATGTTATCATCATCAATCCTAATCGATCAAATCCTTGCATTGTTGTGTATCCTCAACAATGTTATCATCATCATCAATCCACCAATCAGATCAATCAACCTTAGCTTAGTTTTCAACCAAATCCCAAACAGAGCACTGATATCATCACACATGTCCATATCCAAATCGTCAAATCATGCAAAATCCAAAAACATCCAAATATTGAAAATCCGAAACCTCAAAGAGTCAAAACATCCACAAAATTGAAATCCGAACTTCATTAGGTCACGAGCTTAAGCGTAGAGCCAGGCTAATCTTTGATCAGCCGAGACGTAAAATCGAAAACATTGAATCATCAAAATCCAAAAACATTTCAAAAAACGCCATAAAATCACTTAAAATCAAAACATTTGTAAAATCTTGAAAACACAAAATAGCCTCAAAAACATTTCAAAACATCAAAACATCCAAATATTTGAAAAAATCCATCATCTCATCATTTCACTCAAATAATCAATCATCCATAATAAATTGATCATCACCTTCATCCTTTGGCAAAGCAAACAGAAACAAGCGCCACAGTCAGCAAAAGAAAACTTCAATTGTAAAATCAAAATCGAAGCAACAGATCTTTAAAACAAAATCAAAGTCTCGATCATTTTCAAACATGTCAGTCAACTTTATATCATTAGCCTATCAATCAACTTATCAAACCATCATCATCCTGTACAATGCATGTCCTAGGATATATCGTTCTGACAATGGGCATCATTTTGGATATCACTTGGATTCCTATCCTATCAAAACACATCCCTTTGGCTAAAGGTATGAAGAACATTGACTTGTTTGTGTACTTGATCTTTTCTTTTGATTTATCTTATTGCACTCATTCCAAGGACCTCTCGATGATATCGAGCAGAAGGATTTAGAGATAGGAATGGGGCAACGATCATTATCTTTTGTCTGGCGTACTTTGTTGGGCTCTTGTAATAACTTGGCAGATACTTGCTGGTGGGTGCAGCCTAGCAAGGTTCCATTATAGCCGGTGTGAACAAGAGAGGGGGAATACTCCTATCTTGCTTGTTGGAGTCAAAGAGTCCATCACACTAGGTACAATGCCATCCACGGTTCTTGATACCTTGATGCATCGTGCACCTATGTGGTTATCAAACATAAGTAAGTGACCCTTTGAAAATCCCAATCCTTGATAAGCAAATCATCATCATTTATTATTCATCATCATCATCTATCATCCATCATCTCTAATAAAGTCTGACCGATCATGGACTTATTTGGATCCTCTTGTCATCATCTCATTTAAATTGCTAACATCACCAAATCACATCCATCATCCATCCATCTGCATCCATCGTGCATCCATCCACACCATCAGGAAAACTATGACATATCGCATACATAATGAATCGATCATTCCACGGGCATTTCCATTTGCATCATCATCATAATATAGTCTGTTAGTCCTAAGCATGCATGAAACATTCATCATATCATCCATCTCATATCATATCATCATTTAAGTTGTTTAGAATAATATGGATTTGTTATTCTAAGCATCTTGCAGGAAATCATCTTTGCATCGTCATCCATAACCACCCATTTTGAACCTCTTTATCGCGAGATCGACCCTCAAATCAAATCTTTTCGCTCGATCTCTCGAGGGGGCAATGTACCAGTGTACTTCTTTCCGCTGGGGCATCCGAAAAATTAGAAATTTTTTGATTTTGATCACGACAAGTTTATTCTTTGAACCAACGCAACAAGTACATTGCTTTAAAGAGGGGCAAAATGTAGACACGTCAAATTTGCATTATGCATATTCATCCGCTCAATAAATAAATCAAATGCATCACATCCATTCACCTAGTAAACCAGGTTCTTATCATCAAAAGCTCAATCATAGTTTAATTAAATAAATCAAGCTTTATTTAATTAAAATCTCAAACATGCATCTTCCATCCTTTTTTGATTTAAATAAAACAAATATTTAAGTCTTAAAAGTCAAAATCATCTAATCGACATTAAATCAGCATAATCATCATCTATTTAATCTAACCACGATTAAATGTTAATCCACATCCCTTGCATTATCTAGATCTCTAGCCACTTGCACATATAAATCAATTTATTGATTTTATTAAATCAAATTACACCATCAACATGGCTGTAGAATATAGTAGGGAATATTCCCTCAATTTTGAATTGCATTAATATTGCTCATTTTCTTGTCCCCCACATATGCATGATTTTTGACTCCTTGGTTTGGTTGCAAAATTGAATCATGAATCTCCTTCTCTGTTTTGTCCCCCAAATTTATTCAAAATTTGAATTCAAATTATCTTAGTCCCACAGTGTCTTCTCAAATTTGCAATCTTAGTCCCCATTGTGTCTCTTCACATTTGCCAATCTTAAAAAATAAAGGTTTCAAAATCAATAGAATCCTCCATAAAATTTTGCAAGTTACTTCTTTTGAGAATCATCTTGCTCATTTTTTCATTGATCTTGAATCTGGTTGGGAAGACTACCAATCCACTATAAGATGCTAGTTTGATCATTAGAATGATGCATTTCTATGTTTTTCTTGTTTCTTTGATGATTTTGTAACAATAATAAGATTTTTATCTTTGATCCAATGAGATTGGGTACATATAAGAAAGTAATTAATATAATATGTTTTTATCTGAGGTTCATTTTCAAGAAGGAAAAAGGAGGAACCATAATGGATTACTCTTCATGTTTAGAAAAAAATTCAAGTCGTTAATCTTGATTTAAAGTGGATATATATGTGTTATCAATTATTTTGAAGCTATTATTACTTCCACTATATGTCAAAATTAAGATAATCCTAATGAAATGCTTGAATTAGATTTAGTTTATAGTACATCAATGACCTCTAAGTTATTGAGATGGTTATATTTCTTCCTTTGATATTTATAAACTTTTAGTATGAATTTTAGTTCAACAAAAAAATCAAGATATATATTCAACAGAACAATTGAAGGGTTCATATAAATGCCAATATTTAAAATTGTGAGCTTGTCTGACTTGTTTTTTGGTTTGTTTTGTTTTGTCAAGTTATTAGTCAAATATATGATGTTAACTTAAATGCTTGTGACTTCGAATGGCTTTTCAAAATACTAATGGCCATTTTCATATTATTAGATGTAGATATAATTGTTTTAAGTTATGTAAGTGAATATGTTTGTAAAGGTGTGTTGAAAATCAACACTGATGGGTCTTCCAGAGGAAATCCTAATGATGTTGGGATTGGTGGTATTGGAAGGGATAGTTCGGGGTGGTTATATTCTTCTTTTCTTCATATAGAGGTCAACAAATGAACAATTTAATAGAAGTTTTGTCCATTCTTTTTGCTTTATAAAGGGGTTGTGCCCTTGGATGGAGATAGATCATCTATGAATCATATTCAAAGGTTCTGATTGATATGTTGAATAAGTGGCAGTGGGATGGAGTGAATTGGCAATTGGCCTCGGTGGTCAAGCAAATATCTACTCTTAGGGACTCATTGGACTTTGTCACCGTTTATGACATTCCTTGGGAATAGAATAAGGAGGCAGATTGCTTGGAAAAATGGGCTTCTAAGTAGATAGGGATGTGGAGTGTTGAGGACTAGGAAAATTTATCTGCTGAGTCTTCCCAAGCGTTAGACGATTTAGTTATGGGAGATATGAAGAATCATTTGGAGGTTTCTGGATGGCTTTGAGTGGTTTGTTGGTTTCTTATTTGGGTTGGGACCCCTTGGTGGGTTGAGTTTTTTTGCCTTGTTAATGCTTGTTTCTATGTAATAAATTTTTACTCCCTTTTTTCTAAAAAAAAAAATGTTTGTTTATATTGACAATGACTTAATATTTCATTGCAAAATAAACTCTTATTTTATAACGATCTCCCTATGTATTTTTTTTTCAAATGTAAAAATATATTGCAACTTATAAAAAAATTCCAAAAAAGTAAAGACTAAATAATAATTGAATGTAGATAACATTCCTTTGAATTTCCTAAAGTAAATCTCTAAAGTAAATCTCTAGCACCTCCTAAGTTGCAAGTGCTAGTATTATAAGGGAGAGGGCTCGATCATGGGTAGGATAACTTTGAGCGAGGGGTACACGTCATCAACGTCCGAGTCAAACAATTTTTTTTTGCCACATCTCTTGACCGTTGAGTTGGCATCCCCCAATTTCTTTTTGGCGAAAATTGGGCACGATTATCAATGTTTTCAGACCATTTTTCAGAAACCACAAAAAAAAAGCCAAAAAAAGTGATGAACCGATAGTGGGTCACTAAGTCATGTAATATTGATATGCTGATGTGGCATTACATGATTGGTCAGTTTGTGTAATTTTTGAATTAAAATGATTGATAGTTGGATATTAAATGTAAATTTATTGGTACTTTTATTGCCCAAAAGTGAGCCCCAATCTATACCCACGATTGGTCCCTGTCCGACGATCGGGCCCTCTCCCTCATTCGAATTCTGAAGTTTGGCATTTGATAAGACAACTTGTGATGATTTGGCACCTGCTGTACATTTAAGTCCGCTGGAAGTGAAGTTTAAGGTAATCTGAGTTAACGAGAGTTAACGAACCTGACGACGGCATCAACTGCACATTTAATATAGGGTTTCTCAGCTTCTCAGAGGCATAATGGTTTTTATTGTCGGAGTCATTTCATCATATTCAGTTGCGTATTATGGCTGAGGTTGCTGTACTTCTCTGGAGAGTAACTGTTTTTTGCTTGAATCTCAAGGTATTTATGGCATTTTAAAAAAGGCGAATGATCTTGCCAAAGATATCGAGCTATTGTAAGCTATTTCGTAACCTTAGGTCTCGTCTTGATTAAATCTGTATTCAGACATTAAGCATATTCAATTTTTCAGCTTCTAAGTTAAGGCAATATTTAGTTTTGAGATCACTAAACAACTTCAGAGTGGTAAGATGCTCTATTCATTCCTAGAAGTTTTAAGAAAGACAAAGGCGAGAATATGTGAGTAGAGCATTTAATTTTTGGTTTTGAGGCTCATGGTTCAGATATTTGGCTTCTGTCTCATTGCACTGTGAAGGCAAATGATTGTGCGTTATGCATGAGGTGGGAAATACTTTAAAGTTTTCATTTAAAGAACATTAGCAATAAATGTTACATGGATTAAGGTTTTATTTTTAACTATCCAGTTTAAGCTTACAGTGCAGATTTCGTGTATTTGAGGTTTGTTTTTGTGAAGCGAATGAATGCAGGCATCTTGTCCATCTTGACACTCTTTCCCTATTGTTGCAACTCCTCTAGTTATGATCCTATAGGGTACTTACACACTCTCACATGGTTGGTTTTCAGCACAAACCACTCACACTTTCCTTTTTTCCAACAATGACACTAAAAGATTTGGACTCTCTAAATCTCCTCCACCCACTCTCCACTCAATGAAAAATGGTCCTACAGCTCCTACCCAACATGCTCACTTGTAGGAGGACAATTAACACACTCAAACTTATTGTTAGAGCTATAACCTACTTTGATACCGTCTACTGATGTAGTAACTTGGAGGGTGGTTTGAATGAGTAGGCAACCAACTCTAGGTAGCCTTGACCGAACACACACAAGTTTCAAAGACCCATAGGTTAAACTAGAAGCAAGCTACAAGAAGGAATTGAACTTGATTTATGTGCACTCATGCACAATTTGGAGCAGCAATAAAAAAAATTCTATTTCGATATACAAGTTGAAAATATAGATATAACAATCATTTACTTTGATTACATAGAATATGGATAGAGATTAAACCTTCCCTCGGTCTTCTTTCTTAACAAGGTGTTTCCATGTGCTTTCATTTTGGCTTTCTTCTCTCCTAGGTTCTCTATATTACATTTTCCTTCACTGCATGACTCTATCTTTGTCCTATCATGCTGCTCCTCTCTTCTTTCTCTACCATGTGGTTTCTATACTCTCATACACGACTTAGTATTCTTGTTCATTGCTTATCTGTTCTGTCACACATTCCTTGAAATGTTCTTGTTGCCTTTTTGTTCTCATGCGTGTGGTTGAAGACAACAACCTCATCAACTTGCCTGCACAACATGCCACCTCAGGTCACTTCTAAACAACTATCGCTCTTGTTTTTCTATGACCTAATTGAATCTCACCAAAAATTGGCACTTGAGCTTGTTAGCCTTTGTGATTGAGCACAAAAAAAGCCTACATCAATTGTTGGATCAGATGCACTTGCAATCATTTTGAAAACCCCTAAAATCTTGCGCAAATCCATTTGACATTGCTAGGCATTTAATTGGAGAGTTGGGGTGGGTAAATAGTTCATCATCTAAGCTTTAGGGGCCAACATGAGATTTACATCACTAGGCAAGGCGATAAATGCAAATCTTTCAAAATATTGACTAATTACTTAATCACATTGATCAAATCATTAAATGTTGACTAGACATTTATGCAAGATGAACTAACACCAAAATTAAACCCCTCAAACACTTGCATAGCCATTTAGGTTCCTTGTCGGCTTCTAAAAACACTTCATCAACCAACTTCGAATAACGCTTCATCAACCAACACTCTCTTTTGCAACCGAGCACCAACTTTGTTAGCCAAAAGATCATCTTTAGCAGTGATTCGCTTATTCTGCTGCAAACTCTTCAATTTTGCCAGCCAAATGGACTTCCACAATGAAAAGTCTACTTTGTCATCCTATTCTCACTTCTGTAGCCAAATGTTGTCTTCGCCAACAACCACTTGCTACAACAACTGGGAACTTTGGCAGCATCTCCACACTTCTACAATCATGCAACCATCTTCATCAGCAACTGCCATCTTTTGCAACCAACTGCTGACTTCTGCAGCCATATATTATGTTTGTCAACCAAATGGTCCATTTCATCAGCTGGCATCAAAAAGAGACAATCTAACAAAATAACCGCACACATGCCCCTGGTCAATGCAAACCCACAAAATCCTAGGATGCCCCTGCATCACAAAGGGATAGAACTACTAGAACATGGGAAGATTAAATCCCATTAAGAGTTGAGAGAATTACTAGTGAATGGAAGGCCCTTAAATATGCTTTACAAACTCTGAGTTGGAGGAAATAGTCAATACTTGGGACTTTATTCCCAATAAAGTTATGAAGAAGGGTAGATCTGCATTACCCAAAAATAAAACTTGAAGAAGATGAAGATGAAGAACATGAATGCGATGAAGATGTTGAGCATTGTTACCCTGAAGAAGGGGAAAGTATTGATGATTACCATGGAAGAGAAGATTTAGAAGATAGTAATGAAGAAGAATGCAGCCTATCATTAGAGGTTGCCCAAGATATTGTTCTTGTGGAAGTGATCCACATTAGAGATGAGGAAGTAGCAAGGAAGGAGAATGAAAAGACTTCCTTGATAGGTAGAAGTGTGAATGAAAAAGGCCTTGAGCAGCACAAAACTGGGAAATCAAGCTAGCATTGGTGGAAAAGAAGAAGTCCTCATAAGAGAGGATGGCATTGTAAAGAGTGGACTGAAGGGCATGATATTATGAACATGCCAGAAGCTAATATGGCAGCAAAAATAGATGAAGACAAAATGGGCTCTTGATAGTGTATAGGTGCAATAGAGATTAAGAAAGCACAAGAGGGAGCCCACCAATGTGAAGTGAATGAACTATTTGAAGAGCTCATGATGGTTGGAGAAGTAGAGTTAAAAGAACTTTGTAAAGACCTTATAAACGGTGAAGCTACAATGAAGCTTGATGCTGCAATAAAGACACAAGAAGAGGAAGTAATGAATGCTAGCTTAGAGGTAGCCATGAGAAGAATGACTAATCAACTTGATACCCAAAACATAGAGGGAGGATGAAAACTGAAAAGAGAGAAGAGGTGTTGCAATTAGGCTTAAATGGTTAGTTTAGAAGTCCAACCATAGGTCGGACAAGCAATGAGAAAATCTAGAATGACTTTTAGTGGAGGAGGATAGGTAGAGGTGTGTCTATGCCTGCAAGGAGCTATAAAAATATAAGATAACAATTTGTAGGAGGTGGACAAACTATGCCCAAGCATGGGGAAAGTGAAAAACAAAGATTATCAGAGCTAGGCAGAGGAGGACAGTTTATGGTGCAACAAGTTTTTCAAAACAGATGAAGAAATTACGTGAAAAACTATGGTAGTACCTAACATGGTTGAAGGGAATGCTATGGCCTGATTTTTTGGGCCAAAAGGATGGTTCTACCATTTAGCTCAAACTTGTGAGCACTGTGGACACAAACTCTTAGTTTGGGTATTTGATTCAGGAGCATCTTGAAGTAAAGGCAATCTTGCATCACCAAAAAATATTAAGAGTCAGGCTTTCAGTCTGCTTGGTGTTTTGGCTTTCATGGAGTCAGATTTGAGATAAAATTAGATTTGAACCAAGATATTCAAAAGGGGGAGGATGCTGTACACCAGTCAACCAAATGGTTGAAACTTGAGAGGTTTTAGGAGTTTGTTCTCCTTAAAATAGAAACTATTGTAATAGCCCTGTTTTGGTAAGCTACATAGACATAGTTGAGTAGAAGCTGTCTTTGTTTAATAAAAGGAATGCTAAATCTTTAGGGAAGTTGATTACAGCATGTGTGCTGAATTAGTGGTCAGTTTGTTTTGTTGCACACGTATATTTAGAGAGATGGGTGAATAGAAGAGAGTCTTTGATCGTGTATTCTACAACCTCCTAATATCTGCTGTTCACTTGCTGCTCTTGGCAAATTTCTGTTGACTGTGTACTTTGTCCTTTGTGCATAACAACTGTTAATTCTGTAGCACACCTATTTTAAACTGGGTTAATAGTGTTGTTTTGACATTACATTATGATTAAGTTATAGGATCTGGGCTGCATCATATAATTCCTTGCATCCATTGAATGTAACCAATTGATGTGGGGTATATATTGTCACTAACACTCTTCATGAGCTATAGTGTCTTATGCTATATTATTTTACAGTGTTTATTGCATTGCACAGGATTATGCCTTTATTGCATTTAAGCATCACATGGATTTTTCATGACAATTTTGAGTAGACAATTTTTTTTTCTCTTTTTATTTTTGTGACAGTTAAAGCAAAAATGTAGTTTGTGCTTACTTTGATCATGTGACATAGTGCCATGGAGGCAGGTACAACCAATTTTCACAATATAACTAACAAACAGAAATAGCAAAATTGTAGTTTGTGCTTACTTTGATAATGTGACACAGTGCCATGGTGGCAGGTAGAACCAATTTTCACAATATAACTAACAAACAGAAATACATGTAATCAGACATAAGAAGGCACAAAACACACAAACATTTCAAGTCTAAGGCGAGTAACTGGGGAATAAATTTACAAACAATTTCAATATGCAATGAATCCAATATCATTTACAGGTGTGTAGAGCTCATATTTATATATAATGGCATCCATCAGATGGTGCAACTTGCCATCAATCTGGGCTACAGAAAGGAGCATGGTACATGGAAGAGGAGAGCAAGGAAACAAATTTCATGAGGGGCCGATAAGGAGGCTGATGATTTATTGCATATGTTGAACGAATAGTTGAGATGTAGAATGCTTGAGGATGAAGTGGTTAGCAAATCCTCAACATTGGATGATTACGGTGACATGAATCTTCAACAAATAGTATGTCAATTGAAAATGACATGCTCATGAGATATGTTGTGTGTGTGGGATGCAGCAAATGAAGACTATTTGATGGCCCCATGAGCCCGACTGGCATAGATGATTGGTAATCTTTAGGATAAGAGATTCTCCTGGTGCATGCTTGGCATGTAGAGAATGGGAATGACCAATGAGTGGCTGACATTTGTATTGGGCCATCCCAGATGAGTGCGTTTGAGTGTAGGGAAATCTGAAGCATGTGAGCGAGAGTGGAAGCATGAGCAAGTTAGGAGGATATTGTTGGACTAATCACCAGCGTCTCCCTTCGGATTCGGGACATGGACTAATCGCCTCCCATGGATCCACTGATCTCTGGCGTTTGTATCGTGCGTTAACGAGTCGATTCTTTTGGTGCAACGACAAACATGTTCCAACAAATGGTATTAGAGCCAAGTCACGGGTTCGAATCCCCTTTGGTGACGTTGAGGGGTGAGGAGCCGGGGAGGGGGGGGCCGTTGTTGGACTAATTGTCAGTGCCAGCGTCTCCCTTCGGATTCGGGACATGGACTAATTGCCTCCCGTGGATCCGCTTTTCTCTGGTGTTTGTATCGAGCGTTAACAGGTCGATCTTTTGGTGCAACGGCAAACGTGTTCTAACAAATATTTCTTGAAGAAGTCCACTTATAATTTTCCTAACATAATAGGATGTATTTGAATGTGGCTGCACTGAAAATGCACTACAGGATGCTAAGGTTATCTTGGTTAAGCCTCTTAAATATAACTATCCTAAGTTCCTAACATAAGTGAACACTTTATTTACTACAATTTTTGTTTGGAATAGTTGCAAAACATTGGGATCATTTTTCCATTCAGTCAAGGTCTTAGGATCATTTCATTGATTATTCTTTCATGTACCACCCTTACTCTATTCAAGTAATGTCAACATAACCTATGACAATTTGGAAGAGCTTAAAATTGCATACATTGTATAGAGGAAGGCAATGTCCAGCACCTCAATATAGCTATAGTAGATCATCAAAATTATCTTTCAGATTTTATGAGAGACATCCATAGGCCAGGTAAATGCAATCATATGCTAACAACCTTTAAAGTAGAGCCATATTGCCAAGGGCAATAGAGAGTCCAACCCTATTTGTTTGTACGAGGAAGACAACATTCAGCAATAAGAAGTGCCAAAATATGCCCAATGACAAGTATATTCTAGGATAGCTAGCACTTGTCTTTCTCTCCAACCCACTTGCAAGCAACCCCTAGAGGGACCAATTTTTTCAATCCAAATTTGAATCCTTTCTGCGAGTACATTCCCTCTAATTTATTTGTAATGTCCCGTTCTAGAATTTCCTTATTTTTGCTTTGAATAAATATCCCACACTCACAAAAGGCATGCATAATTAATTACAAATATTTATTTATCTTTAAACTAGAATTTTTATATATATTTCAGATGTAAAATTTAATAATATAATTCTGAAAAATACAAACTTCTTTTTGAATATCTGCTGTAATCTTCTTGCAATTTGCAACTATTTTATTTTTACAAATGCCTTGAAATATTCTTGCTAAAGTTGGGGGTTTTTGTCTCATAACTTTATGAAGAAATTAAGGGTTTTCTTTGTTGAATTTCTGATCTATGAGGGGTTTTGTCCTCAAGATTGCTGAATCATTGATTCATATTCCATGAGGAAAAATAAATAATTATTTTTGCTCAAAATTGCCTTCATTTCCTTGATTTATCTTATATACATCTTTTGCTTCAATAGTTATAACCCTACATATGTCTCTTGACTTTCCATTAAAATTAAACTTTATTAAATTTTAATTTTTAATAATATTAATCATTCTCCCATAAGCACTCCCTTTATTATCCTTCCTTAAGAGAATTGCAGGAGAAAGAAAAGAACTATTGGAGAAAATAAAAATATATTTAAGGAGAGGGAATTACAATCTGCCCTTCCCAAGATTGCTTGTCCTCAAGCAATCACAACTAGGATGCTAAAGAATTTTTTCTCCACTTGACTGAATCTTTTCTTTTTTTGGAGTTATTAGGATCCCAAATCAATCTTGGAAATATTATGAATGTTTCTAATGATGTAGTGTATTTCATTAATTGTCTATTGGTTGCTAAGCTTGGTTGATGTGGCTCCTTAACAACTATGTCTTTCTTGTCCTCTCAACAACTTTGCTTGACTAATCCATATTGCCTTGCAAAACTCCTTGAGTCATACCCGATTCTACTAATTGTTCTCTGAGCTCTCCCTACAACTTCTATGTCATATCCCCAAAATTACGTAATTTGAATTTTGGAGGTAAACACAATAGTGTTTTTAAACACTAATATCTGCATTTATTAAATATTTAAAATAATATTTAAATAAAAAATAATAAAATAAATTTAAATTATTTAATAATAATATTTAAATTTTATAAACATTATCTGGGCCGACCCATTGGAAGGCCACTATACGCAGCAGGAGGGTGGTAGACGGGCGATTATTGGCGGAGCCTCTTGGCTCTCGCCATCTTTTTGATATCACACGGAATACTTGGTATTGATATCTCAATGAGCACAAAGGACTACTACAGACCACTGCGATAAAGGCACATAAGTTCGACCAGTGATCTTACACCGTATAGAGGTTGAATCCATGTCACACCAACAATATCTTGCCACCATTCACACTCGCAATCGCCCAGCCCGACCACATCGTGAGCGACATTCTTTTGCCGTCGACACTGTTTGTAGTGAGTGAGATTGGTGAGCAAACAATATCGCACCCAAGGACTATCATAGCAGCAACATTACCCTTGGATCTGAGCGCACCATTGAAGACTCCCCTACTTTGTATATCGGGGTGTTACCGATTACACGACATCTAAGATTGGGACCAAAATATATCATCATAATTGGGCTTCACGGGACATTGTTTTCAGGTGTGATTCCATCTATAGTTGACCGAGTACAATCTCTGTTGCTCTTGTTATCAGTTGATGTATAACCAATTATTCCATGTATGAAGATTGATACTACGATATCAGGGAGTTAATCGTTGTTCTGGTTGATTGCAAGTCTATTGATGTTGATGAATCTTAGTGTCTATTATAGAAATCATTAGCATTCAGTATTTGCAGACTAATTCCCTTGTGTTTCGGGAGGTCCTATGTCATTAATGGCTGTGGAAACTTTCCATTGTTATTGATTTGAGTGTGCATTCGTTGCTATTTCTCCATCTTGCTATTGATACATTTCGGGTTTGACTGTTAAAGTTGTGGTGATTGTTGCTATGTGTTATTGAGTATTTCTCCTCTACTATGGAAGATCTGGGTTTGGAACATTATAGTGGTATCAGAGCTTGGCATCCTACTAGCCTGTGCATCTGTTCATGAGTGATAGAGATCTGAGATATCATCTCAGAAAGAAGAAGAAAACCATGGGGGACAAGAAGGAAGATGATGGACAGCAGTTCGTGAAGGAGTCCAGGGAATTTCAATCCACTATGAAGGACACTATGATGGAAATGGTCCAACTTTTGAGGGGATTGAACCAGCAATTAGGTGCTGGTAAAACAGTACAAAATGGCATGGAGAGCAGCAGTTTAGGGGTATTAAAACCAGCAGCCTCCACCATGTTTTTCAAAGCCAAATTTCTAGATCAAGGGGCCGAAAATGAGCAGAGACACCACCTGAAGAAGAGGTTGACATGGCCAGATTGCATAATGAGTATCATGCACTAAGTGCAGCTTTACGTAGAGATGTAACCTTCACAGAATTCCATGATATGAAGACCAGAAGAGGGCATAGGAGGAAAAGGTATGAAGAAAGGAAGGACATCCAATATCGTTTGGGAAAAATCACTATCCCCAGTTTTCGATGGTTCAGGGGGTTCATCAGCAAGGGCTTGGTTGTAGAAATTAGACACATACTTCTCCTTGAATCCTATGTTCATAGAAGAAGCCATCAAATTTGCAACCCTACTCCTTGAGGGGTTGGCCCACAAATGGTGGTATCATGGTATGGTGACACAAGGCCACAATTCCATCAAAACATTGGAAGAATTCAGTCAAAGGTTGACAGAGAGATTTGATAGGAAGGATCCAAAAATTCATTTCCGTGAATTAGCATAACTAAAGCAAGAAGGTAAAGTGGAGAGTTATGTGGCTGAGTTTGAGAGATTGGCAGTAATGGTCCCAGATGTGACAGAAAGAATACTCATTGTCCTCTTTGTGGAAGGACTATCCAAACCCCTCAGAGGTTTGGTGAAGGATTTGGATCCGAGCTCACTACAAGACGCCATTAAGAGAGCCTTGAACTTGGAAGATTCATCAACTAAGGGGGGATCACACTCCAACAGGACTCTTCCCATCGTGACCAAGAAGCTTCCTCACGAAATTACTCCTCAACCAACAACCTTACCACCGAGGTCCAACAAGATTGGCGTGTCTATGGACGAGCTCTGAAGGAAAGGGTTATGCCAACTTGTAGGGAACGTTGGAGAAAGGGTCACAGGTGTATGGGAAAGGGGCACATCTACTACATTGAGGTAGTTCCTGATGATGAAGAAGAAGGTGAACTCGAGGGCATTACTAGGGAGGATGAGCATGGGGTGACATGGGAGGAAGGATATCCCAAGGGCACTCTTGCAACACTTTCAGGAGCACCAAGGTATCATTCTCTTCATATTAGAGGAGACTTACAAGGACAAAGGGTAACGGTATTAATAGATAGTGGAGCCACCCATAATTTCATTGATGAGGGGCTAGTCGGCATTGGTGAGGCAGATGTGGTTACACTTGTTTGGGGAATACACGATAAACTACTAGAGCTTGGAATTGAAGTTCAAATCTAATGGGAAAGAGGTCATCCTTCAAGGTCTCTCCAAAGGAAGCCCTAAGTAAGTTTCAGCCAAGAAGACAAAGAGATGGGAGGAAGAGGAAGTAGCAGAGATAACAAAACATACAAAATCGAAGTTGCTTGTGGGCAAGCAACACTCAAGCGGGGAGGACTGTCATATCCCCTTTGGAGGGAAACACAATAGTGTTTTTAAACACTAATATTTGCATTTATTAAATATATAAAATAATATTTAAATAATAAATAATAAAATAAATTTAAATTATTTAATAATAATATTTGAATTTTATAAACGTTATCTGGGCCGACCCATTGGAAGGCCACTATATATGTGAGTGCCTTGGTTCTTGTTTGATCATCACGGATAGAGCGGATGCTTCTTTGGCGATTGTGAGGGATAGAAACCCCTTATAGTCGACGACCAGGTGAGGCGACAATTCCACCCGGTTCCGTGTAAATTCTGTTCTTTGCATTCCGATTCAACATCATCCTTTCGCTAATTTCATTGCTACAGGAACTACCAGCAATACGCAACGGGAGGGTGGTAGATGGGCGATTATTGGTGGAGCCTCTCGGCTCTCGCCATCTTTCTAATATCACACAAAGTACTCAGTATTGATATCTCAACGAGCACGAAGGACCGCTACAGACCACCGCGATGAAGGCACATAAGTTCGACCTGTGGTCTTACACCATACGGAGGTTGAATCCACGTCGCACCAACAATATCGTGCCACCATTCACACCCGCGATCGCCCAACCCGACCACATGCTGAGCGACATTCTTTTGCCGTCGACACTGTCTAGAGTGAGCGAGATTGGTGAGCAAACAATATCGTACCCAAGGACTATCATAGCAGCAGCGTTACCCTTGGATCTTAGCGCACACATTGAAGACTCCCCTACTCTGTATATCGGGGTGTTCCGATTACACGGCATTTGAGATTGGGACCGAAATATATCATTGTAATTGGCCTTCGCGGGACACTGTTTCCAAGTGTGATTCCGTCTATAGTTGATCGAGTACAATCTCTGTTGCTCTTGTTATTAGTCGAAGTATAACTAATTATTCCATGTATGAACTGAGATTGATACTACGATATCAGGGAGTTAACCGCTGTTCTGGTTGATTGCAAGTCTATTGATGTTGATGAATCTGAGTGTCTATTATAGAAATCATTAGCATTCAGTATTTGCAGACTAATTCCCTTGTGTTTCAGGAGGTCCTGTGTCATTAACGGTTGTGGGAACTTTCCACTGTTCTTGATTTGAGTGTGCATTCGTTGCTATTTCTCCATCTTGCTATTGATACATTCCGGGTCTGACTGTTAAAGTTGTGGTAACTATTGCTATGTCGCCTATGTGTTATTGAGTATTTCACCTCTGCTGTGGAAGATCTGGGTTTGGAACATTACATTCTAACATTCCCAGGGGTTGTTCTTTATGAAGAACCATTTCACAATTCAACTTCCACTATAATGCTTTGATATTATCACAAGTTACAAAACTTGCACCAAGATATTTTTCTGCCTTTAATTCAAAAAGTGGATTATCCTAGTGGACAAATCTTTTTGATCCGTTTGAAAAAGTGGGTTATCTACAATCCAGTAGAAAATATTGAAAATAACTCCTATTATTAGATGGGAAATCAATTATCTGTTTAGAGTTAGACCATTCATATTGGCCTAATGTTGACAATCATCTTCTAAGTTCATCATTTCTAATTCCCAGTCAATGTCAATTTTAAGTTGCTTACCAATGATAGTAACTATTGAAACCTTTTCAAATTGTGGCCTTGATGTGTTTACTTCCTCATATTCCACCTTATTTTTTGATTGTACATCAGATTTTCTCAACTCTTTTTCTGATGTCATCACTTCTTTGCTTCGACACTTGTGGCTTGGCTCCCAAGATTCCTTGCATAGGAAGCAAATATTTTCTCTTCTAAGTTTGTTTTGGCTGTCATTAGTCTTTCTTGAAATAGAAGAAATCTTCTTTGTTGATTAGGATGATAATCAGTTGGGGTTCTGGTTCTAAATGTTCTTTTTCCTTCTTCGTTTTTATCCATGTGTTTCAAGATCACATAAATTTTTTCCATCCATTAGGTCATTCAGTGCACCTTTATAATCACCATGCTTACCGTCCATTTCATTGAACTTCATTTCTGAAGTATACCTATCAAAGAACTGTGACCCATGCATGTCAACAATTATGCTTACCTCTTCTAGATTGATGTTATAATGTTTACTTTGGACTCCAAAGATTCATACCATGATGTCCTAGGCTTTACGACCTGCAAGATGGTTTGGATTAAATTGTATGTAGCTTGGAAGTTGGCTGTAACAATCATAGATTGCTCCGAATCTTTCCTCCAACTGTACTAAAAATGTTGTGTTTGCACTTAGTGATCTTCGCATGTGATACCTCCTACACTCAATATTAAACCAAGAGACATTTTCCATACCTTGGCTGTAACATTGCATTCTTTTGCTCAGAACCAAAAGTGTAATGGCTGGAAACCACCTTGTACTAGCTGTAAACATTGCAACAATGGTAATGGGTTGTAAACTCCCCCACCATGTGACTGAAAACTCTTCTTTGGCTGCAAGGAAAATGTGGAAAGTGCTAGAAATGTTGGGGGCAACAAATTTATAATTGGGGACCATACTCAAAGTGGCCCTTGGCTCGTGTTTATTGCAACAAGAAAGACCCATTTTACAATTGTTCCATTTGGTAGCCACCCTAGAAGTGTAATAGACTAAATACCACTATGATTAAGCATCTCATCTTTGGAAGAGGTCATAATTGTCACCCATTGATATTTCCTTCACCTAACCATGGCAACTCTTGGAGCTCCATTTTTAATGCCTTGAAGCTCTACCCACTTTCCCTTGGATTCTAACCCTCCTAGATCCATGATATAAAAGTCTTTGCATATCTCATGTTCACCCAAAGTGATGACAAATTGCGTGACCTTCATGATGCTAGGAATTTGTAGAGTCTCATCCTTCATGTATCTGCAATTTGATATCCAAAGCATTGATCTATGCTTAGTCATAAAACCATGAACATCAAAATGACACCTATTTAGCCTGCCATCATCTAGCATCAAGTACCCCGGGGTGACTATCTACATTTGGCCATTGCTCACGATCTTTTCTTCAATTGTGGTATTTGGCTTCCATGAGTGAGATCTATAAACCGTGAACATTGATCCACTTTGATCCTTAAGAAATCGTTTGGACCCCTTGTGCAAAAATAGTTTGTAACTTGAAACAAAGAGTCCACATGCCCTGTACTGCAAGTTGTATCCTTTACTCTATCACCCCTCTTTGCATGTTTTCCATGATGACACATTTTTTGCAGTGACATAGGAAACAACCAATCTGAACTATGATCATCATTTTCATACCTTAGGCTACCAACAAAGATCTCACCCTCCTTTGCCGAAATAGGAATTGTGGAGATACCTTAAACACTTTTATCCTTGTGACTCAAAATATTTTCTTCCAAAGCATGTTCATCCACAATGCTACTCTAAAGATCAATCAATGGTTCAATCTTTGAAAGTTCAAAGGATAGTGCATGCTCCTCCATCTTAAGCTCTTTGCTTCCATCAAGTGATGTCTTTTCCTCTTTGATTTCATCAATATTTTCTTGTATGTTAGGTCGCTTCCATTCTTGCTTAATGATGTCTTGTGACTCTAAATTTAATTGTTCTTCTTGCTTCTTGATTTTCTTAACACCTTCCAACTTTTCTTCTTCCATTCTTGACCTCCTTATGTAGTTATATAGGCCCCTTTTATTTGGATATCTTTCTTCGTGCCAATCCAAGTAATCATCAAAGGAAAGTTCAAAGTACAGATTTGATTTTATCACACATCCCTTGATATTGCTCAAGGATTTTGGGGGCTTCAAACAGGTACCTTTCTTGGTCCTGTATTTTCAACATCATCTTTTGTATAGGATCTATGTCTTCTTTTGGTAATAATTTAGGTTGCCAATCCATGTTCTCTCTCCTAAGTTCCTTTTTCACTCGTGTGTCTATTGTAGATACGAACTTATATGTTAGCTTTCGACCCTGTAGGCTGGCAAGATCAGGGCTTTGATACCATTTGTAATGTCCTGTTCTAGAATTTCTTTATTTTTGCTTTAAATAAATATCCCACACTCACAGTAAGGCATGCATAATTAATTACAAATATTTATTTATCCTTAAAACTATAATTTTTATATGTATTTCAGATTTAAAATTTAATAATATAATTCTGAAAAATACAAACTTCTTTTTGAATATCTGCTGTAATCTTCTTGCAATTTGCAGCTAATTTATTTGTACAAATGTCTTCAAATATTCTTGAAAGTTAGGTGTTTTAGTCCACTAACTTTGTGAATAAATTAAGGGTTTTCCGTTTTCGTCCTTGAATTTCTGATCTATGTGGGGTTTCGTCCTCAAGATTGCTGAATCATTGATTCATATTCATTTCCTTGATTTATCTTCCTTGTATAAAACTTTTGCTTCAATAGTCATAACCCTTCATATGTCTCTTGGCTTTTCATTAAACTTAAATTTTATTAAATTTTAGTTTTTAATAATTTTAATCATTCTCCCTTAAGCACTCCCTTTATTATCCTTCCTTGAGGGAATTGCAGGAGAAAGAAAAGAACTACTGCAGCAAATAAAAAATATATTTAAGGAGGGGGCATTACATTATTCCCGATTATATTGTCACAAATACACAATATTTGAAATCTTTCATGTATGAAGAATCAACAAATCTCATAAAAATAATGTCACAAATCCATACAAAAAAGTTATTAATAGATGAGCACAACATCTGGTTGAGCTTTTGCAGAATGTTTATATTTGGGGTGTTAACAAATCTTTCTGGAAAATTCAAAGTTGCTGTACTGTGTTTCTGAGTGGGGTGTTAACAAATTTTTTGCCGAAAGTTTGGGTATTTGTAAGGAGTTGCAATGGAATATTCCGTCAAGAACTTCAAGGTTCCTATGAAAATCAGAACAAGGGAATGTCCCTTTTTGGAGGATGTTAAGGAATATGAATTATCCTTTGTTTTCAGAGTGTCTTGTCCTGACATGGTTGATAGCATTAGGGTTGTCATTGGAGAACATGTGCTTAACCCAAGTGCACCAAGGATTCTTTTGCCATCCCAATTGCTCTCTATTTTTCTGTCAATGCTCTAGATCTTTTGCAGTCTCTGGATCTATTGGAGGTTATTGTTGATACAGTGGTACATCCAAGTGTGTTGGGTGAGGATGAGCTTCTTTAAGGTGTGCAAGCTTATAATTTGGATAGAGGAAAAGGACTTGTAGGTGACCTTTTTCCTAAGAAATATCTCAAGTCAAAACAATGTTTCAGAGCAGCTTTTGAGGTAGTAAGAAACGGATTAAAAAATGATGATCCTTGGGCAGTGAAAAGAGTTTTAACTTTGTTTTCTGAAGAATTGGGAAGTCCAATGGTGGACAATTTTATGCAAAAATTCTATGCTCTGTCATATTTGCTAAATCATCATATCAAACATGGTCATCCTCTTCGTATCTTAAACATTCAGCATCAATTTGGGGCAGCTGATGACGGACAGGGTGAGAAAGATAATCTGAATGAAGGAGAGGATGAAATTTTTTCTGTAAATGATCAAATTGCAGAACAGAATGCAGAGCAAGGAATACATGGCGCAAGGGCAGATGCAGAGCAAGATGTTCAAGGCTCGGGGGCAGACGCAACTGATATGGAAGAATAAATAAAAAGCTAATACAAGGAGTCAAATTTTCCTGTTTAAATTTTGTATTGTTTTGTTAATACAAATACAAAACTTGGGCAATTTGACAGGTTCCTTTTAATAGTTGATGCATATTAATATGTATGCGGATGGTTTCGTATATATTAATATGTGTAGTTCTGTCATATATGAGGCACAGTTTGATGAAGCTAGTTACTGGGTGGAACTAAATTTGTAATGGAATGGTGAATGAAAAGTTTCACTCAATTTTGAACTGGTTGGTTGCTTATAATCAGTACTATAATTCTGATTATGCATGTAAAGTTTATTATAATATTAATATAAATAGTTAGGCCTTGGCCTTTTGCTTAAAAAAAAAAATAGATGAGCACAACCATGGTAAAAGAACAAAAAGAATCACTGCATATATCAGCTTCCAGATAGAGCCTGATATTTTTTAAGAAACCCTTATCTATATAGAAAAATGTATATTCACCATAAATAAATATACTGAAACAGATCTTACCGCTCTCGAATGTAATTTGCATTTGTAAAGTAAATTGAAGCATCAATGCGCACAACAAGAATCCCGGGAACATTAGCAGCTGATGGATATTGTTCAATGTTCCTGAATATATTTGTTCCCGGAATTTTCCCAAGTAAAGCTGTATGGGGCCTTGTCACATGTACAAGAATTTTTGCGAAGGAAAGAGCAACCTGTGTCATAGCCAGTGCAAAGAAAATTAAAGAGCCTACCCACTTTAATAATAAATAGCAGTAGAAAAGAATAAATAAAAACTACTAACCCATTGCTAAGTTATATGTATGTAAGCAGAAAGTAAGCCTATGAAAATGCCTATCCCCCCCTGCTTTTCCAGTCCCACATTTGAGTTATTTTTTATGCTTAACACCCACTATACATAATCATTCCTTTTATTTCCTCCAGGTAATAATGCTACGAGAAATAAAGTATCACTTAACTGCAATCAAGAGACCAATTTCAACGGAGACAAATACTACACCCAGAAAGGCTCCCATACAGGCAATAAAATCAAGTTTATCAATTTTCCAGATGAGATATGCTGCCTTGATGTCGATCAAACTCATGACTGCAGAGATGATAATGGAAGCCAAGATTGCATTTGGAGTATAGTGGAAAAGTGGTGTAAGCACTAAAAGCGTAAGTAGAACTATGATTGACATAACAACATTAGAAACTGCTGTGTGGCAGCCTGCATTATAGTTTACTGCTGAGCGTGAGAAGGAGCCTGCAAAGGAAACAAGCCAGATTTAATATCCAAATGGATTCTAGAAGTCATTTTTAGGTTCAGAAAATGTAAAGAGCATATCACAAATGAATAACTTAAAAATACCTGTTGCAACATAGCAAGAAGTCAATGAACCAGCTATATTCATAATGCCCATTGCTATCATTTCTTTGTTTCCATCCAAATGATAATCCTTTAAAGCAGCAAATGTTCTTCCTATTGCAATAGCTTCCTATAATGGTCCTCACATGTTAACAAATAATGTCAGTCCAATTTCATCACAAGGTATAAATTCACCCTGCAACCTACTATTTAATGATCGTCTAGTAATAGATTTTATTTATTGACGTTCAGAATCAGATAACCTCAGTCCAGTTTGATCAACATCAACCTGACAAGGTATACTCCAGTAGTACACTTAATCATCTACTAATAATTAATCATGTCATTAAGGCTCAGAATAAAAATAAACTTGAAGGCTCAAAATCTATATTTTTTATGAAAATACATCATTTATTATACCGTGAGTGCAATCAATGCTGCTATGAAACCAATCTTAGCACCTTTTGGAAGAAGGGCACCCTTTAAAGCAATTTCATTTGCTGAACTTGGGTTTATTCCTTTTTTAATGTGTCCCACCTGTTCAATATCAGAAGTTTCAGTGTGGGAACCTAGATATTGAAAGCAACTTATATAACCTGAAAACAACCACTATAAATTGATCCTCTCTTCCACTTACCACCTCCCTCCAACAATTTTTAGGAAAACCAATAACCACCATAAGTAAATGAACATGTACTTACAATTTTCACACTATGTTTGTCTGCACGTGTAAGAAAAACAATGAGAGTAGACAAAATGACTGAGATGAGTGGAGCCAAAGCAGGAACCCAGAAAAGTCGCTTGTTTTTCTTACCCTGTCAGAGTTGATTATAGGTGGAAAGTGTCTTAGTTGAAATTGTATGTGCTTTTCATTCAATTAACAAATGCTACATGCAGAACGAAACTTCTATCATTTCAGATAAATGGGAAGGCCAGGCCAGATTTCTGAAATGAGCCTTACGGATGCAAACTACCTAAAACAGGATATTTTTTTCCCTTGTGTTGGATGTATGGGACCTACAGTAAATTCGATTGCCATAAGAAACATCAGGAGGAGGTCGGAGACTTACAATAAATTTGGCAGCCATTAGAAACATCAGGAAAAATGCTCCAATCAAAATAGTCTGCCAATTCCACTGCAAGACAATACAATGTTGCAAACTATAACGGCTTCTTGAACTAGAAATTGATTTTTGAGAACAATTTTGAAATCTCGGATGTACTATATCACCTCTATTCTCTTGGCTAAATCTTAAGTAATCCAAAGGAATTATGAAATGAATTTTAAGAAATTGCAGATATTTACAAATTTCAAAGCACAAAGCATAAGAAAAGGAGAACTTGTGAAGTTACATACTCCATGATGAACAGAACCCCATACAGATTTCATTACAGAGATCATATCTGCATTCTTGGTGAAATTATTTATGCCAAGAAATCCTTTCAGCTGTTGTAGTGAAATTGTAATGGCAGCACCTCCCATGAAGCCAACAATAGATGCATGGGACAGAAAGTCAACCAGGAAACCAAGCCTGACCATCCAAACTATCATTAGATGATACTAGTGGTATATAAACAATCGTAGATTGGCTTTATTAATATATGTATGCATTTGCAAACCTGCAGATTCCAAGTATTGCCTGGAAAATGCCAGCAAAAAATGTTGATGTGAAGAGAAGTCGGTAGTAATTAGCTGAATTAGTATCATCTATTTCCTCCCTGACCAATGTGCCCAACAAGAGAGAAACAACAGCTACTGGCCCAATTGCAATATCTCTGGAGCTCCCCATAGCCGCATATATCAAGGGGGTTACAAAGCTAGTGTCTTCCAACATTACAAAGCAAAAAGTTGGAAACCAATTAAAATCCTATTTATTTGAGATATAATCTGTTTCGCTGTTTACTGCATCAACTACCAAAAGCTTAGAAATATTTGTTATCTTGTATAGCTAAATGAAAGCATTCCACTGTAAAGCAATTTAAAAAAAAAATTGTACTGTTCTATTTCTGAAGTCCTAAACTACTCCACAACTTTTTCTATTTCACAAAAGTTTCAAAACTTAATTCTCAACAATGGATGTATCACTGTATATTTTTTGACTTTTTACATAACATTTACATTAGAAAGAGTCACAAAGTAAGGGAAGTAAAAAATCACACAACCCCTCCTATGTTATCAGAGAACACAAATGCCCAATCATCGGGGACTTGCACTACAAATCCTACTTAGAGATTAACAAAATTGTAAGTACTCCATCATAAATTATTATCTGAAGTAAAAAGATTAACTAACCATTCTCGATTTATAAGCACTTTATTTAAAAGCAAGTGTAAAGAGAAACTTACAAAGGGCATATTGAGGGCTCACGTGAGCCAATTTCGCATATCCAATATCCTGTTGGTTAGAAGAAATCAGTCATCTCAATCAAATGTTAATGCTAGAAATGCACCTGAAATATTCTAGAGCAGATTTGAATATTGATGACAGAAGCTCCTCTATAAATGCATTCAAGGATAAAATGGAACTAATGACGAAGCTCATTCTAATCTCATGTCATTGCATGCAAATTTTTGGGTATTACTTCGAACGAAAACACAAGTGAATCTTCAGAAATAAAAACAAGAGGTAAATGGCTACCTGAGGAATGCAGAGGCTTGCAATTGTTAAACCTGCCAACAAGTCTCCCTTGAACTTATTCCATGTGTAATGTCTTCCCCATTCAAGCACAGGAAAGACTGCCTGTGCAACTAGTATGAATTTCTGGGATTTAGGCTTGCGCTTGAAATGGCGGAAAGGGTCATCAGGGAATAGGGCTTCTACGATTGTAATCTTCAACTCTGTGAGCAGCTTCAGAGCAGGCTTAGAACCACCTGGCTTATACACTGCTGGCAGGTCATTCTCCACATATTTAAGCGAGGAGGTATTTAGTTCAACATCACCACCTTTCGAATTGTCTTCATTGTCCGGTCGACTGAGTTTGAGCTCAGGGTCAGGCTTTGGGCTCCCGAAAGGTTTCATTGTTGCTCACAGTTAGGGAATGTAGACATTGATTTCTTTAGAGAAAATAACTGGTCAGGTAAGCATCACTCAGGCATATCTAATATCCCGAACCTCATTTGAACATCATATTCATGAACAGAAAATGAATGCTCAGCTCACATTTATTTAAAAAAGTAAAGAAAAGAGGACTTAGTAACGGAGACTAAGATTACAAGAAAATAAATGGTCAGATAAGCATCACTCAGGCATGTCCAATATCCCGAACCTCATTTAAACATCATATTCATGGACAGAAAATGAATGCTCAGCTCACATTTATTTAAAAAAGTAAAGAAAAGAGGACTTAGTAAGAAAACATCTGAGACCAAGATTACATTATGGAAAGTTTAACATCCTTGGCCAAAGTAAACTGAAAAAACAACCAAACTAGTCCTGACATTGAGATCAAGAGATACAAAATGGTGTCAACGAGGCAAAGGTTTGGTTAGACATAATTTAAAATTTTACAGCTACTGTTATTGTTGACCTTGAGATCAAGACATACAAATGGTGTTAACAAGGCAAAGATTTGATAACATATAAATTTTTTAACAGGTAATCTATCAAGTCTTCGACAGAGACAACTATGAAAAATAAATAACAGGATTCCTTTCTTCTTCGATCAGAACGACCATGCAATATCACGCCAAACAAAATGACTAACGTGGTGGTGGCCAAGTATGGTTAAAAATAAATTCATGCAATCATGGTGGAGAGATCCATTTTGGTTTTTTATTACCGTTGGAAAGGCTTGTTTTTGGACAAACTCAGTTACATGGAAGCATTCTCATCTTCTATGATGTTTCGGGTCTCAATTCGCACCAGGAATGGAACTGTGGTGGCACTTCAAGAGTTGATCATTTTCATTGGAGTTTTCTGCCGGGCTTTTTCAAAGAGTAAGCATCTTCACCATTCCCGAAGTACGCTTCGCGGTTAACTTTGTATCTTTTCTTTTGTTTTTATTAATAATGTTCAATTATTTTAGCTTTTCTTTTGATTTTTCTAATAATAATAAATTATGCCGTGTTTAATTATTACAGCAAGTTTTATATGGCTGTTTAGTTAATTTTTTCAGTAGGCACAGTTCAAATATTTTAGGATTGTTTTTTTTTTAATAAATGATTTTATGATTTTTGATCTTCTATTTTAAACAATTTTACTAAATTATAATTTTTTATATTATTAAATTTTAATGGCTGCTTAATTTCAACCTTCCTCCCCCACCTATTTTATTTAATATTGGATTGATGACGTTTAAAAGATGAATCTCCATCTATAACTGAACTTTCAAATTTTATAATATAATTATTTCAATATTTTAAAACAATATTTTGAATTATACATTATATTAATTAAAAAATTATATAAAACTACGTATACTAAAAAAATAAAATTGTCAACAAATGCATAAAACCATGCTGTCATTATAAGGGGACTCTTAAATTATGACAACAATACTTATTCAATTTCAACAGTGGAAGGAGTTTTCTATGAACAATGATGACAAATCATGTAACATTATGTAGCCTTCATAAGATTGCAATCATCATTTGATCAATGACATTAAGCCTTATCACAAATCAATATACATATTTACAATCATACCTAAAGAAAATAAGATATGCAAGTAATATGCATTGCCTATAATAACTAAAGTGCAATAACATGTGCAAGAAGCAATTTCATGGTGAGGCTAAAGATCAATGATGAGTGTTGGTAGCTTTGGGGCGCATTGATAAAGTATGTAACAACCTCATTTAAAACCCTTTTTGTCTAACCAATTCAATTAATCATTTTGTGATTACTCAATGGAAAATTTTACATTTAGGATCCCATTTGCGTGTATTTATTAATTAATTGAAATATAGCATGATTTTGAATTTCAATTAATTAATGAAAATTTTGAATATAAGGGCTTATTGGAATTGTAGCCAAGTGTGGATATGAATGAGTCTTTCTCCCTCTTCTAACCAGAAAAGAAAAGCCTCAATTGTCTTAGAGGAGGATAATAGGTTATTAAATAATACTACTTTGAGTCCTGAAAAATTAGAAAGGCCTAAAACAGCCTAAAGATAAGAAGATTGAACATGGTAACCTTGAAGATGAAATCACTTTGGGGAAATGTGTTATTGATATTTTTGATGAGGATGAGAAGGGTCCAGGCAATGATGGCTCTGAGCAGAGTAAGAAACAGTAGTAAAGAGAAAGAATATTTTTTAGGCTTGTAAAGGCCTCTATTTCTCGAAATTTATTTGATAAAAAAGAAAAGCTAAATTTGATAATTAAAAAAAACAAGCATAATGTTGATGATGAGTTTTTTCTCCAATTTGAAGAGGATGTTTTTGGGGATGTCTAGTTTTAGCAAGATATTGAGGAAAAAAAGTAGGATGAAAGGGAAGGGAATAGGAAGATGAAAGGGAGGAGCAAGAAATTGAGGAGGAAGGTTAGAAAGAAGAGGATAAGTAGGAAGGTTAGGAAGATAAGGATAAGCATGAAGCTAAGGAGGAATAGGAAGAAGTGGAAGAGCAAAAATATGCGGAGGAAGCCAATATGGCTTTATCCCCCTATAATGAGATGAAGGATAATGATTTTGAAAAAAAGAGAATGAAGATGATAGGAATACTGAGGAGGTTGAGGAGAATCAGAGGACATATCAAATTGAAGATGAAGAGGAATTTGAACGAATTAATAATCAAGATGGCTTTATGGATTCCTTTAAGGCTGACTTTGTCGTCCTCAAAAGTAAAATGGAAGAGAAACAATGTAGAAATTGTAAAAATAGATGGAAAAACATTTTTTGTTGCATTACTAATTATCAAGATAGAGTGAAGAACATTGAAAATGCCATTGGCAAAATTGTGAACATCACTGATGGGATAATGAAGAAAGTTGTTATGGGCATTGTTACAAGGTAGTTGAAAGACAAGAAGAGGAAGTAGGGTAATATGTAGGATTCTAGAAAAGAGAAGTCGAAGAATTCAACGATGAAGGCTACCTGAGAGGAATCTCTAGACTCTTTGATTGAAAACAGGAAGTATATGTACTGAGTTATTTTTTTGTCTTTTTGCTCTATAGTGCTATTTCCTATAGGTTGGTTTTGTGTTGGCCAAGGTGCCAGGCTTGCTGTTTCTTTATTTCTTTGGTTAGTTTTGTTAAAATCTATGTAATGGTGCTTTGATAAACTCTTGTAATGGGTTATGGACCCTTCCTTTCTTATCTAGTAAAAAATATGATTTTGAATTCCAATTAATAAATAAATATAGTCAAATGTGCATCTCGAGTGTTGGATAGATGTTGTTAGGAATACAAGAGCGATTAATAGCTAGATGGTTACTAACGTCTATGTGGCAACTGTTGGGAAACATAATAAGTTATGTAGACAACATTATAAATGAATGTGGAAGCTAGAATATATTGAGTATTTGTAAGATATCAAAATCTACATATTTTTGGTATATAAAACTTAAGAGGAACATAACACATGTTTGGATTACTTTAGGTGTTGACCCTTTGATTCATTTTGCACATGCAATTAAATTTGAGATGGATTTTTTTAAGAAAAACATTTACAATTATAAGTAGATGTGTTAAGGTAGCAATTGCTAAGATTTCTACATATATAACTATGTAGTCGAATTGTCACTTATGTTTTGTTGAGCTGGAACTTAATTTTAAATTGTTTGTTTCCTAATTGTTATGAATAAATTCATTTTATTTTTTCATATAGAGTTAAATGATAATTTTAAATTAAATATATAGAGCACTTCTTTCTTTTAAGTCTTTACTTTTCTTTTCATTCACCTTCTTATTTAAGGAAACAAAGAAAGAATGAGGATCCAAGTCCAAGAGATCATTTTGGAATGAGGTTCTCAAGTAGCTTTATGAAGTCTTTTAATTGAGGTTCAATAATTACAAAAGGCGAAATGGTCAAGAAGTAAATATGCTTTAGCATTTCAATAGGAAGCATTGCTACTGATGTTCAATGCTCTCTAGAACTTTATGGTTTTAAGCCACTTAACTAGCTATTTTAGGATAGTTTTCCCTTTGCTACATGTTTTTGCCCCTTTCAATGGGCTATCTATGTGTTGCTAGTGTTGTAGTGGTAAATGTTATTTTTTAGCCTTAGTGTCGCTGGTCTATGTAGTTGTTGCATTATCGTTTGTTGGGATATAACACCATATTTGATCATGTCTTTATAGAAGGGTTGGGGCCCTTCCAAAAACCTAACATTACCCTTAAGTGAAATATATAACTTAAAATCATCCTCTTTTTGTTTAGTTTTTATTGTTTCTTTTATGAGGTCTTATAATGAGTAAATTTCTAGTTGTTTGATTAGTCATGATAATGTTTTGATGAACATAATTATTGGAATAGTTGTATTTTTAGATTTGGAGCAAGTTTTAGTTCCTACTTATGTTGATTATATCACCATGGACCTCTAATCTTAGAATAGCAAGATAATTCCAATTTGTATGCATTGGGTGGATTGTCCCTTTGGGGGGTAAGATGTCAATGAGTGAAGACATTTTCCATACTATCTAAATTCTGTGTTTATTTCCATTTAAATTTATGTAATTTTGCCACCAATTGAGTTTTTCAAACCAAGTAAATATGGATGTTCATTAGAAGGAAAAATACATGAATAATGTTGATGATCAAATATTGATTGGAAACCTTTATGTGTGGTAGGAACATTCACTCAATGATACTTATCCTAATCTGAAATCAATAAAATCACTTATCAAGTTGCAACCAAAGAAACAACTGTACCTAATGAACATTCCCTCTAAGGAGTTGGGAAGACCAATTTACAGTTTTAAATATGAGTTGGATAAAAATATTACACCAAGGATAAAGGAATAATTGTGTTTCTTGGAACATGTTAATAGTTGCATTAATACTGTTGATGCTTGATGGTATTTAATAATTTGATCAAAATTACATTGGATTCTTATATAGACATTTAAAAAGAAAAATATTATGCTTGAGATTTTTCCTTTTGGGTTAGCAAGTTGTCATAACTACTTGATGTTATCCAATGCTCAATTTTCTTTATCTTGCACCCTTTGCCAAGTACAAACCCTTTTTTAAGGATTTGAGTAATTTTTAGGGTGTAGGGAAGACTTGAAATGAATATTGATTGGTGCGAATGAATAGTAGAACAAATGAGAAATTGACTAACTATTGCTCAAATTTCCACAGCAAAATCACAAGAACAAGGAACAACTATGAAGAATAAGGGAAAACACACATTTTACAATATTTACAAAAAGATTTGTACATTTTATGAGCCATTCCAAAATTATATGGAACTCATACAACTTATACTACACAACCTAATAAATTATTTAGTTCTAATGCAAATACTCTTATAATTATAGCCTAATCCTTTTACAAGCTCAACTATGGCAAAGAACCACTTTGTTTCACTCTTGATTTCTATCTTGCTCTCAAGTATGTGGTCCTTTAGCTTGAATTTTGTAAAGACTCCAACTCCAGTTTACCTTGTAAGTTAAACTAAACTCTAGTATATTCTATACAAGAAAGATCTCAATTTCATGCTAATGTGTTGATTATTGACAATCCTCATGGGTATGAGAATTACAAGGTCATTTTGCACTACATGTTTTTAATTGAAGCTTCAATGACTTGGGGTTTTAGCCTCCATCCAAAAAAATTTAGATTCCGTGTAGTGTCTATAACCTCTAACTACCACTTGAACACTTTTGACCATTTATTGTAGTCAAATGTCATTGACAAAAAGAATAGTGCTATTTTCTACCCATTGGTTGAAGAATGTATCCTCAACATTTCTAGCCATTTGATGTGTGATTGGATAAAACTTGATGTCATGAAGCTTATGTAACAATCCACCGATGCTTTCATGACACTTTGTTTTATGTGTTTCCATGAGGATTTACTCTCTCAACAAAGGATGGTGTTTGTTCAAGCAAAGTAAAATCACAACACAATGATTAAAACTCTCTTGGGTATGATGTAGGGGCATCTCAGGATTATACTAAGTAAAAATTAATTGAAGGCATAAGCTTGTGGTTGTGTATGGATAATTTTTCTTTCTTGGTATCTAGACAACATTTAATATATCCCTTCTTAGTGCCCATGGACTTGAATTAAAAAAACCCACTATGGGCAAGATTTTTTATTTATAAACTTCTTAAGAACTATGCATGAAGAATTTTTAAAACCAATATTGTGCTACTTAACACATGGTTAAATAATAGTTGTTTGTTAATTGATGATTATGCTATGCTATTTATAAAACAAAGCATTGCACCATAACACCATATTTGAGCTAGGAGAACCCCAATGTGGGGTTAAAAACTTGGTAGATGTAATTTATTTTCTATTTGAGTATATTATTTATGAAAAGGATGATACAACATGCAATTGTTCCCTTGAATGGTGAAGAATGGTACAACACATGATTGTCCTCTTCCTCATTATTTTGGAAGAGGCATAACACATGAATGTCCTCTTTTCCCTTATAAAAGCCTAATAAAATCCATCTCCAAGATGAAGATGAAGATGTTGGATAATAGATGTCGGTGAGAGAAGGTTAATAAAACCCATCTCCAAGATTGGGAAAGGGACAAATGGAGCAACCATTATTTCCATGGAGCCTAGACCTAGAAGAATTGATTGAGTGGTTAATATCAATAAAGGAATACTTCAAATATGATGAGATAGAGGAACCAATAAGAGTGAAGGTAACACAAACCAAGTTGACAATTCATGTGCTCCAGCAGAAGGAGGCATTGATTAAAAGAAGAAATGGAAATGAAAAATCATGAGATGGGATGGCATGGTGATGAGAAAGAAGAACAAATTCATGCTAGCTAATTATTAGTTTGACTTGTTAAAGAAGTTGTGGAACTTGAGGCAATGGGAGTTGAGTGTAAAAAGTTACATTAAATAATTCTACAAGATCTCAATTAGGTTTGGTCAAAATAAGTTGGATTATGAGAGAGTTGCTAGATGCACCAATGGTGTAAGTATGAATATTCAAAACAAGTTAGTATAGTGAGGCTAAAAATAGTTGAAGAAACATATCATCATGCATTAAAGGTTGAAGAAATTTTGTCAAGAAGACAAGAAAAAATTTTAGGGTTAGAGTTGGATTCATTAAGGGAAGATGACATATGTAAGAAGCCAAATGAAAGCATAGCCATGATGTAGCGGAAAACATTTTTCATAGTTAGAAAATAACCATGAAACAAGAGAAAGAGTAGACCCTTCAAGAGGAAGTGGTGGATTTGGAAGAGGTAGATGAATAGGCTTTCATGGGACTTGTTTTAGTTTTGTTCAGGTTGGACACTAGTCTTATGAGTGTCTAAAAACCATGGAGAAAGATCAAGGAGAGTTGAGGCTAGTGCATGTGTAGCCCAAGGTGATGAAGAGCCAAATTAGTTAGATGAACTTGACGAGGAAACACTCATGATGAAGAGGGCCTTGTTGAAGCCTACAAAGAAGCATAATGAATCCATTTAGAGGAGGGATTTATTTATGACTATATGCAAGGTAGAGAGTGTTGCAAAGTCTCAATTAATAGTGGAAGCACTAATACTCTAGTTTCAATTGAAATGGTAGATAAACTAGGATTAAAAAGAATGGCTCATCTAAACTTGTACAAAGTATCTTGACTATAAAAACCATTAAATATTGATTGATGAAAAATTTCTTGTAAGTTCTCAAATAGGCACTTATAAAGATGAGGTATAGTGTGAAATTATGTATATGGACATGTGTCATTCACTTTTAGGGAGACCTTGGAAATTTGATAGAAGAGTTGTCCATGATGGTAGGGTAAACACTTATGCCTTAGGAGAATGAAAGAAAGCATATCCGTGATCTATTAAGAACCAAGGAAAAATAAGTTGAGAATAATTCAAGGAAATTACTAATGATTAGAAAACCATTTTAAAGATAATTCAAGCATGAAAATGTGTGTTTTTACATGATTCCCAAGGTATTACTTGTTTGAGTAGCAAGTAATAATAACGAGATACCTCCATAGGTGAAGGATTTATTGAAGGTATTTGATGAAGTTGTGAAAAAGGAACTACTAGAAGCATTTTTGCTAATGAGGAGCTCATAAGCCACTTTATTAAATTTGATCCCTACAAAAATATTACCCACAAGATTGCTTATAAATTGATCCTCGTAGAGAATAAAGAAGTAAACAAGAGTATGGATGACCTATTAGAGAGTGTTACTCTATTTTTAGTACTAGCTCTACTAGCATCCAAGAAGGATAATGAATGGAAAATTTGCATGGATTTATGTGTCATAAATAACGAGAACATTTAGTATGATGGATCACATGAATGCTTAGGGATGTGAATATTTTGTGTTTCAAATAAAAAAATTGAAGTATTCAACTAGGTCATGAGTTATACTTATTATGTTCACTTTTTGTATCTAGTTGGTTGTAAATTAAGTAGGACAATGAGCCAATTAAGTATCATTTTCTTGAATGGAAGCTATGGATGCATTTACAAATTAGATTTGAAGAAGTCTTCAAAAAACATGATCTTTGATAGAGGAAAGTTGCTAGGTGCATTTTTCTCAATTGCCTTCGGTTGCCACAATGTGGTAAAGGGAAAATGAGTAAGTACCGAGTTCTTGGTGTTTCTCATCCTTGTGGTCTGATCTTGTGTAGCCATGGTTTTTATTATCCATGGTGAAGTGTTTTTATTTGTTTCCTTATTTGTGTGATTTGCTTCTTGGAGTTCTTTGAATTCTTGCCGTGTCTCACTGAAGCATGCATCCCCAAACAAGAGCGAGGCCACATTGAATTTTTCTAGTGCCCATTGTTAAAAAAAAAATCTTCGTGAAAAATGTCATCCTAGTTCGTGTCCCCTTTATTGTCCCAGTTTACCCAAATCAATTCAAGATCAAAATTCTTGTTGTTCATGTGTGAGGTTAGCCTTTTGTAGGAATTTTGAGCTAGTGAAGTACACATGCTTAAAAGGTCCCATAAAATTGTCCAAAATAATCAAAATTACCAAAATAGCTAAAAATAATAGGATTGCTATTTTTAATAATTTTGGATTTATGCATATATGGATCTAAAAATTTACCCAAAGGTTCAAGAACGTATTTTCAAACTCGAGAGTTAGTTTTGACCAAAAAATCACAATCATATAGCAAGTTATTAAGCTCAAAATCTCAAAAGTCTTGGAAAAAAATTTAAAATTTAAATTTAAAGGTTCAAACGATAGAATTGGGCTCTAAAAATTGGTGTTCTAAATTTTTCAACAATAGAACTCTTTGAACTCTTCAATTAAAAAAAAGGAGGTCAAACAAATACTGAAATCAAAATTTATGGCTTGCAGAAGTTGTGTTATTTCAAATATTTCCAGCAATGAGTTTTAAATATCTATAAAAGCAAAGTGGAACAAATTTCAAAATCAAAAGATGGATGAAAATAGAAAATTCTCAAAATGTGTAATAGTTTCCTTGATTTTTTGAAAGGGTTAGATATAATGTAAATGATTTTTCATTTGTAAGAGTCAAGTGATTTTAGAGAGATTAAACTTGTGAAGAGAAACTTTATCAAAAAAATTGTAAAGTTTTTCTAAAGGATAATAGAGATCCAAAATTTGTTCCAATATGTGTATTGTAATGATTTCATTCTGTTGAAATTGAGATGAATACAAATTTGCATTCAAATTGTCTCATTTGTTGTGTTGTGTATCTTTGAAGAGAAGTAATATTTCAGGGAGATAATAAAAAATCACTTGTGCATTTGCTATAGAATTCACTAATTGAGTTTGCATGCTTTCAAGGAGAGAGAGAAATCATTATAAATAGTGAATGGGGTTTTCAACATTAGTAAAAGATTAATAAGTAGAATTTGGGCCGCAAATCATTTATTTTTTATTTCATTGTAAGGTACTAGCATTTCAATATTTAAATCTCAAAGTTGTTTTAGTTAGGGGTTTAAATTGTTGTAAAACAACAATATCCAATTGTTAAATTGCATAGATGATTTTGTTAGGATAGTATATGTTTGTAGTTTTTATACTTTGTAATCTCAATAAGCGGGCATTGATCTTTTTAACATCCTTACCCTCTCAAATATTTAAGATGAATAATAACACTTTAGTGTTGCATGGCGGTAGTTTAGGTGTTATATTCATGTCCAAGAATTAAGGGTAATAGAAAAGTTGATATAGCAAAACAATTTTCAAATCTTTACTTGCATGCATGAACATATTATCTATTTTTTACTATGATAAACCCATTGTTCATATAAAATTTAGTATTCTTTGAGGTGTACTTGCCTAGGCATTGCAAGACATGAAATGTAGTAGAGACATAATTTTCTCTCGTTCATTGGCCTATCCTCACAATAGTCTTAATCATAGAAATATGCAACTCCTTAGAGATTATTGAAAAGATGTTGGAGCACCATCACATTCCAAAATATAATGTAACTCCCTTATGTAATAAATTATTCCACCAAACTTGGGTGCTCCAATGTGAACTCTTCTACCTTCTTATAAGATGATCTTACATGTCATAGCTTGTCCAAAGTTCCTTCATGAATTTTATAGTCCACATCGTAACTCCATCTTGCATGCTCTTACACATCATAGAATTTCTTACATATCTTACAATATCATAAATGCTTTAACACGTCTTACATGACAAATGTTTTTGTAACATATCATATTACATTTTACAAGTAGCAAAGAGTGCCACCTAAATTGTGGTATCCATATTCTATGTAGACACATTCAAATACAAATTAAATAATACATAAAAACGTTTGGAATTGTAAGGTGCATATAATAATTAATATTAACATTCTCCCACTTATCATATACCTTTTAGGAGAAAAATAGAAACCAACAAAAAGGAACTTATTGTGAGAGGTTGAGACACTCGTAGCCTTGCTACATCAATTTAAATCCTACGTGCTCACGAGCTTCATCAAAGTATCTACAATATCTAACAAGGTGTCCATATATCAAGGACAAATATCATCCTCTATCATGTCCCAAACTAATGTTTTGGACAAATAAATCTAGAATTAAATATTTTAACCAAATATAACACAAACCCAAAATTTTCCTTCATGATTCATACAAAAACATTGGTTACCTAGATTAAAAAATAGACTTGTAAATAAAAGATAAACTGCAAATATTTTATTGATATTAAATAAGTTTGAAATACATTACAACGCATTGCCATAACAACAATAACAAACTAAATATGCACTGCTTACACCCATGAAAAACTACAAAATGTATAGACTTGCTACTGCTAGAATTTTCCACCATGGAAGCTCAATCATGAATATGGATGAGATCATTCTATAGGACTAGATGGGTTTCATCCTTTGATCCTCAAAATCAAAGGATTTTTGTCCTTTGATCTTTGGCAAACTTGAGGGTTTTCATACTTAGATATGGTTGCTCAAATATAAGGGTTATAATTAGTTTCTTAGGGTTTTTGAAGATTGTTTTTGTAATGAATTTTCAAGACCTTTAATACCCATAAGAAAGGATGTCAAAATTTGCATTAAATTCCATGATCTCATGATATGTATGCTTTAGAGAATGCACATATCTATCAAACATCATTTTCCCTTGGGTCACACATGAAATTGTGTCCATGTGTGTTTAGATGTACCCATGAGACATGGGGGAATGTTTTCTTGTGATATGTAAATTCCCTTTTCATTATTGGCAACAATGGTCACCATATTTGTTTCACCTAAGGTACACATGAAATTGTGCCCTAAATAATAAATAATGTTTTTGGGTGAAAAATCCCTTCTATAGTAGTTGCAACATCAAACTAGCCCCTTTAATAGCACTTTGGGACATGCCAAGAGGTAGGTGAGGTAAATAGTGCAAAGAGGTGAGAGTTTCAGAGGTCAGGGGGTTGAAGATATCATAAGTCTTTTATTACTTGTTGGGGGTTAGAGTTCAGGATTACCATGGGAAAAGTACTTGGGTATGGGGAAGGTTGAAATTTTGACAAACATCGTGTAGGTGAGAGGAAAGTGGGGTTTCATGAAAAGGGATGATAGGATGGGAAACTCTGAAATCTTGACAAAAGAGGGAGTGACATCAAGGAATGGGTAAAAATGATGTTCAAATAGAGAAGTTCAATACTTTGATAGGGATTGGAATTTTGGGGTAAGACATGCTAAGTACCTAGGTAAGGGTAAGCATGAAACTTTGACATGAATAGAGGATAAGACAGTTGGGAAAGAAGGAATAACAAGAAGGGTAACTCTGAAACTTTGATGAATTACTCAATTAGAATATCGGACATGCCACCATACTAAGAAACTTTGGGGTCCTTAAATAGACACATGTGAGAAGAAGAGGAAAAATACACACAAACTAGACTAGGAGGGATGATAGAAATAGGAAATAGGCATTTTGGTCCATAACATAAATGATTAAAAATGAAAAAATACAAGTTTTCCCCACTCAAAATTGCTTGCCCTCAAGAAAATTTAAATTTGTATGCTCTAATATATCTTGCCCTTCCCATCTTGCATCTTCTACAGGAAGATTCTTCCATCAAATCAAATACTCTATGACGCTTTTCCCTCCCAACTTCCTTTTCCTTACATCCATAATTACTTTAGGAACCAAAATCAGTTTTCCATCTTCATCTAATGGAGGAAAATATATTGAAAGTACATTACGTTTTCCAAGTGCCCCCTTAAGACAAGACACATGGAATATATTGTGAATTTTCTTTCAATAAACTCCAACTCATAAGTTCAAAATTTTGTAAGCTCCGTAAAAATGAGGTTTGAGTTTTTTGGACTCCTCTTTAGGGAGGATTGCTTGTATGACTGCAATCTAACAAACAACATATTTCCAACCTCAAATCTTCTCTCTATATTATGATGGTTTGCATACATTTTGTGTTTTTTCTATGCTTGTTGGAGAATATTCTAGAGTGATTTCAAACTTTCTTGGCTTTGCTTGATTAAATTACTAGCTCTTGGGACCTTGTTGTAAGATAAAACAAGGTGAAAAATTTGGGCTTCATACCCATACAAAGCAATGAATGATGTCATTCTAATAGACATCTGATAAGTAGTGTTATAGCAATGATCCCCTAGATGGATCCATTTGATGCATGCCTTTTGATGACCAACAACATGATTCCTCGAATAACCTTTCACTTATTTCTTCACAATCTCATTTTAACCATTTGTTTGGGGGTGGTAGCTAGTATTGGATATGAGCTCGGTTCTTGTCAAATGAAAGAGTTTTTGTCGAAACAAGCTCAAAAACTATTTATTTCTATCATTCATGAGATTTTTAGGTAGTCCATGAAGCCTAAACATTTCCTTAAAGAATAAATCAACAATTTGTGGTGCCCTAAATATGAAGAAATAAAAAAGAAGTGTGCATACTTTATGAGTCTATCCACAACAACATATATGCAATCTTTAACTTGGACTTTAGGAAGTCTAGTGATGAAATCTATTGAAATCTCCCAATTTTTCTCTAGAACAGATAAAGGTTGTAAGAGTTCTATTGGGTATGTTTGCTTTGTTTTATTTTGTTGGCGAACCACACATAATCTAATGTGCCCAAGGACATCATCCTTGAGTTATCCTTTCCATTTGAATTTTTTCCTGATCTTCTTATATGTCTTGAAGTATCTAGGGTGACCAACCAAGGGAGTTTCATGAATTAATCTCAAAATTTGTCCCTTCGTTCTTGACTTTGGCACTAGGTAAAAATTTTCCTTTTAGAGAATGAGTTCATTGGACACAATGTACTTCTCATCCAATAAATTACCTTCAAAAACATAATTTTCATATTTTTCTATGATTTCAGCTTTTCAATCAACAAAAATATAAGACATTGAGCACAAGGTTGGATTTCTAGATAATGCATAAATGATTTTGATGCAAGGGCATCGCCTAGTTTGGGTTTACAAATTTTGGTTTTGTTATTTCCTTGTTCCCTCATTTTGGCATGTGGCCAATCTTAGTTTGGAAACAAGATAATTGACTCTTCCTTCTCATTGTTGGGGGATAGTTAGGAAGTGTAACAATTTTGTGCAGAGAGATCACCACATTTTTGGGAGTCTTGGGAGCCCGTGAAAGGGACGGTTATTGAGAGAAGCCCATAGGGAAGGAGTTTGATGGGTTGAAAGAGGCTGAGTAGTTTGTGAATAAAGTAACGCCAAGAAAAGAGAACAACCGACAGAGGAGGAAATCTATGTGGGGAAGATAACCATTGATGAGGAAAAAAATAAGACCCCCATGTGAAGAAGAAGACTGCAGGGATTCGGTATAGGGATTCCACACTGGAAGAAGGAGGAGGCAACGACAAGTAAGGAGAGAGTGCGTAGGAGTACTTGGAAGAAAATAAAGAAGGATCAAGTAGGAGAAAACAAACAAAAGAGAAGTTAATTTCAGATTGGGGACAAAAGAGAACAGGAGGAAAAGCGAAGAAGTAAATGCCAGGAGAGGGTCGACTGGCTGAGAGGATTCTTATTTGAATAAGTAGTAGAGGCACATCAAATAGTGGATGGTAAATGAGCTGGAAGAAAAGGGAGTTGATTCCTTTAGAAATCAATGTAATCAGATTTTGCAGAGAGCATTGTACATGTAAACCTCAACTAATTGTTTGGGAAATCGTTTCTTTGTAATCATGCAATGTGGTTTAATTTAGTTGCCCTATTTCCTATCATTATTATTGTGTAAGTTTGTTTCCTATTATTCTGAATGAGGAATGGTGTGAATGTTCCTGGCGTTTTTGGGATCTTATTGAATCATTATTTTGTAGGATAATATAATAGCTTTGTAGATTCTTGTAGCTTGTAATGTTCAGTTGAAGTTTGAGTCATCATTTTAGTATCAGAGCCTAAAAGGTCTGGGAAGAGGAATTCGGTTGTGCTCATGGGATTTTTGGACAAGTATGTGTGTGAAAGTTTTGACAGGTTAAAAAGAAGAACATGGGTACCAAGAGACTGGGCAGAGGAAGAGGGGAGAAGCCCTAGGTGAGGTATCGAAATTTCAAGCATAAAGATCACAAGATGCAGTAGTATGCCATGAAAGAAAGCCTTAGGAAGAACGATGAAATGAAAATGAATGTGAAAAAGCAGAATTTAGAATGGGACAAAGAAATGGTGGAGTTGAGAAGAGATTTAGAGAAGTGTAAGCAGTGGCTTGAGGAAAGAAGCCAAGAATATGGTTGGGGATGGCCATTGAAAAAGAAGTTGAAGTGGCTTGTGCAAATGATTGTTAAGAAAAGGAGAGAGCATAATTTGGCTGCCTTGAAAAAAAGATGACGAAAAATTTTTGCATAGAAAAGAGTTGCTAAGTGAGCACCATTACCCAAGAGAGATGAAGGAAAAAGAAGGTGCAGCGAGTGCAAAAGATTTGTGGGCACAAATTTTAGTGATAAAATATGAATGGATGGAGAAACTTTCTAATGATGATAGAAAGACAAATGGGACAGCGAAGGATACAAAGATGAGGGCTACAACTAATGATCAAGAAGTTATTGTTGCAAAAGAGGAAAAGTATGAAATTGCATATGCAGATTTTGATAAAGGTTGTGTTGTGAATGATGGAGTCCAAGATGGTTTGTTGATGAAGATATTGGCCTACGAAGGAGAGAAGTTGGACCAAATGACTGATGAAATATAAATGAAAAAGAATATTGACATACTTTTGGGAGTCGCTTGGACGAAGCTTGAGGAGTGCACATACAAGGTAAACGTTAAGCAAGTTGAATCCGATGATTTTAGTAATAATGCTTTTGAATTTTTGAATGAAATTGTTGAAGGGGAGAGTTTAAAAGTAGAAGATGAAAATGATGTGGAACCAAATAGTGACAATGATATATATGAATGTGAGATGGAGCTTTGGAGGCTTGTAGATGAAAAAGACATACAAAGGAGAAGATACAATAAGAAAAAGGAAAACAAACGAACATAAATTGAATGCATGGCAGTTGTTTCAGAGAGATGTTGGAAGATGCGAAAGAAAAACAAATAGAGAAATGAGTTCTAGTTAATGACTTCATGTGTGAGAGAACATGTTTTTTTTTGTCTCTTGGGGGGGCTGATAAATGGGCATCACCCAATTTTGGGTTTACAAATTTTGGTTTTGTTATTTCCTTGTTTCCTCATATTGGCATGTGGCCAATCTTGGTTTGGAAACAAGATAATTGACTATTCCTTCTCATTGCTGGGGGATAGTTAGGAAGTGCAACAGTTTTGTGCAAAGAGATCACCACATTTTTGGGAGTCTTGGGAGCCTGTGAAAGGGACGATTATTGAGAGAAGCCTGTAGGGAAGAAGGAGTTCGACGAGTTGAAAGAGGCTAAGCAATTTGTGAATAAAGCAATGCCAAGAAAAGAGAACAAACAACAGAGGAGGACATCTGTGTGGGGAAGATAGCCATCGATGAGGAAAAAAGTAAGACCCCCGCATGAAGAAGAAGACCGCAGGGATCTGGTATAGGGATTTCACACTGGAAGAAGGAGGAAGCAACGGCAAGTAAGGAGAGAGCGAGTAGGAGTACTTGGAAAAAAATAAAGAAGGATCAGGCAGGAACAAACGAACATAAGAGAAGCTAATTTCATATTAGGGACAGAAGAGAACGGGAGAAAAAGTGAAGAGGTAAACGCCAGGAGAGGGTTGACTGGCTGAGAGGATTCTGATTTGAATAAGCAGCAGAGACACATTGAATAATGGATGGCAAATGAGATGGAAAAAAAGGGAGCCGATTCCTTTAGGAATCAATGTAATCAAATTTTGCAGAGAGCATTGTACATGTAAACCCCGACTACTTGTTTGGGAAATCGTTTCTTTGTAATCATGCAATGTGTTTTAATTCAGTTGCCCCATTTCCTATCATTATTATTGTGTAAGTTTCTTTCTTGTTATTCTGAATGAGGAATGGTGTGAACGTTCCTGACATTTTTGGGAGCTTATTGAACCAATATTCTATAGGATAATATAATAGCTTTGCAGGTTCCTATCACTTGTAATGTTCAGTTGAAGTTTGAGTCATCAGATTTTTTTCTTTCCCTTAACATAATCGATGTCAAATCATATTCTTGAATTTTTATTATCCAATTTTGTTGCCATTTGTTTAGATTATCTTTACTAAGAAAATATCTATGTTATTGTGATTTGTCTTGACCACAAATCAACTACCCACTAAGTATTTTTTGAACTTGGTCAATGCATGAATACTACCTAGCATATCCATATCATATATGGAGGATTATCTTTCAACATACTTAAGTTTACAACTCTGAAATACAATTGGGTGCTTATTCTGCATAAGCATTGCTCCAATCCCTTCTCTAGATGCAACAAATTCCAAAACAAAGTTAAAGGGAAAAATCATGGATATTTAACATAGGATGAGATCATTACCTCCAATTTGTAAATTTTTTGTTGTGTTGTCTCATTCCATGAAAATTATTCCTTCTTTGTTAGGTCTATTAAGGGGGTGACCAGTTGAGAGAACCCTTTAACAAATATTTTGTAGTAATTGCAAAGGACAAATAATTCTCATAGTTGTACCAGTCTTCAGGGGAGGCCAATTAAAAATAACTCTAGAATCTTCTCTATATCTAACTACACCCTTTTGCACTAATGACATGCCTTAGGTATAAAATATATATCATTGTAAATTCATATTTAGACTCTTTCACAAAAAATATTTTGCCTCCATAATTCCTAACACCTCATCAATTTTACATAAGTGCTCCTACCAAGTGTTTCTATAGATAAGAATTCCATCAAAGAAAAGAACACCATTTATCGATTATTTGATGAATACTTGGTTCATGCATTATTACAAGGTTGCTAGGGTATTTGTCAAACCAAATGAAATGACTATGAATTAATAGTCTATTTAGTGGCACCAAAAGGCTATCTCATGGATAGCCTCCTCTTAGATTTAAATTTGGTGGTAGATTGATTTAAGGTCTATCTTTGAGAAATAGGCTACTCCTTGAAGTTCATCTATCAACTCATCGAACCTAGGAATTAAGTATAAAGTTTTGATAATTTTTTTGTTTAGTTGTCTATAGTCGATGCACATCCTCATTGTGTCATCTTTCTTCTTCACAAGGACTACATAAGAATAAAAATGACTTGAATTTGGGCTTGGTGCACGTCCCATGTCCACTTTTTTGATCTCTTTCTTATGTCTTGTAGTATGGCAATATAAGCAATAGTAATGACTAGATTAGCGCCCTCCTCCAACTTGATGGCATTCTCAATGTCTATGTCTAGCATTCTCCTTAGAGGAATGTCACTAACGAACTTACTATGCTTGTACAAGAATTTCTATACAACCATTTGGTATGCTTTCTTTCCTTTAGGAGAGTTTTTCATACACCAAGCACTACGTTGCCCAAGCTACTTGTCCATGATAAAAAAAATATCTCCATTCCTTTTGTAGATATAATTTTTGGAATTCCATTTTTATTCCATGAAATACCACTTCTTTTCCTTTGGATGAAAACTTTAGTTCTATGGTTTGAAAATTATGTGTGATTTCTCCTAAAGAATGCAACCGCTAAATTTCCAAAACCATATTTGTATCTCCTATATTAACAACATAGAATTCATCCTTCATATTGTATCCTGCCAAGTAAGGTTCAATTCAGAGATATTGGATAAAGAAGCAACAAAACTCACACCCTCAAAGTCTTCTATTTTGAGAGATCACTTTGCTACTAATCCTTCATTATGAAATTATGAGTAGCACCAATGTCAATGAGTATGGTGACTCTTTCTCCCCAAAAAAACCCCAAATATTTGATAAGGATTGTCCTTTGGAGTATCAGAGAGCTTAGAAAGGGTGCTTCCTAAGAGTTATTCTTCCTCTTTTGATTTTTATTCTTATTCTTCAATCTTCAATTCAAGTTCTTCTTCACTTTATGGCTCAAGTTTTTTAGCTCCAAAATCATCTTCAAAAACTACCTCAATATAGTGTAGTTATCATTTAACAAGACATTTATGTCCTAGTGATCAAAGCTCTTCGCAATTGAAGTATATATTTTTCCTTCTCAATTTATTCCTCGCCTCCATGTTTTTAGGGAGGGAAAGTATTTTTCTAAAACATGTTCCTTATCATAGAAGCCTAAAGTGCCAAGATCATCTTGATTACCTCTTGTAGATAAGGGAGTTTGAAGGATTTGACCAATCCCTTGAGAGACTATCCCTTTATGAATAACATAGTCAACTTCTACTCTATGATATTAGGTACCATTATATAAATTTTAAAATTATGTCACATAATTCTCCACTAAACCATATTGTTAGAGTTGAGCTAAATCTTTGAAGTGGATCTTAGGTTCTTTTTTACTATACCTCTCAATCCTTATCATTTATAGCTCATTGTAAGAGTTGGTTGAGCCATGGACTTGAGTGACCAACCCATGGTACCACCATTCATGTGTAGTACCCTCCAAATGTAAGGTAGCAAACTTGATAGCCCCATTTTTAATCATAGGATTAAAAGACATGTATGTGTCTAACTTTTGTACCTATGTACATGTAGTAAATTTTTTGAATCCATCATATAGGTGAAAAGTGCTAATTTTTTTAGGACATTTGTGTTGGGAATTAAGGTGTCTCAACCTTGGCAATTCTTAAGTTAATTTATTTATTATTTAATATTTTTGTGTAACTATTTGACATAATTTATAATGCATGATTAAATATTTGTGCTCCACCAAAAAAGGTGTGAGAATTTGAGTTGGAATCTTTGCCACATGTCAGTGCCTTGGCAAATGAGTTATTAGTTGTCAAAATATGCCCATTTAGTGATATATTATGGAAGACTTATTTTTCATGATGTTATGACAAATTTTATGATAATTGTAAGGGCTACAAATAGGGGAGGTTACTTTGGACATGGTGAATAACTATAAGATGTGTAAGAGAATATGTAAGAGCCTTATTTTAAATTGTTTATTTTAGCATACATGTGAGTCCAAATTGGATGTTGAACTATGAAAGATTATGGCAAGTTGTAAGAGACTATTTTTAGTATGTAGTAGTTGTATGAATTTTTTCCATGGTATTTTGGAACCTTGTTTGTTCCCATGGTAATGATTTATGGTCATATTTTGAGCTTCCATGAATCTATTTATTAAGGGCTTGAGATTAACACATTATTATGTTGAATTTGGAGGTATTGAAGCTCTTTAGAATGCTGCCAAATTTCTCTTGCATTGTACGCTGGTGAATACTCTTGTGAAGATTTGCTATGCAAGTATATTCTAACCATGAATATTATTCATGAATATATTGAGATACTTTGGAGTGCAAGGATTTTATCCCAAGAGGGTTTCCCCACATAAATCAATGTGTTTTGTTATATTGATTATTTTAGTTATATATGTGTTTCTACATTATTTTTGTAGCAAGTTAAAATTAGTTTTGAAAGATTTGCATAAATTCTCCTCTCAAGGTTTAGTGTAGGAAGTATTTTTTGCAACCTTAGCTTCCAAGTGGTATTAGAGCATGACCAATTTTTGGTTCTAGTTGTGGGTTGTTAGGTTTTTGCACTAATCCAATTTTGAGTGGGAGATTGTGCATAATTTATTTGAAATTTTTGTTACAATAATTTTTTAGATGGAAAACACATCTGGGAGAATGAAGATACACTTTTTTTATATTAATTTTGAGATGTTGGAAGCCGAAGATGGAGGATATGTTGATCAATTGAGATATGTGGGATGATATTAATGAAAATGTTAAAAAACCTGCAAATGTTACTTTGGTTGATCAATATGATGTCATGGACCATAAAGCCAAAGGTATTATCAAATTGTGACTAGTAGATTCTATTTTATTTAATGCTACAAACAAACCACTACAAAATTATTGTGGAAGAAACTAGGTGAGATCTACCAAGCTAAATATGTAGTTAATAATTTTTTATTAAAAATATATTATATTATTTGAGAATGGAAGAAGGTAGTCGAATTGTAGGCCCTTGGAAGAATTTAATATGTTTGTGGCTCAATTAATATTAATTGGTTTGAGAAATAGGAAGAGATGTAAAATCTTTCTTTATTCTTTGCCCAAGTCTTGGGATTTTATTATTATGGCTATAGGAAGTACTTCTCAAATTTTGAAATTTAAAATTGTTATGCATTGTTTACTTTCTGAAGAAATGAGAAGGAAATTTTCTATCAGTTCCAAAGAGGCCCTAAATGTACAAGAAAAATCTAAAGAAAGAGGCAAGAAGAATGATAAGCATGAAAAATATAAATCCAAATCTAAAGGGAGATCCAAATCTCATGGTAATTCAAAATTCATTTGTTCAAATTGTAGTAAGCTTGGTGAACTTTTTAATGAGTACAAAGAGGAAAAGAAGAACAAAAAGAAAAAAAGAAAAAGAAAAAGACATGTGATTATGATTCCAAATTTGAGAAGGAAGATGGTGATGCATCTATTGCATCTTTGGAAACTTGTGCAGCTAATGACACTTGTTTAATTGATTTAGGTGCATCTTTTCATATGACATCTAATAGAAATTGGTTTTTTGATTATGAAAAATTTGATGAGGGTAAGGTGTACTTGGGCGATGATTCTTATCTAACCATTGTTGGTCATGGCAGAGTAAAACTCAAATTTTCAAATAGAAGAATTAAATAGTTTGATGGTGTGTTGTATATCCTTGGGATATCTCATAAATTTATTAAATTTGTAAGAAAAATAATAAAGGCAGGTAAGTAGGTTTTCTTTTCTAAAACTGTTGAACACTCAGAATACTGAGAAGGGGGTACATCAATATTCCCTGAAATTCATTAACTTAAAGTGCATTCAAAGCATCTCATTAAACTTGCAAAAATGGAAATGAGCAATTAAAGCATGCATCACAACACTCAACACAAGAACACCACATTTACATGGAAAACCCTTGAAAGGGAAAAAGCATGGTGAGGATTAGCTCACAATATATCATAATTGGTTACAACATATTTCAGGAGGCTCACTGTTTGAAGGGCTCACTATCTGTAGGACTCGTTGTCCAAAAAATAGGATGACTCATAGCCAAGGAAGACCACTTCTTCCAGAATTACAAAATATATAGAAAAGAGTGGCTCACACCAAATTTTGAATTGCTAACAATGCATCTTCAATATGTTGAAGAAACAGTTCTAGTTAGGCTTAGTAAACTAACTTTATACACTTCATTCTTCACCACTAACACCTTTCACACTTCACACTTTTGTTCATCCACTTCTACACCATCTACATCATCTCTCTTTTTTCATGATACACACATCAAAATGACCTTCTATATATATAAATATATTCCGCAAACACTCGTATCATCAATTAGGTCAACCTAATTAGATGAAATGTGCGACACCATAACCTATCAGCTCAAAAATCCATCATGCATTGTAAAGCCCCATCATAATAACCTAAGGAATGTTGCAATTGTGTATAAAAGTGAAATAATTTATTTTTTAAAGTAATATTATTAAGTTAACTTAATTAGTTGCATACATTCATTAAGTTACGCGACATTACACTACTTGAGTTTCCATAGACGACTTTAGTATTTCTCATTGCATATATTTAATTAACATAAAATTAAACATCACATAACTTTTGAAATTCCATTCCAGATAATATAAAGTACAAACTTGTTTTCTTACATTGCATTTGATATGATATTACAATACTCATTCATCTAATGAGGTAGATCAATAATAGTTACAATTACATTTTACAATGTTCACCTCATATACAATTGAGGGAAGTTACAATACAAGTTTTCAAATGATGCAATAAAGAAAGTACACATGTGTATCTAAGTACGAGCTCTCCATCCATGAAGCTCTCGATGCCATGATCAAAACTGGGGACCCAACGGAGTAAGGTGCACGTTCCACCCAACCATGTGGTACCCGTAGGTCCACCCCCCATGCTAGGAGATAGTAATATGGTTACCTAGACATAACCTATTAACCCTAAACACAAGTACATAACTAACTGATGGTTACAATGCTTTTAGATTTAAGACAATTGAATGTATTAAAAACACAAGGTTAACTGTTATTTTAGGTGGAGTGTCATCACAATGTTGCAAAGGTTACCCTGGTGTTTCTTCCTAGGTTCCGGCCCCCAACTTGGGTTACCCTGGTAACCTCTTACGAAACTCGGCCCCATTGCAAACTATTGCGGAATCGAATTCCTTTTAAAGTAACAAGACATAGATTTGTCATTCCAGGCCTTCTCATCTTATACTCAAGACTAAACTAGCTCAAGAGTCCATAAGTGAGGCATAATACTCTTGTTAAAGATTTTAATCTAACTACTGTGTTGTTTAGTTATCACTGACTTACTAACTCTTTGTAAGTTACCTTGACACCACTTTGTGTGTCGGCTCTTACACAGAGCCACTCCCCTAAACATAACATAGGAATTCTAAGTTCTCTATCTAGGGTAGACAAAGTGCACAAAATTCAACATATAATACCAGATATACCACAATGGACATCACAATCTGTTCACAAAAATCAAGTGCACTACCCTAGTTTGTTCAAACACATGAAACCATAGTAAAATTTAACTCCCTTGAAGAGACTACAACTGGAAGACTTGAAATCACATAAAAATAATCCCCATTTGCCCAATAAAAATTTAAAGCAACTTAAAGAAAATTCACATCTATCATTTGGATTTACTATATCCAGTCAATTAAGAATCAGTAGTATAAAATTAATCATCTGATACATAATTTATCTACCATCTAACATGAAAATCAATTCCACAATTATTCTAATTTTACAATCATATTTAATAATACAACTCCCTATTACAACAAAACAATATAATATCCTCTTCATATTCACTTAAATAATTTACTTCCTCTTCACATAATTATTCATAAATTAACTTTAATAAATATTAAATTACTAAAATCAATTAATATAAATAATATATATATATATATTAAATATACTAAATATCATTAATAATATATAATATGTATTATATATTTACATTTTATTTTTAAACTAAATCGAAATTAAAACTTAAACCATGCGAACATTTATTTTGAATAACAAAAAACGCAGTGTATGGCAAAACGCGGGCCGCACAGGGTAGCCTCCACTGTGGAGGCACGCTGCATGTGGGACAGCGTAACCTCCATAGATCTGTGGAGGGCCGACGCTGCCTCATGGCAGTCGCTCCCCATAGAACTGTGGTGGGCGCCGCCTCACAGCGGCCGCGCCCCACAGTGGGAGCTGCAGAAATAGGGGATAACCCTAGCCCTATATACATATATTTAATCCGAATTAAAATTTCGGAAATTCCCATTAAAAGAACTATGTGGAATTTAAATTTCTTTTAAAAAGAACAAACAATAAATATTCAAAACCATGTTTCGCCCGTACGGCGATTTTAAATAATAAATCTCTGTGAAAATTAAAATTCATTTGAAATATAAATTCATGTGCAGACTGTATAGTTTATACAGCACTATAAATAAATATTAAACATTCTTATAAAACAAAACTTATTGCTCAAAAAGAGTATTTGTAAATAAAAATATTCTTCAAACAGATTTAATCAAATAACACAGAAATTCTCAATTTTGGGATTTCAATTTTACAACAATAAACATTTCACTCAAAAATTAAATCCCCAATTTCTTTTCTACAATTTTTCACAGAGGTTTCATTTAAAACTTGTTTTGAATTCCTTCTTTTGTTTAACCATGTTCTTGAGGTTGTTCTACAAATTTAATAAAACTTTACTTTCTTGAAAATTCTTGCAGAAAAATATCAAATATCAACAGAAAGATTTTCTACAAACAATTTTCCAAGAAGAAGGGTTTTAAACAAACAGTTTCTTTTCAAAAGCAAACAAACTAAAAATACAAGGGAAATACCTGTTTCCTGTGTTTTGAAGATCTAGTTGTTGGAGAGAATCTTCTGCCTGTAGTGTGCAAACCTCCAAATCTTCTTCAAAACACCAAATCCAAGAAAACTATAACCAACCACACAGATCCTCCAAGCAAAGGGATCTTCCACAAATATACAACCAAATAGAGGAAGTAACAACTTCTTTAAAATTGATTTTTACACAGCAAATTATTCTTTCATTTCCCGTGAAGAAAAATTGATAACCCCACTGTATTTCCCAGGTCCCAGATATCCTCCGAGAAATTTCTCAACCAAAAATCATAAATGCAACTGGCACACTTGTCGAGAAGTACAAAATATCCTTTAACCACTTCTCGGCAATCTTGCCTTTCAAGATTTACATGCATTTATTTAATTTATTTAAAATTTACAATTTTCAAATGCAAACATTTATTTAATAATTAAAAATGACATTTCCACAAAAATATTTAATTTAAATAAAATCTATTCACACACAATTTAAAACAATTTAATTTAATTTATTTATTTATTTAATTAAATAGATTTAATCTCTAAGATCAAATTATTTAACCAAACAAACTAATTAATTTATTAAATCACATATAAAACTAATTTCTTTAACATTTAAAAATTAACTTAAATAACAGTAAATTAAGGAATAATAACTATCATTAAAATTAACAAAATTTTCCTTTTCAAGCAAATAATCCAAACAGAAAAAGACAAGACAATCTATGACTCTAGACTAAACAGACAATGTATTGTGACCGGGTTAAATACTAGACTAGGATGAACCATGCTACTACCTCCCAATCAACATTTTCGTTGAGTCTTGACACGCTCAGACCTGAGGTGGAGTCGGTGGCATGTACCTACAATCCTGCAACCAAGCAATAACATGCATATATATATAAAAACAATTGTACAGGCACACCGTGCGGAGAAAATCACGGACATCACAAGGCACTCGCAAGCGAGTGATGTGATTCCGTTCTCCACACCAATACACGTCACATCAGACTGACGAATTAAATAACAGTTAGTCCATCATAAACATATTCATAGCAATAATCATCTGAAGGAAAACATCTACGCTATATCAAAGCATGTCAAAAATCAAATATCGCAATACAATGTATCATCATGTCACAAAGTGAATCCACTGTCGCTCAAAATCAGCGATCAAAATATCCAAACCAAGTACCAAAGTCTAACATTATGAAAACATGCAACAGAAAACATAAGCATAAATGGAGGGGTACTACATGCATACCTTGTAGAAGAAACCAAAACATGTTCTTTACCAAAATAGGTCGGCATGACCTATAATCTCTCCTATGAATTTTCTTCATACACAAATTAATACCACACGACCCCAAAACCCTTAGATCGGCACCACACAACAAAATTGGTGAAGCAACAACTAAATGAACCAATTGTTCATTCACAACTTGACATGCAGACCACCAAACCACTTGAGACATGGAGTGCACACACATTTGACATCTTCAAACACTTCTTGAAATCCACACAACACAATGATCATCTACAGTGGAATACAGAGCATTCCAACATGCACTTTGCAACTGTAACACTGTCTCTGCTTAGCCTAATACTTTGTCATCAATATCTTCAACTGTGGAAGACATAGAACCCTGAAACTTTGAATGTAGACTCTTTCAACATATACCATCATCACCTCAAAACTGTATGGCAAGATATTGCAATGTGGAGCAATACAGACTACAAAATTGATGCTATGTTACATCACTAGCTCAATCAAATACTTAGCCAATTTCCCAAAAACACTTGGCCTACTCTGGATAATATACATACTAATAAGCCATCACTTCTACAATGAGTTGCCATAAATGACAACACCATACATCATCATGCTCATGTTGCTAACAATCTCCCCCTTTGTCATTGATGGCAACACACTTCTCTGATTCACTCCCCCTTTGACATCAAGAGAAAAGGGTACAAAATTTGCATTACATCCACATGATTTACTCCCCTTTTTGATATATTTACATGAAAATAGCTCCCCCTATCTATGTTATCCATCACCCAAAAAGATGAAACTGTACTACAACACCATCTACTAACTACACATATATACATTGATATCAAAATTTGACTATACAATTAAAAGATGTACACCTTAACTCTGATATTGTGCCTTTAATTTTGCAAGGTGTGTCTCCCAATCCTTCTTGGCGAAGGCAAGCATTTAGCTCTGGTTCTCAAATTGTACATGGAGGTCTTCTCCTCCTTCCAGAGAACTAAGCATTGTAGTCTTTTGCACAACCTTCTCCACATTTTCCAAAAAATCTAGTTAAAGAAGTAAGCCTTACATTTATCATATCTCGAAGTTGACTATACTACATTATGATTTTCTCTTTTTTTTCCTACAATAAAAAGAATTGACCATGTAAATTTTCAATGTCTGCTCTGGTTGCTCCATCTCCATCTTTTACCAGATCATATACACTTGAGGCCTGAGTAATTTGAGACTCAATATAGTCCATCTGATCCTTGATGCTCTTTGTAGATACAGGCCACTTCAAATAGAATTGAAACAATTGTTTGGCTTACTCCAAACACTTCTTAACATCCTCTAAGTTTCCTTGCAACTTGGTGTGTGCAATAGCACACTTATCTGAGGCATCAACTAGCCTCTTATCATTCAACTTCCTTGCTACTTCCTTCTCAATCTTCTCTTCAAATTCAATAGAGTACTCCTTAAAAGAGTTTGACAACAAATTCAACTGTTGAATACTTGAAAAAGAAGCATAAATGGATACTTCGAGAAGCCTTCTTGCAACACCTTGATCACTTCTTCAACTAACTCTGTGCTCTTCTGGTGGGTTTGAAGAATCTCCTTTCTTGTGGAGGCATGAAATAAATCACCAAGCCGCAACTTATGGAGAGGAGAGATCCTTTCCATATCCAATTGTCCTTTTTGCATAGGAATTTATAGCAATTGTGCAGACATCATTGGTTGGAACTATAATTGCACGTCCAAAAGATCTTTGAATGAATCTCCAGAAGGTCCAGAGGATTCACAACTTGTTTTAGTGCTTTCTTTTGCTTGTGCATCACTCTTCTCCTTCTCTCCACTGCTAGAGCACTCTTCTATAATCTTCTCAACTTCCGGAGGCAAAGTTTGTTCCTTTTGAGCTTTAGTCTTCTTCGAGACTCCTTGTTCAACTTCTTTTCTCTACTCATCAGTTATCTCCATATTTGAAGGAGTGTTATCTATCAACATATCTTCTTGCTCATGTTGCTCTATCTCATTGATTTTCGGGAGTGATGTGTCTTGCTACATTTGATCTTCAACATCTAAAGGAGTGGTTTCCTTATCTAGAGGCACAAATTTCATCATTTTTGCAAGAATCTTGACTGTTATCTCCTATGTTTGCTTCTCCATCCTCTTGATTTCTTTTGATTCCTTCCCCATTAGGGTATTTACCCTTTGTTTTGTCTAAAATTCTTTTACTTGCGATTTAGTAAATCTTATTCTTGCTTCATGAGTAAGGGTTACTCTAGTTTTCTCCAAGGCTTGTTTACTTATCTTTTCTTCTTCCACCACAACTTCTTGTTTGTCAACACCAAGTGAATCTGCAAGAGTCACTGGGATTTGGTCACGAATATCACCTAAATTCACATCAAAGGTTACCATATACATCTCTATTGCCTTTTCAATTGTAGATTTGTCAGTAGGAGGCAACTCTTCATACAATAGTGTTGTTTCCTTTAGTGCACCATGCTTTGCAATAGCATTGAATAATGCACCAAAATTCATAGGATTACGCTCTTGGACCAGAGGGGTATTCTCTTTCTCTTTTCCATTTTTTGTACCAATCTCTTCTCGAGAAACCTTTGACTTAATTTTTTAGACCAATTGATGTTCTTCCTCTTCCTCTTCTTCTTCTTCTTCATAACTGATATCCTTTTCGCTTGTTTCTTTTTCTTTCCTTCTTCTCTTGGGAGACTTTTGTTGCATAGTGGTGTTGGATGTATCTTTCTTTTTAGAACCACCTGGGTGCTGTCATAATAGTGGTTTACAATTCCTGAGAGGAATGATTTTTTGCTGAAATCACATATTTTTAGAAAATATAATGATACAATCCTTAAAAAGTTCCATTTTAAGGATTCAAATTGAAGATGGTTTGATCAAATCACCTTAGATCAAACCCCTTTGGATAGAACCTTGCTAGTTTTAAACCATACCTATAAATGCGTCTCCTTTACACCTATCAAAATGCTGATAAAAAATCACTTTTGATTTAACTTTTGGGGGATCAAATGAATTCATTTAAAATTTATTTAAAATTATTATGGTATTTCTTAGAACAAGCTATCCAATGAATATAACTTTAATATGTTTTGGTTTTGTTATGTATTTGTTTTTTAAGTTTTATTAAACATAGGCTTTTCATCGAAAATGAATTTCTTTGTTCTTCACATGTGGAAAAATAGAATATAATCAAAAAAAAAATTAAAAAATATGAGTGCACTAGATATTGAAATCTTTGATCCAACAAAAAACCTAAAATTAAATTTTGATATATACAAAAAAAGTTACGCGTTATACGGTTGCGCTGTGTCTGAATTGTAATTTGTTTGACTTTGAAACTTGATTAAGGAAAAGTTATTCAATAAAAATTATCTAACCAAGTGGAAGCACTAGATATCAGAGTTACAAATCTAAATTTGAAAGAATTATAATTTTATCCTTCATGGAAAAAAAGTTATGTGTTATAGGGTGTGCGTCACTTTTTAAAAATGTTGTCTGAAAAAAATCCAATTTTCATGGGAGATGGAAAAAAGTGCAATTTGATTTCAAAATTTTGAAAAAAATATTTTTAGAATCTACAGACAAAATTTGATGAGACTCTAGTTTGCACCATTTTCAAATTCCTCACAGTTTAGCCGCTATAGGTGCCCGAATGTGAAAATTTAGTTAAAAATAATAATTTCAGTGTCCAGTTTGGCCAAACATTATAAACCACTATTATGGGATCACCCACCTATAAACTTTGTTCTAGAAGGCTTTGTAACAATAGGTGGTGTGGAGATTGAGGTCCTGCCTAACCTTCTTGATCTCTGTGGAGTAGTCTGGAGAGGAGCAGATGTACCTTTGGATTTCTCCATAGGGTCCTCAAGAGCACCAAACTCTCTTTCGAAATCAACCTTCATCTTTTCAACTTTTTCTTCAATGTCCTCCTTCTTTTGCAGGTTCACTTTACTTGATTTCTCTTCATAAGTATTGTATACACCTAAAAATGGTCACATCACATAGTCTGGTAATTAATTAAATATTTTTAATATTTAATTAAATCTCCGAATTCCATCTGTGTATAAATAAATTTAAATAATTTATTTATATTGTTCATTATTTCATTTCGATTAAATAAATAAGTTTATTTAATCATCTTTTCGTATTCATTTCTTAATTAATTAAATAAACATTGATTTATTTATATTAATTATCAATAATCTTGGCTTGAATATTTTATTCAAATAAAGATTAAGTATTCTTTTCTTCTAAATTCAATTTTCAATTAAATATTCCAAATATTTAATTAATTCCTTTCTAAAGTCACATTATAATTAAATATTCCAAAATATTTAATTAATTCTTCTAAAGTCTATTTGCAAATTAAATATTCTAAATATTTAATTGAGTCTTCTATAGTTCTAAAATTAAATATTTCAAAAATATTTAATTTCTTTAAACTCACATGAAATTAAATAAATTTATTTATTTATTTATTTAATTTGCATTATCTTCAACAACCGTGAAACAAACTGCCAAAACAGAAAATTAAATTCCTCTGTTCCTGTGCAAGCTTGTTCCCGTGGGTTGAAGAAAGGATTTCATTCTTCTCTCCAACCTCCCAACCTCTTCCATCTTCCTCTCAACCTCTCCATCTCTCACCATTCAAACTTACCAGACAATCTCACAGCCATTGATCTTTGCTAGCCAGGATTTTTCCTGCAAAAAGCTATAAAAGGACTGTCGGGTCTTTGAAATTATATAGAAGCTTTCAATAGAATAACTATAGCCAATGTGCAATAGCATAAGCCTTTTAGCATTCATAGCATTCTCATTTCATAGCATAGCATAGTAGCATAGCATATCATGGCATATCCATTTCATTTTATAGCATCTTCAATCTACAGCCCACATAATTTGAACTGAAGAAATGCAAGTAATTTGAATTTAAATAAACAAATGAAGCTTCTTTCAGAGCCATTCCATCTTCCTCTATCTCCAGAGATTTGTTCGAAGCTGCTGCTCTCATATTGTGTAAGCTTGGCTTCTCTAAATAGAAATTTGTAGAATGAGTATGCAAAGTGATAAAGCTTCTCTATCCTATATGCTGGTGGAGGTGAGAATGTTGATATGGATATGCACAGGGGCTGTGGATTATGCACAGGGGTTGTGGATTATGCACAGGGGTTGTGGATTGAAGATGCTATAAAATGAAATGGATATGCCATGATATGCTATGCTACTATGCTATGCTATGAAATGAGAATGCTATGAATGCTAAAAAGATTATGCTATTGCAAATTGGCTATAGTTATTCTATTGAAAGCTTCTATATAATTTCAAAGACCCGACAGTCCTTTTATAGCTTTTTGCAGGCAAAATCCTGGCTGGCAAAGATCAATGGTTGTGAGATTGTCTGGTAAGTTTGAATGGTGAGAGATGGAGAGGTTGAGAGGAAGATGGAAGAGGTTGGGAGGTTGGAGAGAAGAATGAAATCCTTTCTTCAACCCACGGGAACAAGCTTGCACAGGAACAGAGGAATTTAATTTTCTGTTTTGGCAGTTTGTTTCACGGTTGTTGAAGATAATGCAAATTAAATAAATAAATAAATAAATTTATTTATTTAATTTCATGTGAGTTTAAAGAAATTAAATATTTTTGAAATATTTAATTTTAGAACTATAGAAGACTCAATTAAATATTTAGAATATTTAATTTGCAAATAGACTTTAGAAGAATTAATTAAATATTTTGGAATATTTAATTGTAATGTGACTTTAGAAAGGAATTAATTAAATATTTGGAATATTTAATTGTAATGGAATTTAGAAGAAAAGAATACTTAATCTTTATTTGAATAAAATATTCAAGCCAAGATTATTGATAATTAATATAAATAAATCGTAATGTTTATTTAATTAATTAAGAAATGAATACGAAAAGATGATTAAATAAACTTATTTATTTAATCGAAATGAAATAATGAACAATATAAATAAATTATTTAAATTTGTTATCTGTGAGATGGAATTGATTTAATAAATTGCAAACTAATGTGATGTGACCATTTAGGTATATACATTTTGCCCCTCTTTGAAGTGATGTGTTTTACGCATTCCTTCAAAGAATTTTGAAATTTTCCCTAGATGTTGATTGTCGAATGTTGATAGGTATATGCCCCTTCAGATGATGAATCGATAAGATTTTTTATTTTTGTGATTTTTTTCAATTTAAAAAATTATGTTTTTAGATATCGATTCATCGTTTGAAAATAATGATGTGAAGAAATTGACCCAAAAATATGTGAAATGAAAAAAATGATGAATAAATTGCCCCTGCTATGTTAAAATGTGATAAAATGCCCCAATTTTACCATTATATAGGTTAAAAATATCATTTCATTTAACCTAGTAAGGAGGCCATGAAATTTTGAGCTACTGGAGGGAATAATTATAGCACTTAAACGATAACACATCACTTCAAAGAGGGCAAAGAAATCTTTTAAAATAGGTCATCACATAGTGCGGTAATTAATTAATTTTTAATATTTAATTAAATCTAAATTCATCTGCTGACTGTAAATAAATTTAAATAATTTATTTATATTGTTCGATATTCATTGATTGAAATATATTAAGTTTATTTAATCATCACCCCGATATTCATTTCTTGTTGATGCGTAGCACTGCAGTTTATTTTATATTGATTATCAAGAAAATAATCTTAAACTGAATATTTTATTCAAATAAAGATTAAATATTCTTATAACTTCTAAATTCAATTTTCAATTAAATATTCCAAATATTTAATTGAAATTTCTTTCTAAAGTCACGTATAATTTAGTATTCAAAATATTTGGTATTCTTCTAAAAGTCTGTTGCAAATTAATATTAAATATTTAATTGGAGTCTTCTCAGTTCTGGAAATTAAGAAAATATTTCAAAAATATTTAATTTCTTCAACTCATGATCATCCAGGTTTATTTATTTATTTATTTAATTTGCATTATCTTCAACAACCGTGAAACAAACTACCAAAACAGAAAATTAAATTCCTCTGTTCCTGTGCAAGCTTGTTCCTGTGGGTTGAAGACAGGCTTCCATTCTTCTCTCCAACCTCCCAACCTCTTCCATATTCCTCTCAACCTCTCCATCTCTCACCATTCAAACTTACCAGACAATCTCACAACCATTGATCTTTGCCAGCCAGGATTTTGCCTGCAAAAAGCTATAAAAGGACTGTCGGGTCTTTGAAATTATATAGAAGCTTTCAATAGAATAACTATAGCCAATTTGCAATAGCATAAGCCTTTTAGTATTCATAGCATTCTCATTTCATAGCATAGCATAGTAGCATAGCATATCATGGCATATCCATTTCATTTTATAGCATCTTCAATCCACAGCCCCTGTGCATATCCGTATCAACATTCTCACCTCCACCAGCATATAGGATAGAGAAGCTTTATCACTTTGCATACTCATTCTACAGATTGCCATTTGGAGAAGCCAAGCTTACACAATCTGAGAGCAGCAGCTTCGAACAAATCTCTGGAGATAGAGGAAGATGGAATGGCTCTGAAAGAAGCTTCATTTGTTTATTTAAATTCAAATTACTTGCATTTATTCAGTTTAAAGTTCCATTATGTGTGTTTTGTTTATTTCATTTTGATTATACATATTTAACATACACATTTTTAGCGCCCACCGTGGGGCTCTTGCCCCAATTCTCACATCTTTTTGCAGGTTTTTCTGACAGGTCACGGCTAAAAACAACGGATTAGCGCAATAAACACGCTTCAGCAAAATTCATACCCAGTTCAGCGCCCTTGAAGCATCTTGCAGCGCCTTTGAAGCATCTTGCAGCACCCTTGAAGCATCCTGCAGTGCTCTTGAAGCATCCTGCAGCGCCCTTGAAGAATCCTGCAGAGCCCTTGACAAATCCTGCAGCGCCCTTGAAGAATCTTGCAAAGCCCTTAACAAATCCTGCAGAGCCCTTGACAGATCCTGCAGGGCCCTTGAAGAATCCTGCAGAGCCCTTGACAAATCCTACAGAGCCCTTGACAGATCCTGCAACGCCCTTGAAGAATCCTGCAGAGCCCTTGACAAATCCTGCAGAGCTCTTGACAAATCCTGCAAAGCCCTTGACAGATTCTGCAGAGCCCTTGACAAATCCTGCAGAGCCCTTGACAAATCCTGCAGCGCTCATTTGTAATCTGTAACTTAAGTATAATTTGACTGGATCCGACGCGACCGCGGCTAGTAAGAACTTTAAAATGGAATTAAGCAATCCTAGGGTAGTCACATAATTTAAAATCAAGCAATCCTAGGATAGTCACTTCATTTTTTTTTTGGGGCTAAAAAGAACTCCATGTTTTTGTGAAGCAACATCTTCACCTAGCATAGCAAATTGTTTATTTGGGCTTAAAATTGAACTCTTGTTTGCTTTTCTTTAAACGGTGATAGGCCTATGCTCTCCCCTTAACTGGGTGATCAAAATGCCAAACTCGTCTATTTCATTTCATGCAATTTCAAGCTTTGATAATACCTTTTAGAAGGCCTGCCGTAGTGGGAAAAAGTACTCACCCTACGGGAACGACCTAAGTGGGAACAACTAAAGCCAAGTTTTCCAACCCACTTTAATCAAATGCGGATGGTTGATGAAAATCCCATTCGACAGTAGTGTGCATTGATAACCATCCCCAAAGACTTTGTTCTAAAGGTAGGGAGGTCTCTCGAGGGAGTATATCATTTTCCGCACCGAACGGAAACCCTTACTACGAACTTAGTGTAGTATCTAACCAAAGTCAATTTCCGAACGTCATAATAATCATAGTGCAGGGGAGGGAAGAATCTACCCCCAAGATACTCACCATATAACTGCCAAGGACTGTTTGCTCAGGGGATCCGGTATCCACTTCCGTCACTCTGAGTACGCACCTGGAAAAGACAAAAACACGGTTGCCCTTTCGGGGGTGACACGGCTGTGTGAGTCGATGCAGTTCTAAGATGTGGGCTATTGATTACTATGATGACCTACTTGAGTACTAAGAGTGAGTCTGTTTGAACTATTTATCATGTGTGAAACTTGTGAAAACAATTTTTGAACAACATTTTGGTCATACACTTAATGTTTAAAGACAACTATTCTACAACTTACTTGATGTGTTTTCAAAACATTAATTCAGTAAAGATCATCCAAAACTCACAATTACATTGATTACACTTATCATTTTTTTGAGACTAGGATCAAATCTCAAAAAAAAAAGTGCATCTTTTTAAACAAGTTTTTGATTATTGATTCTACTTCCCCAACATGATTTTGATATCCTTTCATCTTGGAAGCCACAATCAAGAGTTAGAAACATCATTTGATCATATCATAAGATTTTCATCTTATCAGATCAAGACATCATCATTTTTGCACTTATAAACCTGTGATCTAAGTCTAGAAGAACATTTCAAAAGCATATGCCTATTGTCCACTTTACAACATGGGTGATAGGGAAGAAAATCCTCTTCATAGGTTTCATACTGGGAATAGTTCAAATAAGGAAATAACCGATGAAATGATTCAAGAAGTTGAACAGGATCCACAGTTTCACATAATTTTGGACAAGATGTTAGAGCGAGATAAAGAAGGCTACTTTCTTTTCTTAGCAAACCAAGGTGCCAAATTGCCCTCTAACTACAATATGGAGAAAATTAAGGAAGATCCTGAAAAGACTAAAACTCCATTAAATGATCTTAGTAGTTTTCCCCAACAAACAAGAGCACTCCAAAGGCAAATCAAGGAAATACAAGGGGGCACAACTATGAAGTCCTTTGATGGAAATATGAATGTAACCTCTTCTCCTCCAAAAGCAACATCATCCAAATTCAATGTTTTTGAATTTTTGCAAAGGTTAAATGAGAAGCCCAAATCTAAGCCATCAAATAAAATTGACCAATCCTGTCATGTCATGCATTTATCTTCATCCCCCATAATTCAAAATGAACCTCACGATTCTTTCACCCAAGATAACGATTCCATTCAATCACCTTCTTCTATCATATCCTTTACATCCAATGATTCATTTCAATCTACACATCTCGATCAAAACATTCTACAAACCCTTCCTATCTTTGATCAAGATCCCATCTCTCAAGAACCATATGATGCTCCCCTCCTTTCATTATTCACCCATGATAATCCTCTTCCATCTCAAGAACAAAATGTTCTTCCAAGTTCTTCTTCCACATCATCTATTCAATCCATACCATCCCATGATTCTATTGCATCCCAAGAGCATGATATTTCTTCCATCCTATCTAATGATGTCTTACCAATTGATATGATTTCTACAAAATTTCACGATTCCCTTCCTCATCAAGATCAATATAAGCTTCCATTCAAGGATACCCTTTCATCCCATGAAGATGATTATCCTTCTCATGATCAAGATATGTCTTTCATACCACTTCATAATCCTTTTCCAAGTCAAGATCAAAACACTCCATCATCCCCATGTCAAGAGCCTATCACACCTATTCAAGTTATCCATGAACCCCACACTTATAAATTGGGATCCTCCACCTTTATCCATGATGGTTTACTTCCAAAACCTATCCTCTCATCCATATCATATCCTCCTCACAATGGACTTGCATCTTGTTTCACAAACAATACATATCCAATTGGTAAATGAATGTGTGAAACTATGAATTACAAAGGAAAAGGTTTAGGCCTTCATGAGCAAGGTATCCTAGAACCCCTTTCTGTCCAAGCACATCCATATTATCATGGCCTTGGTTATACACCTCATGCTCAACCTAGGTATCCTAGTCCATCAAACTCTCCATCCATCCTAGGTCCTTATCCTAGTCCATCAAAAACTCCATCTATCCTAGGTCCTTATCCTAGTTCATCAAACCTTCCATCTATCCTTGGTCCTTATCATTCTAACCCTAGCTCATCAACCCTTCCATCCATATTAGGGTCCCACATTTCTCCATCTCCTATTCTTCAAGAACAACAAAGGCACACATCCTTGATTCAGTTTCAAAATTCTTCCTTCATTAACTCATCCATCATACCTCCATATCGTTCATCTCAATCCACCCCTCCCATTGCTCTTGGAAGCAATTTGGGTGCCAAATGTCAAAAGCTTCAATATAAAATTCCACATGTATCAAAGGATCAACATGTCTCCTCAAAGAGTCATGCAAAAATAAAAGAAAATTTGATCCAAAAATCAAAAGGCAATTTTCAAAGGCCACAAAGGCCCATCAAAGCAAAGGAAATTTCCAAAGGTCACAAAAGCCCATCAAAGAAAAAAGGAAATTTTCAAAGACCACAAAGGTCCATAAATCAAAAAGAAAAATCACAAAGGCCCACAAAGAAAATATCAAAATCAAAAGTCATGTGGATTCCTAAAAGTCTCATAAAATCAATAAACTCTAAATTGGCATCCAAATTTGCTAATCCAAAAGCTTCCTCCAATTTTCCATCTAATAACTTATCACCTTCCAAATCCATTTTCCTTCATCACTCCACTACCCTTCAAGGTGTGTGCCAATGTTGATCTTTCCATCCTTTCCATCTATCCATCAACAGGTCTTCCAACCTCCTATCCATTATCCAACATTCATCCCCCATCATTCTCCTTTAATCCAAACTTTTGCATAAGTCCTTAGATTCTTCCATCATATCATTAATCTGCCAACATTTAGGATTTTAATTCCCATTGCCATGGTTTATTAGAGGGATATTTGGTTGTGAAACTTGATGCTTAAGTCCTTCCTCCATCTCCCTATCATCCATATCCTATCTTCCATATTCCTCTTGCACTCTACACTTAGGGACAAGTTTCATCCATCTTATCATTCATGGTCATTATCCTTTCTATGCCCATTCCTTACATTTCCACCTTTGATTTTGACAAGGTTAAGGATCTTCTTGAACATCATACATCTTATCCTATTCACTTCATCCAAATCTTCCATACCATATCCTTTGTCATGCATCTTCTCTTATATTGTGGGGAATCTTGTTTCTTCAATTGGTCATCACATTCCATCTTAAAAGTCCTAAAAAAATATAAAAATCAGAAAAAGTCCTAAAAAAATTATAAAAATCAGAAAAAGTCATAAAAAATCATAAAAATAAAAATAAAAATAAGTCTTAAGAAAAAGTGTAATAAAAATAAGTGGTGAAAACCTGGCAAACAGGCGTTACTTGTAATCAAATGGGCTCCTCCATCTATTAGCTTATGTCTTGCATTCACTTTCGACATCATCCGTTCATATCTGTCATCTGTACATATCTTTCATATCCATATCATATGACAGGAATCCTTGTGTTTCATCATGGCTTGATGAAATTTGTACATATCCTTAATCTTTAGGTTGTGTTTACATTGGGGGCAACAATATAGACTGAACAAACAAGAGGGGCAACAAGTTTTTCGAACATCACAAACGGACACAAGATGATTAACCAAAATGCAACAAACATTGTCGTATCAAATCAACCACAATGTGCTTATTCAATGCCAATTGACATCAAAACAGCATGATCCAAAACAAACATCAAAACAAAAACATCAATGTTGATAACCAAAGTTGGATGATCTTAATCTGAATAATGTTTGAAATATTTTAGGCAAGATTTGAATGGTTGTTTGATTTTTCTATCATATCTCTGGAGGAATTCGATGATGTACTAAACTAGAAACACAAGGAAAGAGTATGATTTTTCTTTGTCTGTTGTTTGCAAGGAAATCATTAGTACTATGCAAATTGGTCGCGAGACATGCTCTACTACGTATCATTGATGACATTTCAAAATTTGCATGGGAAACGGGTTAACTCTTGTCTGTTTATGCAATACTCAGGTCATTTCGGTTCAATTATACCTAGATGCTTGTATTAACTTGCTATATCAAAAATCATGAAAGTAATACTCAGGTCATCACTGGTGCTAACATACCCTTTGATGCTTGTATTAACTTTCAACATTTCAAAGCTCTATGATGACACAAAAAGCACAAATAAGCTCTTAAAATGGCAATATTCTACAGATAACCTGCATGGTCAGTATAGATTGCATACATGTTAGAATCTGCATTTTTCATTTATAGATTTTAAAAGGCGTAAAGAAGTATGTACAATAACTAAATGAAAATAAAGTCAAAGTGAAGTCTCCGTCAAATATCATTCGATGAGTGGATAAAGCTCAGATGATAAATCAATCCGACCAGTGGTGGTATTATCAAAATCATTGTTCAGTCAATCGGCTCTCGTCAATCGAAAATCATATAATCAATTATCTATCAGCTATCATATTATTACTATCAAAACATATCAATCAAACTATTTGTTTTTCATCATCATGGAAAACAAATTTATCAAATCCTGTTTGTTTTTAACAACTTTAGAAGCAAACTTATCAAATCATTTGTTCTTCATCATCATGAAAAGAAAATTTATCAAAATCATGTTTGTTTTTAACGACCTTAGAAGCAAACCTATCAACAACTATTTGTTTTTAACAACTTTAAAAGCAAATTTCTCAGCTACTATTTGTTTTCCAACGACCTTGGGAACAAATTTATCATACAAACATCATCAAATCAGGGCATCACAATCAATACAAAATTGTGGCATTTCATACATTTTATCATAGCAGGGGCAATTCGGTCATCAATTTTTCATTTCAGATCTCTCCGGATCATTTTCTTCATATCATAATTTTCAAACGATGAATCGACATCTAAAAAATCATAATTTTTTTTTTAAAATTCAAAAAAATTCACAAAAATCAAAATCTTGATAAGTAGGAGGTATTTTTCCACAGCATGTCAAATTATGATATTGCTATCAGGATTCAACCGTGTAGTTTCGAGTCAAACTCATTGACCCATGTTTCATGAGTAGTGGTTCAACAAGAACCCATCTCTCATGATGCTCGAATAGTCATAGCACTCATTGCATCTAGGTGATGCTCATAGAGGTGAAGCAGTACAGATCCGTCACCCATCAGTCTTTGCTCGGCTCAGGCTTAACCGAGGGAGTTTTCTCCAAGGTTAAGCGCTTGATTTAATGCAGAGCCCGGCCAAGTGTTGTTTCGCCCATGAACCATTCATAATGGGAGCCCTTAGCAGGGAATCTGGTATGAAATGATTTCATAGGCAACTGAAATTTTACAAGGTAACTGCTGGCGGGCTTAACCTTGGGCTTTCCACGGTTTTCTCTTGAATGAAATGACTTCGAACGGGCGATCTATAGTAAATCATGATAACTAAGTGATAGTTAACTGATATACTACTATGAAGCATGAATGGTTGACTTCAGCTCTGACGAATCTGACTGTAACATCCATCATAATCAAGGCCTCTTATTGATTCATCGTTGGGGGCATGCCTGCTCGACGATTGAGCAATCAACATCACGGAGCATCATTTCAAAATTCTTTGGTAGTCATTAAAACACATCGGCTTGAGGGGTGAAAAATATATACACACTAAAAATGGTCGCATCACGCCGATGCGGTAATTAATTAAATATTTTAATATTTAGTAAATCTCACAATTCCATCCTACATTATAAATAGAAATTTAAAATGAATTTATTTTATATTTGTTCATTATTTCATTTCAATTAAATAGAAATAAGTTTATTTAATCATCTTTTCATATTCATTTCTTAATTAATTAAATAAACATTACGATTTATTTATATTAATTATCAATAATCTTGGCTTGAATATTTTATTCAAATAAAGATTAAGTATTCTTTTCTTCTAAATTCCATTTACAATTAAATATTCCAAATATTTAATTAATTCTTTTCTAAAGTCACATTACAATTAAATATTCCAAAATATTTAATTAATTCTTCTAAAGTCTATTTGCAAATTAAATATTCTAAATATTTAATTGAGTCTTCTATAATTCTAAAATTAAATATTTCAAAAATATTTAATTTCTTTAAACTCACATGAAATTAAATAAATTTATTTATTTAATTTGCATTATCTTCAACAACTGTGAAACAAACTGCCAAAACAGAAAATTAAATTCCTCTGTTCCTGTGCAAGCTTGTTCCCGTGGGTTGAAGACAGGCTTCCATTCTTCTCTCCAACCTCCCAACCTCTTCCATCTTCCTCTCAACCTCTCCATCTCTCACCATTCAAACTTACTAGACAATCTCACAGCCATTGATCTTTGCCAGCCAGGATTTTACTTGCAAAAAGCTATAAAAGGACTGTCGGGTCTTTGAAATTATATAGAAGCTTTCAATAGAATAACTATAGCCAATTTGCAATAGCATAAGCCTTTTAGCATTCATAGCATTCTCATTTCATAGCATAGCATAGTAGCATAGCATATCATGGCATATCCATTTCATTTTATAGCATCTTCAATCCACAGCCCCTGTGCATATCCGTATCAGCATTCTCACCTCCACCAGCATATAGGATAGAGAAGCTTTATCACTTTGCATACTCATTCTACAGATTTCCATTTGGAGAAGCCAAGCTTACACAATCTGAGAGCAGCAGCTTCGAACAAATCTCTGGAGATAGAGGAAGATGGAATGGCTCTGAAAGAAGCTTCATTTGTTCATTTAAATTCAAACTACTTGCATTTCTTCAGTTTAAAGTTCCATTATGTGTGTTTTGTTTATTTCATTTTGATTATACATATTTAACATACACAAGTACCATACCTTTCAGCTATTGTATCCCTAGGTTTGCTCAATACAATCTCTATAAGACCAATGCATTCAAACTCATCTACCTCATAAGGAAGCTCTAAAACCTAAATATTTATGGGTTCAACTGCTTCCACGTGCAGTAATCTCTACTAACCATAAAGTTAACTCATTCTTATACTTATCCACAACTTTACTTGGAATCCTTTCTCTTTCTTGTATTTGTGATTGAAAAGGTTTAAAGAACCCCCACAACATAGAATCACAAGACTCTTTACCAAGAAATCTCCTTAAATGATCTCTAATTTGAGTGGCTACAAGAATATTATCTAGCCATACAATATTCTTTACTCTAGGTAACTCATTGAGAAAGTAAAATATTAGGCAAATGACAAGAGTACCATACTAGAAAGGGTATTTTGACTCCTTTGTATTTTATAAATTCTCCATTAACTGTAATCTTAGGAGCTCACAAATATCAAAATCTTTGCCTTCTTTCACCATCTGATAGGTCGCGTGTATTACGATGGTAGAGATAAAATTCTCTCTGTTTGTGAAAAATATCTTGTAACCAATCATCATTGAAGCATATTTGACTTTTGGATCCTTAATGTCATTCACTGTTAGAGCATGCTTGTCAAACTTGGCTCTAATAACCTTCATTACAACTTCATTCTTTACCGCCTTCAATGTCAGAATAGGTCTTGTGGAGCACAAAGTGGTAACAACCCTAATTACCTCTTTGGTTATCATATGTGGCATATCCAACCACATGAATTTGTCATGAATTCTACTCAAAACATGTACTTCACCCACTCATTATCATAGCAAAAATTAGGCAAATCTATCCACACATCCAAATTCTTCTCCGTTAGGCTGGCATACTCTAGTTTCAACTCGAAATCATCTCAGCTAACACTTTTTCCCTAAACTCCACCATATTCGAGTGATCATATTCATCCAACTTTGAATGAATGTAAATTCACACATCTTCTATGTACATCACATTTGTTAGAACCCTAGAAAATGCCCCCTCTTTATCTGTTTCCATAGACTTGTATGGATGCTTCTTAAACTTAGGTCTTGGCCTCTCAAGCACATCAATAACTTGTGGAGTAAACATTTTGAACTTTTCTTGAGCTAGGGTTTGCAAGAAACTGTAAATACCTTGTGAAATTTGCCAGTAAGGTTTTGATCAACACTTTAGAATTGCTTCAGCTCTCGTTTGCACTACTCACCTCTTCAAATGCTCGAACACAAATGGCCTTTAAAATGTACAAAATGAAATAGAAACACTTTTTCGTGACCTAAAGTATGCATTGGTTGTAGTAGAAAAAGTTAGGTCAAAAGCTGTCAAGCCCTCTATGTTGATTTAATCTCTTCCTAGGGTTTCACTTCTAGGGCTTTTATCTCCTTTCATAAGGATTGATGTATCATTGTAATTATTCATTTAGGTTTATTGCATCAATTAATTCTCAGGTTGCTAAGCACTTCTTTTTCCTTTGATCTCCTCTCTTGTGATAGGATATTTGCTTGCAGGTGATTTTTGGGTTATGTGGAGTTGGTTTTGCAACTTCAAGACAAACTACATGATCTTCAAACACTTATTGAAAGAAGAGTTAATACATTGCATAATCATCAAGCATGTCAAAAGCAATTAAAGAAAGCTTATAATAAAACTTTGTGGCTTGGTTCTTCATGTTAATCCTAAGAAACCAAATGTTATAGAGGAACTATAAGATTTAAACTTTATTCTAATTGGTTTGGACCCTTTATTATTACTTTCTATTTTGGCACATTGTTTTAATTTATCTACTTCGAACCTTGAAAACTAGTGAAAGATTAAGATAATATTATGCATTCACACCACTATTTTTCTTGATTATAGTCTTAGTTATATAAAGGGGCAGTTACAAAATGTGCGACTCTTTTATCACATCATCCTTTACTTGTTCCCCTTTTCTACCAATATATGTTATGCATTGTTCTATCTCTCACCTTAGGTGACTTTACTTCTTGACATATTTTTGGTGCATTCATTATCTTAACCTTATATGAATATTTTCACATGTTAAATTACCAATGTTACTATCTTACATGACTGGTTCTACTATGTTAACAAGATTCATCGTTATAGATTATTGCTCATGTTTCCATACCACTAGGCAAAACCTTAGGGGCATATATAATATCTATTACATGATCATATATCTCGATATCTATTACATGCTTAATATTGCGCCTTATATAATATCTATTACAAAGCACTGTTCTTTTTCAATCTGGGGCAACATCCATTGATGCCCAAAAGTGGCTGATGAGCATCCCCTGGTTGTATTTTCTTCAAAATTCAAGTTTCAGACGATCTGAACAAGTTTGTACAGCCTCTGCAACTATAAGGAAAATCCATTCCTCCCCTAGTTCATCAATGAAGTTGGATGCATGAAGCTTGTCAAGTACAATTTTCACTGGATTTGCAAGTGCTAGCTGTCAATAGAGCATCAAAGGAATGAGGAAGAGTATATAGATGGATTTTACCATTGAAAGAAGCAAGCAAAATTTTATGACTAGTAGTTTCACTTGAAGCTGGTAACATTTAATATGATAATCAAGATTTTGAGTGAAGAGTTAAACCTGTATGTTACGTTTTTTCAATGTTTTATGGAGTTCCTCCAAGGCATGGATACCACTAGTTTCTATATTAATTATAGCTGCAGTAAATGCAGCAACTGTAAATAGAAAGCAAGAAACATTTGGATCTTATAAGAGAGACAAATGATGTCAGTATTCTTAGTTCTAGTGTTAAGAAGGTAGTCAAAGTAAACTAATGGTGTTATCAAGTTGAGAGCTTTGCAATGGAACTTACAAGACATTTGAATGACTAGAGATCGTGGCCTCATTTCACCTTTCTCCTGGAGTTTCTCTTCTTCGTCATCTATCCATCTTAAAATCCTGCAAAAAATATAATGCATACATCAGAATCATGAATCTTTTTTTCCAGTGTCTTGACTGTTAATTAGTTGCCTCGAGGCATTTATTTACATTGTCAAAGTATTAAAATGTTATTGTTTTAAGACGAGTGGGTAGCACTGAAATACAATATAGCAGTGACATGAATCTATTTGCAAGTTGTTGTGGGAAGTACTTCTCAAAGGACCAATCTTGTTTGACACAATTCAAATATTAATAATTCATCAGTTTTTTTAATCAGAGTGTAAACAATTTTTATTTTATTTTTATATTAAAAGAATGCAATTACAAGGAAAAATTGACTAAATTGAAGTTTTGGAGTGAGGATGGAGCTCTGCAACGGTCATGGCGGTAAGCAACGGTCGGAAAAGTTTCGGAATGGTGGTAGCGGTCGTGGGGGCCCCAACGCGAACAGGTTTGGGGACCTTGAACATGTTTGGAGGAAGGACCGCTGGGCCCGACCTCAAAATCTCCCTCTGCATGGTCGCTCTTTTGCGGGCATGGGTCACGAGCATCTTCAGAACAAGGGTGCGGGCTATTCACATGGTAGGAATAAGAATGGTCATTACAGAAATGAGGCGTTCCGCAAACCTCGTTCTCAGAATGAAGAAAGATTGGGGCAAAATAACCTATCGCGGCCGGACAGACAAACTTCATGGAAAATCCCCATTGGCAGAAATGGGAAGGGAGGAGTGGAATGGCAAAAAAAGTCTCTGGCCAAGGTATGGGAGGAAGCTAAGGAAGAAAGCTCAAAGGGTGAAAAGAATAATCATGGCTCTTTTTTGTCCAAAGAAGCTAAATGCGGAAGAACCAAAGTAGTCATTAGCTCTTCGAGTCTGCATGCGGAAGTCCTGAGGTTAGAACAGTTAGGTTTGTTTGGGAAATGGTTTGGGAAGAATCTCAACTGGGACTATTTAGTGAGTTGGTGGAAAGAGCGTTGGGCGCTGAGTTGCAGCTTAAAATGCTGCAAAATGATTTTTTCTTAGTCGTTTGCCCATCCCGCACTATCAGAGATAAAATAGTCAAAGGGGTCTGGGTTCTTGATGGCTGCGGCTTTTACTTAAGAAAGTGGTCAGTGGGTTTTGATCCTTCAACCCATATAGACCCCAGGCCTGCAAAGGCCCAGTGGCACCACAGATCTTCCTAGAATCTTGGGACTCCTTCCACACTCATAGAAATAGAACAACTAGGAGTTAGAAACTTGCTGTTTGCCTTGAGAAGAAAGGAGAAAGCATGGCAGGAATCAGCAAAACCCTATGTATTTTTGTGTGACACTGTGGTCAGGGCTGCTTTTTTAGGCAAGAGCAAGGAAAACCTCCTAACAGAACCCTTGCAGGGATTTGGGGTTCCAAGAAACTAGAAGTAGGACTCTGTTTTACAATAATAACAAGCACTGGTGTAAATACTGAAGTGTGACTCCCACAAGCCAGAGGTGCCTCTTTAGTGACTCCATGGCACCAGGCTGCCAGAAGGGATCATCTGAGAGAATCTTCCCTCCAGGAAACTCCCGTTATCCCAGCAGGGGGTCTACATGGTGGCTGCAGAGCTGGGAGGAACTCTGGAACATCTCCAAAACAAATAGTGATGATAATAATTTTAAGGTGGATTTGGTGGTGGGACTCCATTTCAACCTTCCTCTGTAAGGAAAGTGTAGTAGAAAGAACTCAGTAAGTAGGAGGGTGGAGAAAGGAGGGTTCAGTTTAGAATTGAATGAGCAAAATTTTCAGCATGGGAAGTGAGTACGATAGGAAGCTGGAACTCCTGATTGAAAAGGTAGGAAGGAACTAATTATGGAGCTTACTTGGGCTTGGCTGGCCTAAACAAAGTGGAATGTTGGGGATGGTTTAGTGGGGAATGAGAGGAAATCTGGGAGGGCGACCAAGATATAGAAACAGAGGATACTAAGAGATCCACAGATGGGTAGGAAGCTATGGGAGAGTACAGGCATGAAAATAAAAGCATTCTTGAGGAACTTTCAAAGTGCTCTGCCGGTGTGGGGATCAAAAAAAGAGGGGTAGGATCCCTAATCAGGAGAAGAGAAAGATGGACGGGGAAGCCAATGGTCAACAAAAAATTGACACTATGATAAAAGTAGGGAAGGGTGGAGCCCGTCCTGAACAGCAATGAAAATCTTAACCTGGAATGTTAGGGGCTTAAATGCCCCTAACAAGTGGAACCTAATCAGGCGCCACATTGAAGTGTGTCAATTTGAAATTTGTCTTCTTCAAGAAACGAAATTAGATGGGACTGATCTGGAGAAATTTGGTAGGAAGTTAAGGTCTTGGAAATGGCTTGGTTCGGAAGCAGAAGGAGCTTCAGGAGGTCTACTGATTATATGGAAACCTCAGACAGTCTTTCTTGAGGCTTTGAATCTTAGTAGACATTGGATGGTGTGTAAGGTAAGGAGTTTAACCTCTAACCTTCATTTCAATTTAATAAATGTGTATGGCCCTATGTTGTGCATTCAGAAAAGACTAGTTTGGCATGAGCTGGACGATGTTTTGCAAGATTTGCACCAAGGTTTTAGTATTTTAGGGGGAGACTTTAATGCCATTCTCAAAAAGGAGGATAAGCTTGGGGGAATAGGGAAAGTCTTACAGTCTCAAAAGGATTTCTGTGACTTTGTGGAGAGAAACTCTTTATTGGAAATTCCCTCAGGCAATGGTCTTTTCACATGGACAAATCGTAGGAAAGGGTTTGGAAGTATCGCGGAAAAATTAGATTGTTTTTTCTTCAAAGGAAATTTGTGCTCCTTTCCATTTTCTTTAGAAAGCAAGATAAACTCTGGTACTGGCTCTGATCATCTTCCTGTGCAACTGCATATTGTTGGGGAAAAAGGTCCGATCAAATGTCCTTTTAAATTTGAAATGATGTGGTTTAAAGATCCCAATGTGATGGATTTACTTGAACAATGGTGGAAGGAATGCTCTCTGGGGGGTTCAAGTTTATTCAATGTAATCACAAAATTAAAATACTTGAAGCAGCGCCTTAAACAATGGAACAAAGAGAGCTTTAAGAATATTTTCAAGGAGAAAGAGAAAACAGAGGAAGAATTAGAATCTTTAGCAGATGAAATTATGAAGAGCAGGATGAATGAAACGTGCTACATGAAAGAAAAGGAATTATCCAAAAAGTTGAATGATATCCTGGCCAAAGAAGAAATTTTTTGGCGTCAAAAATCCAGAGAAGTATGGTTAGAAGCAGGGGATAGAAACTCAAAATTCTTCCACAACTCCACAAAAGCAAGAAGGGAACTCAACAGAATCACCTGTTTGTATGACGGGGATGGTAGATTGTTGGAAGATGCGATGGAAATCAAGGATTTAGCGGTCTTTTTTTTTCAAAATCTGCTCAATGATTGGGAAGGTTCAAATTGGCAAGTTCATAACGCTTCCCTACAATTCATACCGAAATTGGTTTCCCCAACTCAAATGCAAGCATTAAATGCAAATTTCTCTGAAGAGGAAGTAAAAGAGGTAATTTTTGGGATGTAGCCAGAAAAGGCCCCTGGACCAGATGGGTTCCCGGCTGGCTTCTTTTAGAAATGTTGGCACTTTTTGGGAAAGGATGTATGGGAAGCTATTGAAGATTCTAGATTAAACAGAAGGGTTCTAAAGGAAGCGAATAATACCTTAATCGCTCTCATTCCAAAAAAAGAGAAACCTGACAAGTGGGAAGACTTCCGTCCAATTTCGCTTTGCAACACAATCTACAAAATACTGGCCAAAGTGGTAGCTAACAGACTGAAGAAAATTCTTCAAACAATAATCTCTGAGGAACAAACAGGCTTTGTTCCAGGGCGCTCTATTTTAGATGGGGTGATTATTGCTCAAGAAGTCATTCATTCAATTCAAAAATTGAAAAAATCAGCCATGTTGTTGAAACTTGACATCAAAAAAGCTTACGATAGAGTGAACTGGAGATTTCTTTTCAAAGTAATGGAGGCTTTCAGTTTTCAGAAGGAATGGTTAGATTGGATCTTTGGTTGGGTGGCTTGCTCGTGCTTTTCAGTACTAGTAAATGGTTCTCCGGAAGGTTATTTCACTGCTTCAAGAGGACTAAGGCAGGGGGATCCTCTATCTCCATTCTTGTTCATAATAATGGCAGAAGCTTTAGGGAGATCGATTGAAAATGCAAGTCGGTCTGGGTGGGTTCAAGGCTTACAAGTCACTAGCAGTCTACCCAACATCACACATCAACAATTTGCAGATGATACAATGTTGTTCGGTGAAGCATCGGCAAGAGAGGCTCAAAGGTTTAAAAAAATGCTCGAAGACTATTCTAGGGCTTCAGGTCAAGAAGTAAGTAAGCCAAATCAGAGGTCTTCTTCTTTAATACAAACTGCCCTATTGAGGTTCAAATTTTGAGAATTTTAGGTTTCAAAATGGGGCAATTGCCCTGCAAATATCTAGGACTCCCATTGGATAAAAGTATCAAAAGTAACAGTGCATGGAGTTCAATGGTGAGCAGATGTAAGGACCGAATTTCTTCATGGAAAAATAGATGGCTCTCGTGGGCAGGGAGACTAACTTTGTTGAAATCAGTTATTTCAACCCTACCAATTTACATGATGTCTTGTCTCCAGTTAACTAGTGGTGTAAGCAAAGAACTTAATAAGGTCATGCGGGACTTCTTTTGGAAAGGCAGCTCCGAACAAAAGAAAATTCCCCTTATTAACTGGCAAAAGGTTTGTGAAAAGAGGGAGAATGATGGTTCTGGGCTGAGAAACGTTCTAAGGCAAAATAAGGCGTTGGGGGAAAAATTAGCTTGGGCAATCCATTCTCGGCCAGATCTCAAATGGGTCAAAATCGTCAGAGCGAAATATCTGGAACCAGATCCATATTACTTTATTTATGCAAAAACACTTCCATCTGGGTCTCGGATCTAGAACTTCATAAAAAATTGCAGAGAACTAATTACAGATTTCATTACATGGGAGGTAAAGGATGGAAAGGAGGCTTCATTCTGGGATGACTCATGGGAAGGACACCCAGCTTTAGCAAACATGCCAGAACTCTCAAACATAATGGAGAAAACCAAGCAAATTTGGGGCTCAAAAGTCAGGGACTACTTTGTCCTCGAGGAATCCTCCGGGGATAGTTATATGAAGTGGAAGTCGGTGCAAAGCTTGAATGTGGGAAGTCATGAAATGGATTTTTTTGAGTGAGTAATGGTCACTCGTAGGATCTGGGCTAGAAAAGGGGAAGATAGTATTCGGTGGGATGCTGCTTCAAACGGTATTTATTTGTCCAAAATAGGTTATAACATGTTATCTTCTCATGAACCCTTTTCAGTTCTTCCCCTAAATCTGTGCTGGAACAAGGTTTGCCTACCAAAAGCAGGGATTTTTACATGGGCCGTTGCTCAAGGCAGAATTCTGACAGGCAATAGGTTTTCTAAATTGGGTTTTCTTGGCCCAACTAGATGTCCCTTGTGTAAAAAAGCTGAAGAAAATGTGAACCACTTACTTCTGCACTGCAATTTCACATATCAAATGTGGAGCTGGTTGTGCACAAAACTTAAGTGGTTAACTATTTTTCCCAACACTTTGCTTGAATGTCTAAACTCGTGGCCAAGCAACGAACATAACTCCATATTTGGAGACCTATGGAAAATGAGTCCCTCAATTCTTATTTGGGAAGTCTGGAAGGAGAGAAACAGACGATTATTCCAGGATAAAGAATTATCGATTCCAAGGCTACAATGCAAGGTTGAGGCATGCATTGTTGAACTTTTTAACTCACAGCTTATGGTGAAATAGAGGAAATCCTTTTTTACCAAATGGGATGCATGGATCCTGAAACAGTGGTTTGGTATCAAATCCCCTCCTGTGGCTTGTTCAGGAAATGCCGCTTCTGTGGAACAACGCAAAATGACGCAGTGGCTTCCCCCGGAGCCGGGTTGGGCCAAATTAAATTTCAACGGTGCATCAAAAGGGAACCCGAGCCCGTCTGGTGCTAGGTGCATTATCAGAACCAACACAGGCTTGATTCTGGGTAAACTTGCTCAGCCTCTAGCAGATGGCACGAATAATGCTGCTGAGTTCCAGGCTCTGGTGCTTGGACTTAAACTTAGCAAAGAATTAGGAATCAAAAATTTGATTATTGAAGGGGATTCAACATTAGTTATTAATGCTCTAAGGACAAGACAGCTTCACAATTGGAAACTTGGAGTTTATTTGGAGGTGGCAATCGAGCTGTTAGACTGTTTTGAGCAAGTGATGCTAAATCATACTCTAAGGGAAGGTAACACGGATGCCGACCTCCTTTCCAATTTGGGAGTAACTGGACCAAGTTTCAAAGAATGTCATATTTAGCATCTTCCAGTGGGCGGATGGGTGGGCTCCCCCCTGCCCCTCTTTTTGCCACTCGAATTCCTGGGTGGGCGTGAGGTGGCTTTGGGACGGTCTGATGATGGCTAAGGTGGCATCGCCATAACATTTCACGGCCTTTCTTATCTGCCGTGGGGAGAAGTTGGCGTGTTTAATGAGCTCGGCTCTTGATTTCCGCGGAGCCTTGGTGTTCGTAGGGAGTATGTCTGGCTTTTCATTCAAGGTGTTCACTTTGCGACACGTCGGGTACGGTAATCATCGAAAAGACGGTTGAATGGTCGGGTGGCATCTCACTTCACGCGAAGTGATTATGGTTTGTAGGCGGATGGACTGCGTCCGTAGCAAATCTTCTTGGCAAGGACGCGATGATCGTCCTACCATTTCTTCGTCTCATGTGTGAAGGCCAGTTGGATCCTCTCACGGGTCTATATTTGGATCTGTTGAAATCTTTTTTGTTTTGTCTTCGCATTTTGGCATTGTTTGTGTTTTTGTGCAGGGTGCGGCTGTCAACATGGAGAGGTCGACAAAGTCAAAATTTACCATTCATATTTCGGCAGAAGGCCTGGAATGTTTTGGAGTCGACACTCTGGTTTCTCTGGTGGCTACGAAGAGGCAGATTGCCTTTAGGGAAGTCACTGACCAGAGACTAAAGCGTATTCTATCTGAGGATGATTCGGTGTCGCTGGTTGCGGTCAAAATGATACTTGGTCATGAGCACCTGCAAAGAAGGGAGTATGCCAGAGATAATGCCCATGTCTCCTCACGATTCCTTGCGGTGCTACTGGACTTGGAGACCCCGAAGAAGGTGGCAATGGAGATCATGGTGTGCTTATTTGCGCCGACTTGCTCAGTGGACTTGAAGAAACTTTGAAGGCATCCTTCCTAGGCAAAGGCATTCTGTGACCGGCTGATTTGTCTCTTTTACGGGATACAAAGGAAGCTGTTAAAGTTTATCCTTTTCTCTTAGACCTCAAAGGGCCCGCCCTGTCGAGGCACAGGAAGCTTGCGGAGGTGGCCGTGGATTTCTTGAAGCGTAAATTGAAGATGGTGTCGGTGGAAGGGATGGATTGGTTGGACGGCTTCGTTAGTTTCGCGGAAGTTAACGGTTTTATGTGAGGGTTGGCCTCTGTGTCTGGTGCTTTTAGTTTCGTTGCTATTTACTGTCTTTTGGGGGTCTTCTGCTCAAAATTTGTAATTTTCGTCTTGGTGGGTCGGCCTGTGACCCCTCTCTTTATTTCTATGGTTTCCGTGGAGGGTCTTTTGGTGCTTGTTGTGGGACTGCTGAAACTGTGAAATGGTGTCCCGGTTGGGTGGAATTTTGTTCGGCTGTGAGTATGGCTTGTCTTTCCTGCGATGCAGACATTTGTATATTTCCTCTATTTCAATATATATCATCTACTGTGCGTATCAAAAAAAAAAAATGCAATTACAAAGAAAAAGATGTAGTTAAAAACTGCTTGAGGAAACTGTACAACAAAGCAATAGGAGCCTACAAAGGACAATATATTTGTAGAACTGAAATACAGTGAAGACTCAGAACAGGGGATTGCTCTATCTTTAGCAGCACAACCAGAGACCCTTATTTTAATAAATTGATACTATATAAAAAGTTACATATCTGGAGTTATGCAAACAACAAAGAACATTGGAATATTAGTTGATGAAATGCCAAACAAAGCATGAAGTCAATTCATAACATCTTGCCCTTCTATGATTTTTTCTGAAGACCCAACTATTCTCTATGATAAACAAACTTTCTCTTTTGAAGGCTCTTAAATGATGTTAGCAACCAATTCACCTATTGCCAAATTCTGAACATTTTTCTCCATTCACTCTCCTTCACAAACTGATAGTTTCAATCCTGTCACCTTGTGTGCTTTGTTAGTGATGGGTGTTTTTTGTGGAGTACAAAGTTACTTTTGTTATCTGCTAGCAAGGTAGCTAGAAAAACCTGCTTATGTCCAATGTTATCATATCTTCTAAACCATATAATGTTTCTTGCTTCCAATGAAGAACAATCATGCTCGACTTGACGAGGTGACTGCAGGACTGCTTGGAAAACAAAGATCACTGGTTGATTTGCTTGTTTCTTTTTGCCTCTCCAATTTGCATCAACAAAAGCCAGTAATTGAAAATTTTCACTGAGTTCATATGTCAAAGCAAGGGTTTTTGTACCATTAAAATTTTAAATAGCTTAAAACATGCTTAGACTTTTTTCAGTGTTGTTTGTTTGGATTGGAGTTTAATTGCAAACCATAGCATGCATGAGGCTTCCAATCAAACTTTGTTGTAGTTTCATAATGACCTGTTCTGAACCGTCAACTAATGATTTCAATTCTGCATTAGCCTCTGTGAGATTATGTAAAGATTTACAATTGCTCATATCAAATTTCTCTAGAATTACCTTGATGCAATTTTCTTGACAAATTTCTCTAGAATTTCCCTAATGCACTTTTCTTGACAAATTTCTCTAGAGTTTTCCTGATGCACTTTTCTTGTCAAATTTCTCTAGAATTTCCTTGATGCACTTTTCTTGACTTAAGGAAAATCAGCTTTCCTTCTCGATCTCTGATAGTTTCCTAACCAGGAAATGAGATCTCCATAATCTACCATCTTAAACTGTTCAGTAAATCACATCATATATTAATAGCAGAATATCGTCAACATTCAAGGATGCAAAGATGAAAACATCAGTAGATTTGACATAAACATTTGCAGAAAGAAGAATTTTGCACGGAAACATTTGCCAGAGATCTTCTGGATAACCTTTTTAGAGATTTTTATCCAACATTTAGAGTAAGCTACCTCACTCATCATCAGGTCTGTGCTTACCGGTACAAGTTTCACGAAGAAAAGACACCGTTTTCACAAACCATGCTCGAGAAGCCTATTTGAAATTTTCTGCTTAGTTTTTAAGCTACAAACTAAACGTACAGAATCAAGTACCTAAAATATTCAGGCTACTACATATAAATCTCCTAAATTAAATCTCCATTAAGAAAAAATATTTTACCATCCCTCTGGTAAATATTCATATAAAAAATGCTGCAAAAGCAAGCAAAGTTCTCTTACTAACTATTTTGTCAATGGAGAAAAAGTCTTATGGTAGAATACACCCTATATTTGCAAACATCCTTTCGCAACGGGTCTTCCTTTAAATCTTTCCAATGTGCCATCAGATTCAAAGTTTATTTTGCACACTGCCTTCGATATAATTATTTTTCTATTGTTTGGGAAAGGTATTAATTCCCATGCTTAATTTATAATAGAATGAAGCGAATTCCTCCTCCATTGTTCTGAACTTTCATCAGCTGCAGCTTATCTATTATTCTTTGGCTCCAAAATGGTTTCCAATGCACAAGAATGCTCAAATTCAAAATCAAAATCCAATGCAACTTCTTCATTTTACGAAAATGAAGTATCTTAGATTCTAGGTCAGCATTTCCCCATATCTTCCAGACCTGTTTCCTTTGTCGAGGAGCAAGAATTCCTCTTTCAGGTTGCTTTGGAGTCCAAATCACCTCATCCGCAATAGAAACTCTCCTTAAAGCTTGAATCTGCTCAGGTTTTTGTTTAAAATTCCGGAATCAGAAATCTTCCATATTTATATCACTAGATAAGGGTTAGAAACTGTTACTAGTTTAAAACAGCCTTAGAACGCATCGTGGTTGCATGAGTTTTATGATAATGTATGCGGGACTGAAACATACGCCGGCTACATTTCAATTTTCATGGTGCAATGAACCAAATTTTCAAGCCATATATTGTTTTAGAGTTCTTGAGGCTTGTGTACTTGGAATATATAATTAGTAATAAGGGAGTTACAGTTGATCTAGCTAAAATCTAAGCCATCGTTGATTGAACCACTCTGATAATGAGTCTCAATTGAGAGTATTTAATTGTTGTGTATGATGTAGGAGCATCCAAGTCTACAAGCAATCTTATATGATCAAAAACAAAATAGAAGAGGTTGAAAGATTTTGGAATGTTTTTTTACAAAGAGGATGACCCAAGTAGGTAAATTGGGTTGATTGGGAATAGAATGACAAGAAGCAATGATTGGGTTTTTTTTTAATACAAAATTTGAGAGGTTGGATTGAGGAGCTTGAATCCATTCTAGGTGTACATCAACCCGTTGCCAATTTCTATGTATATATATATATAGTTTAGGCTCATTTTCAACCTATTGTAGCCCATTAAGGCGAGGTTTATTTTAATGTAATGAAAATAGCATTATTTGTGGCTTTTGCTGAGTGTGTGATTTTTTTTGTGAGTGGATGCTAGGTAGGACTGTCTTCCCTTGGACCCCCTTGCCTAGACTACATCAAATGATATCAAAGCAAGGCTTTTTTGGTAGGAGGTGTCTCAGAGGCTATATAATTTTGTTGCATACAATGTGTGAAGAATTGATGTAACTACAAGTAGATATGAGAGGGAAACATCACATATTACTAAAGCAATTTTTTTCTTGGTAGAGTATGTGTTGTGAGGCTCTAGTAGATTTGTCGTGGTTGTAAGAAAGTCTACAATTGCATAGAGTAATGAGGAGAAATGGTGTACTAGAGAGGGTTTGTCGTAAAGAGAGTGTTTGAGTGTCGTTCAACAAAATAGTGTTGGGTAAAAGGTGTAGGAACATCATCTATTGAGTGGAAAATGGGTAGAGGAGGTTTTGAGATTCTACATCTTCGAGTGCCTTTGTTGGGTAGAGGGCATGTGTAGACTATTTGAGAGGAAAACTAATTATAGGTGGAAGTGTGTGAGAATGTCATTATGAGTCAAGGTGTGAGTCTTTGTGATTGTGGATTTGTGTATGAGAATATGTATTCTAAAAGGAGTGGAGTGGCCTTGAGATGGGTTGAGAAATTTTAATTCATAAAGAGAAGAGAAAGGGATTTTGAGGAGATATGTTGGGTTGGAGTTTAAAGTACATGTGTAGAAATGTTTGAAATGTTAGATTCTTTGAAGGAGAGAAAACATTGAATTAGTAATATAAGAGAAGAAGAAAATATGTTACTTACATAGATAATGTTATTTTATTTGCAAGTATTGAAGAAGGTAAAACAAGCGAAGAGGAAGTCATCATGCAAGAGGATAATGAAGAACAAAAGAGCAATCTTCTTGTAGTAGTGATCAAAGAACTTGAGGAAGATAGATTTGTTGGTAGTAGTATTAGGAGAGCAAAGAAAGTGGTGGTGCAAGGTTTGGAGAGATGTTTTTTTTTATCTAACAAAAGAAAGAAGATGAGGCAAAATGTTGCATAGGTGGCATGGAGAAGAAAGTTAATTAGTTAAGTGCACAAGATACTAAGGGAAAATTGAAGTTAGAATAAATAAGTTTTGCAACAACAATAACAAAATAAGATGTGAATGTAGAGGTGGAAATAGTGCATATCAATGCATATGATGTGGAGTGCATTGATGATGTCCCAAACGAGGAAAGAAAGGATGAGGGGGCACTTATAAAAAATTATCTACATAATTATGTTCATGCTAGTTTGTGTATAGGTGTAAAAGTGAGTGGGATAGTGTAACATTGGTTTGTCCTTTGGAGGACATGGAGGTGTTTGTGGATATGATGTAGTGGATTGCAAAAGAACAAGAGAATGAGAACAAGTACCCTTGCATGGTATGATGAGTAGAAGTTATGAACATGGAACATGAAGTGTTTGTAGAGAAGATAAGAGTGCAAATATTTATGCACAAGCATGTAGATGTGTATTTTGTTATATATGAAGACAATAGAATAATTATAGAAAAAAAGTGATTTACAACCAGTACATCAAGATGAAATTGTTGTCATGCAAGATGTAGAGGAAAAGTGTAGAAGTAGAGAGTGGAGAATGGATGCGATACTTTACGCGAAGGTGGATATAATATGGTGGGTCAAGTCCCCCAAGAGAAAAGACAAAGAGAATTTTGGTGGAGATGGATGGAGAGTGGTCAATTAAAACCCACAAAAGGAGGAAGAAAGAGGAGAAGGATTTGGAGGAGGAATTCAGACTATAGTGGAAAAAGAACTACAAAAGTGGCAACAATAAATGGCCAAATTTGGTAGAGGATTATGGGATTTGTTCCAACTAAATTTGGAAGAGGCAAAGAAAGGTATTTGTTTTAATGTACCTAAAGTAATGGAGCAAGCAATAGACTATCTAAATTTTGAAAGGGCGGTTCTACCACTTAGCTCTACTTTGTAAGGACCATGCTTACAAAATTTCTTGCTTGATGTTTGTGATGCAAGACCAACTAGATTCACAAGAAACTATTTATCAAAAAAAATAGAATAAAGGTGGCTAAGAGATTTTAGCTTTGTCTTATCTAGATCTTATATTTTTTTATTAAGTACTATAGAACCTTTTCCGCTATATATTTTAACTCTTGCTCTTCATTAGCAATTGCCTATTTTATTATTTTAGTATTTTTTAGGACTTGAGTAGTTTTTTATTTTCTTTTTGTGTTTGGCTTCATTTTTTATTTCAAATATTTTTTCTTTCCTTTTTTAATATTTAATTATTTTTTATTCCCTCTCCCATCCCACTCCATCTCCTTTTAAGGCTTCTTCTGTACTCCAATCTCACTCTCTCCTCTTCCTGATGATGGATCATTGGGTGTGATCCAAAACGTCGATTTAAAAATATACACGATTGAATCCAGAATCTCACTTATTTTCTAATTAAGGGATGAGTCAAAAAGGTCTAAGAAACATTCCACTTGAACATATTAAAATAAAGAACACTATAGCATCTTCAAAAGTAATTTATTTCAACTTCAACAACAACCTAAGTTACTTCACAAATAACTATAGCATCAGTTTAGTAAGAAACTTCCAAAGACCATAACTTCCTCATATGGGCTCAAAAAGTGATGCTCTTTTTTGAAATTGCATAAACTTTTTGAGAGGAACGTGAACAAGGTGGTACTTACACAACAATTTTTCACTTTGAAAGCATCTACAACTTCAAAAAAATTATAAATACTTTAATAATGTTAGTCCTCAATTATATCAACCTATTTTAGGGGCTAATGTGTCATGCAAGTGTAGGGCAACATGGAAAGTGAAGCGAGTTGTAATATGAGTCAACAAAGAAGGTGATTCATACTTGGAAATCTTTAAAATTAGAAGGCTAGTTCTCTTTCTACTAAATGGGTAAGCCTAAAGCTACCCATGATGTGGAAAGGAGATGAAAAGGGTTAGATATTGTAGAAAGAAAATAAACTAAAATAAAAGTCTCTCTAGATAGAAATAATTGTCTTTCCAACCAAAGTAGAGATTATCATCTCACAACATAATAATCAATAGAAACACGCATATACAATAGCATATGGTAAACAAAGGAAAGATAGGTTCTAATGACTTACTTTTAATTGAGCTCACTACTCATTGAATTATTACAAGATATTAAATTGTTTGAAACATATGTAAAGGCTCTCCTGTTAGTAGTAAAGATAGATTATATTCAACTAGAAAATCAAGCTCTTCAACTTAGTTGTGGAAACATCCTCCTTGGAGAAATAGTCAATGTATCAAGATCTAAATATCTTAGCTACTAAAACTTCCTTTTGTAAAAAGCATGCTAGAGAAATTCTCTAGCTAGCTCATAGTAGTTTTCCCCCAAATTTTTTATTTAAAATTGAAATTCACAAAGGGTAAGTACTATGTGTGAAACTTTGGTGCCTTAACTATTTTTATTGGTTGAATGTAGTCATGTAGCCTTTTATACTTGGTCTATGGAGTCATCGTCTAGCCTTTACAATTACTAAGATGTTGGTAGGTAAAAGTTTATGTCTTACCATTTATTAAGCACTAGCCATGTATGTTGGGCCTTACTACTTTGGGAAACTTGAATCTAAGATGTGATGGCACCTACCTATGCTATTCTAGTGTTATAAACCCCTTTAGGATGATACAAGGAAGTCACTAACATCAAAACTACATAGCTAGGATATAGAAGGAAGTTGTTGTATGTGGGCCACCAAATGAATTCTTTATTGGAAGATCAAATGATTCATGTTATCTCTAGAGAAATTTTCCATTTTATTTTTATAAAATCCTTGGATCATGCCATTTGTCTTCAATTAAATTATAACTTCTTAAACTAAAGTCATCAATGAGGGTCATCAATACCTCATTTTCCTTTTATGATATTGCAACTTTCCACGTGTCACAATACCAAGGATTTTCACCAAAAAAATTATCATTTTCTCAAAAGCGTTAGAAATTGTTGGATCTAAGTTAACTAGGACTATTAGACTATCCATGTTCAATGGGATTTAACTTCCTTCAAAAACTACACAAAATGTCAAAATAACAAAAAATGATCAATGTAAGGAGGCCCATGGATGCCATGAAGCATTTTTATTCATTAGAAATTGAGGTAGAATTAGCAGACCCCAAATGTGGTGAAGAATTCACTATAGCTATAATGAATCCCAAGGGTTCTTTTGCTTATAGAATAATAGGAACCCTAAAGTGTATCCATTTGGTGTAGAATCACCACTCAAAACTTCAAAATTTATAAAGGAGATATTTGTCCCTAAATTAGTTGAGAGAATCTATGAGCCTCCCCCAATAGTCATCCTTGGGTAGATTGATACTTTGTAGTAACTTGTACTTGCACTCTAGCTCCAATGTATGTGTTGATGTGTTTTTTATGCACTTCTCAACACAGGTAATGCGTAGATGCACTACCTCTCTTGAAAGACAATCTTCCACAATCAGATTGCAGAACACTAACCCAAGGTCTATAATGTCAGGTCTTGACAGTGCTTGGAATATCTCAGTTGTTTGATGTGATTTACTGGAATCACAAGGTGGACTTACAGATGAGTTACAAAGGATGGGAAGTTGGGTTTGCAAATGCAGTTTCAAAGTGCTAGAAGTGAATGAACAGTGGCTGTCCACTCAAAACAACAAGCTGAAACTCATCAAGTTCATCTGATTTAGCTTCATGATGATGCTTTGGGTCCTACTCTAACCAAGGATTAAAATAAATAGCAAAATGAGAAGGGTTAAGAAAGCTATTCTAATCCTAAGCTGAGAATGAACAGTAACAATAGTGGCTGCTACAGTAGATAGGCTTCCTAAACTGAGTTTTTGCTTGACCAAGAGAAACCTACAGCTACACAAAACTAGTGCAATCTTCTAAAGTCTGTTGATTTTCAAATTACACATACACATCATGAACATGCAATTGAACTAGATTGTAGCAATGACAGAAAGAAGCCCAGGCTAACTTTGCACAACAGCTTGTCATCAACAAGTGCTAAAAGTATGGGCTAGAAGCTCATCAAATACTATAACAGCAACACCATCATGATAGCCATTCAAGAAACTAATACTAAAACTAACATGGAAAAAAAAACCATGCATGCAAGATGAGCAAAATCAAAGAGAACATCCATAAAATCGTGCAATGTTATCTTCTATTGCTCCAAATGTTTTTTACAACAGCTCTCCAACCCTTATAAATGAGGGGCAAGCCCCTATTTATAGTTTTCCAAAGCCCAAATCAATGGCTAGGATTAATTCACAATGAGTGGATCAGATTCAATTACATTAGGGTTTCACCTACCCCACAATATTCAGCAATTAAAAATACATTCCTTGTCTTTTCCCTGTTTTGTCATCTAGTGCCAGTCACTGTAGCAATTTTGTCATTTAGCTGATTTCTCTTTTCACTGTAGCTAAAACTACTTGAAAGTTGTCTTTTGCTTGCTGTGCTTGTAGTGTTCTTCCTTTGATCAAATGAGCCCGTCGACGATTGGCATCAATAGATTGGTGGCCCCTGATTTGGGTGGAAAGCTCCTTAGAAATCATCATCATTGGAAAAAGGTAGGACAACTCCCTCAATGGGCCTCTTCGATAGACCTACGGAAGACTTCTTGACTCCTGCAAACATGAAGTGTCGTAAGTGCATTTATACATGAGTTAAGGAAAATGTCAGTCAAACCTACAAATTCCCTGTTAGATCTATCCATGCATAATCAAAATATCTTGATATTCATATTTGGAGCTCATTTGGGCCATAAACATTAATGCGTGCTTCAAGGGTACGAGTGCTAGAGGGCGGAAAGACGGTCGAAGAAAGCCAGAAGGCAGACAGCGAACAGAAGCCAAAACAACCGGGAAGGAGGCGGGCTCCCAGATGTTCAAAACAGCCGGGAAGGAGGCAGACTCCTGGATGTTCAAAGCAGCCAGGAAGGAGGCAGGCTCCCGGATGTTCAAAACAGTCGGGAAGGAGGCAAGCTCCCGGATGTTCAAAACAGCCAGGAAGAAGGGAGGCTCCTGGATATTCAAAACAACCGAGAAGGAGGCAGGCTCCCGGATGTTCAAAATAGTCGGGAAGGAGGCAGACTCCTAGATGTTCAAAACAGCCAGGAAGAAGGGAGGCTCCTGGATGTTCAAAACATCCAAGGAGGGACGGACCTCCGGAAACTACCATGGAGGGCCTAGGTTCCAGAGGGTCGGAAGGGAGGTGGCCGCCGAATATTCCAAACAGCCTTAGAGGGGCCGGGCTCAGAAGGCCGGAAGGGAGGTGGCCGTTGGATGTTCAAAATGGTTACGGAGAGGCGAAGTCCCGGAAACGGCCACGGAGGGGCCAGGTTCTGGAGGGCGGGAAGGAGATGGCCGCCGGATGTTCCTGTAGACATCCAATTTGATCACTTCCATACTTGACCAACTTAGCGACTCATATTCATCCGGTTGTTCATCCCCTATGTCAATATTAATTAAACCAATTATCAGTATGCAAACAAAAGGTCCTAAAGTATTTAAATTTAATGCTCTTCCTCCTCTAAATTAAATAAATATACCTTTTATTTGAATTTAGTCATATTCCCAACTTTTTAGAATTAAAATTCATTTTTTTAGTTCTCTTTTTCTCTCATGGTCACATCCTCAACTTTTGCAAGTTGATTTATAATCCATCTTAATTGCTTCATCTTCTTCTAATTGCTTGGTTGTATTGCACACCCTTAATCATCGTGGGTCACATCTTCCATAATTTCCCACTTGCTTCTAAAGGTCATTAGTCCATCTAATTGAGTACTTGCACAACCTTAGTCAATTGATTAGCCTAACCTAATCATCATCCTATTTATGGCATATGTCCTTGAGTCAACCTTATTAAAGGCTTTCTCCTTTTGGACAAGGCACTCCACTTCCCTATGTGAATTTTTAATTCACATTTAATCCCCCAAGGCACCCAAAAGGAATTTTTAATTCCTTCACTTCTCCCATGTCCATCACTTATTCTTTATTCTTTCCCATCTCCCCATGAGAATATTTGAGGAATTTTTAATTCCTCACATGTCCTCTCCCCCACATGGGGACAAGGACCTCCTTTATGAGGAGATCTTGTCCAATCCCAAGGTACTATGTGCTACCTCCATGTCATATACTATCTTTTCACCTCATGTCCACTTCATCTTTTTGGGGGCTAAAATGCACCCACATGTCCAAGATGTGAGGGGCAGTTCTCAGCTCGCATGGCCCTACATCTTGATATTTTAATTAACCTCAATGTGACCCTCCATTTCCCTTAGGAATTCTCAAAATTCCTATAAATACCCCCTCTTTTCTCTTATTTTAGGGAGATCATTTTGCTAGCTAAACTCTTGCAATTTTGTTTCTCAACTTATACTTAGTCATTTTCATGTTTTTATCCACTTGCACCCATCCTTACAACATCATTTAGTTTGCATCTTGTGCCATCCAAGGAGCATATACATCAAAGATCAAAGGGCCAACCAAAGGATCGATTAAATAAGGTATAAGGTTCCATTTTGTTGCTTTTCATCTTGTGTTGTTTCCAACTTAGGCTAATCTTGAGGTGTAGGTTGTTTTGGTGTTTGTTTGCACTCTTTTACTTGCTGCTCTTTTTCTAACGCTCACATTAGACCTATCGCCAGTTCCAAGCATTGAGGGGCCGGACTTCGAAGCGGCCCACGGAACCTGAGGTTCGAGGCGAAGGAGGTGGCCGCCCGGATGTTAAAATAGCTCTGGCGGAGTCGAAAGCGGCCATAGGGCGGGCTCAATTCCGGAAGGAGGTGGGCTGGCCGGATGTTCAAAGCGACCCACGAGGCGGAGTCGAAAGCTACGGAGGGCGGGCTCACGGTACGGAAAGAGGGGAAGGTGGCAGCGGAAGGATGTTCGCGGCCACGAAGGCGGAGATCCGCGGGGAAAGCGACCTGTGGAGGGAGCGGGTTCGGGGAACAGAATGGCCGGATGAACCAAAAGCGGCCAAAGGAGACGGACTTAGGAAAGCGGCCATGGAGACGAGCGCTTCCACGAAGAGGCGGAAGAGGTGATGCGTCCGGATATTCAAAATGGCGAAGGCGAGGAGTCCAGCGGCCGCAGGCCCGGAGCTCGAAAGAATGGGAGCGCTAGGGCTCCACAAATGTTCAAAACAGCAAAAGAGGGCCAGAGAAGCTGCAGAAACCACAAAAACTTAACCAAATTTTGACGAAACCTTGGCAGTTCATTTAAGCATATCAAACACATCCCAGATCTAAAAAAGGTTGCCCCCAAAGTCAAAAATGTGGAAACGGAAGCGACGGGGGTCCACGGATGTTTCCAAACAGCCAAGGAGGAATTCCGGAGGGAAAGTTCTGAAACCATCAAAACTTAACGAAACGTTGATGAAACCTTGGCAGTTCATTTACACACTTCAAACACATCCCAGATCCAAAAAAGGTTGCCCCCAAAGTCAAAAATGTGGAAACGGGAGCGATGGGGGTCCACGGATGTTTCCAAACAGCCAAGGAGGAAGGGAATTCTGGAGGGAAAGTTCTAAAACCATTGAAACATAACGGAACATTGAAAAAAATTTGGCAGTTCATTTACGCACTTCAAACACATCCCGGATCCAAAAAAGGTTGCCCCCAAAGTCAAAAATGTGGAAACGGGAGCGACGGGGTCCACAGATGTTTCCCAACAGCCAAGGAGGAAGGGAATTCCGGGGGGAAGTTCTGAAACCATCGAAACTTAACAGAACGTTGATGAAACCTTGGTAGTTCATTTACGCACTTCAAACACATCCCAGATCCAAAAAAGATTGCTCCCAAAGTCAAAAATGTGGAAACAGGAGCGATGGGGGTCCACGGATGTTTCCAAATAGTAGGAACAAGACAAAAGGTAGAAAGGGGACGGGCGACTTTATTTCTCCACAGATTTCAATACCCTAAGTAGGTGAATTTGGTAAGGGGAATTTGATTGTTTGATGGCACATGACCAATTTGGGCTTGGATATGGGGCATGCAAAACAAGACAGGAACAAAGTAACCTGTCAGGAGCAAAAAAAAGGGGGGTCCCTGCCTACGGCGGGATGTGTGCAAAACATGCACAACAAATGGAGACTCGCTGGGGAAATGCTCTAGAACATTTTGATGACAAACTGGAATCACGAACCCAGAATCTTTGGTTCTGACCTTCTCGCTAGGGCAAACAAACCAGACGCCTAATCCAAAGGATCAAAACCACTAGCCAACCCAACCTTTAGTATGTTGAAAATCCAAATGTGTGCAATTGCGTTAATTCCCATCCTTCAGTTGCTACAGGAACCCAAGCTTTGTTCAATTAAGCTACGTAGTTTATTCTAACTTCAAAAGCATCCGGGACATTGCCTCGCTGCCAGTCAGACATCCATAGCCCTGACGAGGTTATCGCTGTGATTCTCCCGAACATTGCTCTACTGCCGGCCGGGCGTCCATAGCCCCGGTAGAGTTGCTTAGATAACCCTAAAAAGTTGAATTTTCCTTTCTTTTAATTTTCAGTGTTTTCTTTATTTTCTTTATTTTCTCTTTTTAGCTCTTTTATTTCAACCCGCAAGCATTGAAGCTCGTGCTCAGGGCTAAGAATCACAGTGGCACTGGAGCAGAATTTTATATTTTTCACTTAACTAGACTTCACAAAAGGCCCTATAGTGACCGTCGAATTCTTTAGATGTGTAAGAGCTATAAGATTTCAGAATACGTCAAAGTCAGACTAAACCAACAACTTATCCTCTTTGAATTAAACACCCAGATCGCTTGAGACTAACAAAAGACCTTCACCATCCACTCTGAAGACTTGATTAGAGTTTGACAAAGAAATATGTAGAACAACCCCAGACAATAAGTATGGTTGTTGTGTGCACAAATGTGCCCAGCTAAAAGCAAAGGGACCCCGAGCAAAGCAACAACAAAGCGAAAGCAAACGAAAGGAAAACAACCTACAAAGCGAGCAACCTACACACACCAACTAACCTAAGGAAAGTAGGAAAGCGAAGTATTTACAGGAAACCTATACTACTCAAAAATGACTATGTACAAAGATATTTACAAAGCATTATGTTCAGGCAAGGCGAGTTGACATTAACACTAATTGGATTTCGTAGTGCATGCATAAGCAAATAGGCGATTTTTGTCGTTCTTAACCATGCAAATTTATCTTTATATTCTAAAAAAATAAATTCAATGTTGCAGCACTCAAGTTCAATCACGTCATCATGAAAAATCAGCAATTGAGGAGGCTCATTGAACCCATGGTTAATCCATAAACATGTTCGTTTTCCCTTATTCCCATAATCAAAATAATAAGTGCAGTTATGAGAAATGATAGGGGCAAGGAAGGATAAAACATGGATGTCATCACACGGAGGTGGCAGCGTTGGACAGTCGAGAGCAAGCATAACATCCTTGATTGTTGCATTGGCAGCCTCTGGTGGGCGCGGTGGAGGGTGCAACACTTTGGACATTAAGCTTTCATAAGGCTGGGAGGATGAGGCAGCAAACAACTCTTTTAATCTACCAATGGGATCCACAACCTCCACTGGTTGTTCCTCGAGGAAGTACACCTCATCTATCTGGGTTTCCGTTGCCCAAACCTCTTCTTGATTGTTTTCTTCAAGGGGCAGCATGCTGTCCCATCTCCTTTCCCAGGTGTCAGCCTTATTTTCATGATGTCCAGTGTCATGGGACGATGACATATGTGAATCTATCCTATTGGAGCCATCTGAATACGAAGGAGGATCAACAACGATCATGGTAGAAGGACTCCAAGTTGCATCTTGTAGTCGGTCGAGTGCTTCATCTCTGTTAGCAACTATCTTAGCACCTCCACCTTTGTCTTCTTCTTTTTGATGTTCATGCATCTCATCATGATGTTCACTCGTTTCCTCGTGCTCACTATCGCTGTAAATGGAGAAGGAGCTCCTCTCCCAATCTAGAAACTCTAGTGCATCACCGTTTGGGGGCTCAAGGAGTATGTATTCATCGCTACCATTTTCTGGGATGTGCTCTTCCTCGGCATGAGCATACCTCCGTAGTGCAGCTCCCAATGGAAAGAAGTCATCAATTGATAGAACCTCATCAAGGGGTCCAAAGTATACTGCACAATTTCCCTCTGAAGACTCGCCAAAAATCCCATCGTCCATGGTACACAACTGCTCTTCAAGAGTAAGAACTTCTTGGTGACTGGTGGACAACATTCCCGCTTGATCTACTTCATCGCTCGGAAGTCCGAGACTGTATTGTTGTCCTTCTATTGCTGCCCCAACATCCTCTTGAGGTCCGCCTTCAGCTGAGTTGTCACTTGGTTGTAGCTCTGGGTGTTCTACTTCGATCTGAGCAGCAAATAGAGGAGGTCGGGCGCTTGGCTGCTCCACTTGTCCTCTAACTTGTTTGATGGCTTCTTGGCACAGTTCACATGTGAACTCCGAATGTGATGAATCATGAAGTCTGCACCAATTTGGTAATAGTAGCACCTCCAAATCCACTTGGTATTTTAGCTCTGACCAATCCCTTGCTAATCTGGAGACGAGTTGGTCATATCTTTCTGCTATTGGGTCCTCATCATCATTCGAAAAAGAGGCTTGATGGTAGACAACCATGGTGAGTGGTTGTTCCCACTCCCCTAAATTTGCATTTTCAGATTCTCGACCACTGTCGTTTATGAAGGAGAGGTCTTTCAACCTGATTTTTCTTATGCTTTGATCATCTCCTTCTACTGCCCCAGGGCTTTCAGCCTCCTCTTCTTCTTGATTTTCAGCATTTGTGTTGGCTGTCATAGCATATGCTGCTGCAAATTCTGTTAATTCATCTTCAATTGTCGTTCGTTCCTCTTCTTGAGTGGAGGACTGCTCTTCTTCAATGGAGGGAAAACCTACTAAACTGGTTACAATCAGATTTTCATCAATGTACCTTGTTGTCCCAAGACTTTCAGCTCCTCCCTCTTGGTTTTCATTTTCTATGTCTGCTGTCCCAACACCAACTTGTGTCAAATTTCTTGGTTCATCTTTATTTTTTTGTCCTTCGGATGTTGACAACTCTTCTGCCTCATTGAATAACTTCTCCTCATTGAGAGTTGGCTACTCCAACTTGTCCAAACAACCCTTGGCTTGAGCGATGATGTTGTCACATGATGGACACATAAATTCTGAATGTGGTGCATTGTGAAATCTACACCAACTTGCCATTAATACTTCCTCCAATCTTGGTCCATCCTTGCTGCTCAAATGTTCTTGGATCAGCTCCTTAAATGCGTTGGCTGCCATGGTTTGCAATTCTTCCTATGGGTTTTTGGGGGCCAAGGGCAGATAGATTTCTCATAAGGGGATTTCTCCTTGCAAGACCTTTTCAATTCTGTTTAAAAAAGTCAGACACCCCAACTCGTTGTGTCTGCGAGTGCAATGGACCCGACATCTATCCGCCAATGCAAACTGCTGCAATGGCTTCTTCGGTCTCTTATTCAAATCTGTATGTAGTTAAGTGATGTCAACTTGTGCATGCTGCTCCATTTTGACTCAGCTTCTACTTGCCTTTAGAATTTTCTGATTTTTAGCATTGAAATAGATCTCCCTATCTCAGATTTCTTCTTTGAAAGTGCTCTTTTCAATTTCCAACTTTCAGCTTTGTAGCCTCAACATGTCATGCCCTCCTTCTAGCGACAGTTCTGTTGATGTGTTTTTTATGCACTTCTCAACACAGGTAATGCATAGATGCACTACCTCTCTTGAAAGACAATCTTCCACAATCAAATTGCAGAACACTATCCCAAGGTCTCTAATGTCAGGTCTTGACAGTGCTTGGAATATCTCAGTTATTTGATGTGATTTACTGGAATCACAAGGCAGACTTACGGATGAGTTACAAAGGATGGGAAGTTGGGTTTGCAAATGCAGTTTCAAAGTGCTAGAAGTGAATGAACAGTGGCTGTCCACTCAAAACAACAAGCTGAAACTCATCAAGTTCATCTGATTTAGCTTCATGGTGATGCTTTGGGTCCTACTCTAACCAAGGATTAAAATAAATAGCAAAATGAAAAGGGTTAAGAAAGCTATTCTAATCCTAAGTTGAGAATGAACAGTAACAATGGTGGTTGCTACAGTAGACAGGCTTCCTAAACTAAGTTTTTGCTTGACCAAGAGAAACCTACAGCTACACAAAACCAGTGCAATCTTCTAAGGTCTGCTAATTTTCAAATTACACATACATATCATGAACATGCAATTGAACTAGATTGCAGCAATGACAGAAAGAAGCCCAGGCTAACTTTGCACAACAACTTGTCATCAACAAGTGCTAAAAGTATGGGCTGGAAGCTCATCAAATACTATAACAACACTATCATGACAACCATTCAAAAAACTAATAGTAAAACTAACATGGAAAGAAAAACCATGCATGCAAGATGAGCAAAATCAAAGAGAACATCCATAAAATCGTGCAATGCTATCTTCTATTGCTGCAAATATTTTTTACAACAGCTCTCCAACCCTTACAAATGAGGGGCAAGCCCCTATTTATAGTTTTCCAAAGCCCAAATCAGTGGATAGGATTAATTCACAATGAGTGGATCAGATTCAATTACATTAGGGTTTCACCTACCCCACAATATTCAACAATTAAAAATACATTCCTTGTCTTTTCCCTGTTTTGTCATCTAGTGCCAGTCACTGTAGCAATTTCGTCATTTAGCTGATTTCCCTTTTCACTATAGCTAAAACTGCCTGAAAGTTATCTTTTGCTTGATGTGCTTGCAGTATTCTTCCTTTGATCAAACGAGCCCGTCGACGATTGGCATCAATGGATTGGTGGCCCCTGATTCGGGCAGAAAGCTCCTTAGAAATCATCATCATTGGAAAAAGGTAGGACAACTCCCTCAATGGGCCTCTTCGATAGACCTACGAAAGACTTCTTGACTCCTACAAACACGAAGTGTCGTAAGTGCATTTATACATGAGTTAAGAAAAATGTCAATCAAACCTACAAATTCCCTATTAGATCTATCCATGCATAATCAAAATATCTTGATATTCATATTTGGAGCTCATTTGGGCCATAAACATTAATGTGTGCTTCAAGGGTGCGAGTGCTAGAGGGCAGAAAGACGGCGGAAGAAAGCCAGAAGGCAGATAGCAGACGAAAGCCAAAACAACTGGGAAGGAGGCGGGCTCTCGGGTGTTCAAAACAGCCAGGAAGGAGGCAGGCTCCTAGATGTTCAAAGCAGCCGGGAAGGAGGCAGGCTCCCGAATGTTCAAAACAGT
>VDFB02000017.1:392461867-392523715 GCA_007258455.2 Sequoia sempervirens
CCACGGATGTTTCCAAATAGCCAATGAGGAAGGGAATTCTGGAGGGAAAGTTCCGAAACCATCGAAACTCAACCAGACTTTGAAGAAACCTTGGCAGTTCATTGAAACACCCCAAACACATCCCAAATCCACCAAAAAGTTGTCACCAAAGTCAAAAATGAGGAAACGGGAGCGACGGGGGTCCACGGATGTTTCCAAACAGCTAAGGAGGAAGGGAATTCCGAAGGGAAAGTTCCGAAACCATCAAAACTTAACGAAAACGCGACAAACTTTGGCGCTTCATTTACGACTTCAAACACACATCCCGATCCAAAAAAGGTTGCCCCTGAAAGTCAAAAAATGTGGAAACGGAAGTGACGGGGGTCCACGAATGTTTCCAAACAGCCAAGGAGGAAGGGAATTATGGGGGGGAAGTTCCGAAATCATCGAAACTTAACAGAACGTTGATGAAACCTTGGCAGTTCATTTACGCACTTCAAACACATCCCAGATCCAAAAAAGATTGCTCCCAAAGTCAAAAATGTGGAAACGGGAGCGATGGGGGTCCACGGATGTTTCCAAACAAGGAATAAGACAAAAGGCAGAAAGGGATGGGCGACTTTATTTCTCCGCGGATTTCAATACCCTAAGTAGGTGAATTTGGTAAGGGGAATTTGACCATTTGATGGCACATGACCAATTTGGGCTTGGATATGGGGCACACAAAACAAGACAGGAGCAAAGCAACTTGTCGGGAGCAAAAAAAAAAGGGGGGTCGCTACCTATGGTGAGGCGTGTGTGCAAAACATGCACAACAGTATGCTCATATAAGATTTGTTGTAATTGCAAGCTATCAATTTGTAGCAAGGTCTCCAAGTCAACAATTAGCTTAATGAGCAATGAGATGGCGTCAAAAACCCTAGCAGGAGAGGGAGATGATGACAGTGACTATGCTAGGGAGGGCGACGATGTAGAAGATGAAGATGATGGCAGTGACTATGTAGGGGGTGATGTCTGTGAGTTATTTTTGATGCTTTCTAGTTTGAAAACCCTTGCTTTGGTGGCAAGGACTTGCTCTAGCAATAGTGTTGACTACGACATTGATTCAAATGATGAAGTTGGTGTTGGTTCTAATGTTGCAGACAACATGGTTTCTAAGGAGGAGTTTGTGGGAACATTGGAGTTCTCATGGTGCATTGATGAGGAAGAAACACTCCTCAAAATTCTTATGGAGGCCCGTTTGAACACCCAAAAATGTGAGGAGCCTAATTTTTCTGAGGGGAGGAGTGATCAGTTGGATCATGAGGAGGATGTTTTGCTTATGGCTTTGTGATTGGACACCCAACATTCAACCCAAAAGGTCTCAAATTTTAAGTTGTATGGTGTGGTTAATGGTTGTTTGGTTTAGGATGGGTCAAGTAAATCTCTTAAGAGGGGATTTTAGCTGCCTCCTCCTAAGATTTCTCCTCCTTGACCTTTGGCTGATCTACAGATGTTGTCTCCCTTACCTGAACTGATTCACTTGTCTTCCTTTATTGTTGTTATGTTTGGTGAGGTTTTGAAGCCTTCCCTATTTCCTAGGATGGGATCCTTTCTAGGGTCTCCTTCCTTGGAGGTGACACTCATTCCTGTTGTTCTTGGTCCACTTTGGAATGGGTTGTTGGAGAGTAATGTTTTGGGGGTTCCCCTTCGAAGGATCCTCAACCTCCTTATCTTAAAACTGACCTTCCTGTTCCTCATGGAGTGAAATATCCCCCTTAGTTTTTTTCCAAATGTTTTCCACTTAAACTTCACCCGTTAGTGTTAGCCCAATGAAAAATAACAAACTGGAAGCAACCCTTCACTTTTTGATCACCCAAATCCTGAAGTGGGAAAGGTGAGAGCATATGATGTAAGGGGATTTGATAATAATATGAAATGCTAGAAGTGCAAGATGTATTGTTGGCAAGCCAACCAATAGAGAAAATGTAAATACTTGGTGGCAAAGCTATCCACTTCCACTTTTCGACGGGCTATAGGAAAGTAAATGAAAACAAAGAACTTGGCAACATAGCCAACCACTTCCACTTTTCAGTGGGCAACAAAAAGTAAATAAAAGCTCAACCACTTATCCAATGGGAGTGAAATACAAAATATTATAAATAGAAATTTGATTAGTACTACTAGATCAGTGTTACAATACGGAGTTAGACTCAATATATCATGAGATAGCTTAGCAATAAGAAAGCCCAAGCATTAGATAATCATCTCTATGATATTACAATAACAAGGCATCATGATATTATGAAAAAATACTAAAAATACCAAGTTTTATATGAAGGAGCAACAGTTTAATATGAAAGTACCACATGCACGAACTCCAACCAACAACCTTCAAATGCACATATCTCCTCAACCACAGCTCTAAATGACTTCAAACTTGTTGCAAATGAAGCAAAGAAGCTAGTCGTCCAACATCCAATAGCAAGACACCATCAAATGGTCTGCAAATGGTTGGCATGTTTCCCAATACACCTAGAATAAGGTAGTATGACCCCTTGAGGAGGGCGACCATTAGCAAAAATCAAGTTCTCCCTATAAAAATACGAGATTCTAGGCAAAGGGGCGCCCATATGCAAGGAACACAATGAGCCAATACCCACAAAAATTCTCTAAGTCTCTGAAATGGTACGAGCATGAACGTGGGTCTGCAGTGGACTAAAATAACACTCCAAAACTCCAAATAGAAAATGAACACACCAAAAATATCTTTAGAAAACATCAAAGCCACACCAAAGTGAAAACACAAAAGAAGTCATCACAAATGAAGCTCAATCTACAACCTCTAAGTGAAGAAGCAGTCACTGGTCAAATAGGAGTTGTCTTTCAAACTTGAAACTGAAGAACTAGGAGGTGTCTCAACCTTGAAGCAAGAGTCTAAAACCAATTCGACAATACTTTTTTATGATAGAAAAATGGATAACCAAATGAGAGGGAGATGGGTTCTATTTATAAGCTTCAATCCCTAGAAATTCAAATCCTCAATTCCCTCCAAAATGGGATGCCCAAATGAGGAAAATAAAATATTCATTTAAAACCTTTTGAGCATTCAATCTTGGCGACCAACTTCACTTAGAAAAATAAACTTTATAAAATGTAAATATTTCTCCATTTTGGACAACCACATGAGAGACCACACTTTAAAAACAACTTAAGTCATAAGCCTAGGCATGGGGGGCCAAAAAGCACATTAGAAATAATATAACTTAAGTTGTCAACTTTCCTTTTTTGACTCCAAGAAAGCTGGAGAAGACTTTGCGAAGATTGCACTTCCAAAAATAGTAACTGAGTGTTGAACTACTTCCAAACCACACTGCCAAAAATAACACTTACTAAAAATAACATATTGCTAAAAATAGTAAGTGACTCCAAACACCATTTGGGAACATTCAAGGTAGCCATCATAACTTACTAAAAATACTGTCTGAAAAAGGTCACTGATCAAAATGCATGTGACACCCCCCTGAAGTTTTCTGAAAACGAAAAAAAGACCTAGAAAACATACTGGTGAAATCTTGCATCCATCCCCTAAAAACTTAGAAAGATACCTCCTAGAAAATAGGAAACCCTAATTTTGCCTCAGACTAGCCTATAGGCCTCCAAAATAGGCTAATGGTCACCAAAAATGACTAATGCTAAAAAGGGGATATTACAATCCTCCCTCCCCAAGATTGCTTGTCCTCAAGCAATCACAAGTCTGGATGCTGCAAAATTTGCTCCTCCTCCCAAGTAGCATCCTTAACTAGTAAATTCTTCCACCACCGAATACTCTTTGATAGTCCTCCTCAAAGAGTGCTCCCTGAAATCTATAACTACCTCTAGAACCAAAACCAATTGTCCCTCCTCATCCAAAGGAGGCAAGTCTGAAGAAGCTACAACATTGTGTCCAAGCACCTTCTTGAGGTGTGACACATGGAAGACATTATGCACCTCGCTACTTGTTAATAGCTCCAACTCATAAGCCACTTCCCCAACTCTCTCGGTGATCCTAAAAGGCCCATAGAAACGTGGCTTAAGTTTCTCTGCTCCACTCTTCTTAAGAGTGGACTATTTGTAAGGCTAGAGTCTCAAATAGACCATGTCCCCAACCTCAAAAGTGTGCTCTATACACTATTGATCAGCATACATTTTCGGCTGATTCTGTGCATGATGAAGATTATCCTTCAAAGATCTCAAAATGTCTTGACTCTACTACAACATATTCCTTGCTTGAGGGGATCTACTATCACAAAATATCAAATCAATGAAGCTAGGAGCCTCATACCCATATAGAGCCATGAAAGGAGACATCTTGATGGACATGTGATATGAAGAGTTATAGCAATACTCCCCAAAATGAAGCCATCTCACCCAAGCCTTCAGTTGTCCTGAAACATAATTCTTGAGATAGCCCTCCAACCACTTGTTCACAATCTTTGTCTATCCATCCATCTGTGGGTAATAAGTAGTGCTTGGAGTGAGCATTGTACCACTCAATCTAAAAAATTTCTGCCAAAAAGTACTTAGGATCTTGTTGTCCTATCACTTACAATGTTCTTGGCTATCCCATGCAATCTGAACACCTCTCTAAAGAACAAATCAACAATCTAAGTTGTTGTAAATGAGCTAGTAATGGCAAAGAAATGAACAAACTTCATCAATCTATCCACAACATATATGCAATCTCTCCCTTGCACCTTAGGCAACCCAATGATGAATTCCATTGAGACACTTTCCCATTTTTTATTGGGAATAAGTAAGGGCCGCAATAAACTAGTTGGAAAAGTGTGCTCATTTTTATTCTGTTGGTAGATCAGACACTCCTTAACATAGCGAAGGACTTCATCCTTGAGCCCTTTCCATGAAAACCTCTCACAAATTTTCCTATATGTCTTGAAATATCCTTGATGACCAGCTAAGGGAATGTCATGAAATGATTGTAAAATCTTCACTTTGAGCTTAGATTCAGGTACCAAGAAGGTTCTACCCTTATACTGCATCAAATCATCAACCAACTTGTACCTCTCATCATGCAAAGTGTGATCAACTAAACTAGTAGAAAATTGTTTTTCACATACTCTATAATAATCTGCTCCTTCCAATCAGCGGTGATCTCAACCAAGGAGCTCAAATGTGGCCTTCTTGACAAGGCATCAACCACAACGTTATTCTACCCTTTGACATACTCGATGTCAAAATTGTAAGATTGGAGCTTACTTACCCACTTTCATTGCCTTTCATTAAGATCTTTCTGATGCATGAAGTGTTTGAGACTGTTGTAATCAATCTTCACAATGAATTTGCTTCCCACCAAATACTGCCTGGATTTGGCCAAAGCATGCATGATAGCAAGCATCTCCTTGTCATAGATTGAGTATGTCCTCTCTACACCCCTCAACTTTCTGCTCTCAAAGACAATAGTATGCTTTTCTTGCATTAGGACAACACCAACACCTTCCCTAGAAGCATCACACTACAACTCAAATGGTTTGGAGAAGTTAGGAATGGTTAAGATTGGGCATGAACTCATGAGTTGTTTGAATCTATCAAAGGCCACTTGTGCTTTTTTGGACCATGCAAATGCCCCCTTTTTGGTGAGATCTATAAGAGGGGAAGCCATCTGTGAATATGCCTTTACAAACCTCTTATAAAAACCACAAAGTCCCAAAAAACATTTCAATTAAGAGAGGTTCTCTAGAGGAGGCCAATCCAAGATATCCTTAATCTTCTCCTGATCAACACTAACTACCTTAGAGTTGATCACGTGCCCAAGATAAAGAAGCTCAGTCATTCCAAATTCACATTTGTACTCCTTAGCAAACAAAGACACTAACTCTAAGATGCTAATCACTTTCTCCAAGTGCTTGAGATTCTCTTCCCAAGAGTTCAAAATGCCCAAAGTGGCATATGAAGGCAGTCTTCTCAATATCTGCTTCTCTCATTCTAATCTAATGGTAGCCTGATTTGAGATCTATCTTAGAGAAGTAGATAGCTCCTTGTAGCTTATCAATGAGCTCATCAATCCTAGGAATGGGATAATCATTTTTTGTTGTCTTCTAATTTAGGGCTCGATAATCTATGCACATGCACATAGTGCTATCCTTCTTAACCAAAACCACTGCAGAAGCAAAGGAACTCTTGCTTGGGTGAATGTGACCCATGTCCAAGAGTTCTTTGATGGCCTTTTCTATCTCATCTTTTTTCCTCTTTGGATATTGGAATGGAGTTGCTATGACTGGTTTGGACCCTTCTTTGAGCTTAATGACATACTCAATTCCCCTTTCAGGAGGTCTCCCAGGATGTATACAACCAAACACCTTACTTCATTTTGTGATCAAGGATTGAACATCAAGATGGTAGTGTCTCTTATCCTCTATTGGATTGGATGGCATGACCAAATACTCTGCTGCCCACTCTACTTGGTCATGAAAAATCAACCTTTCCATCCTCTTGAAAGACACAATACAAGGGCCTCCATTTGACATCCCTCTCAATACCACCTTCTTCCCATATGATGTGAACTTCAATTCCATGGTTTGCAAATTCAAAGTGATCTCTCTAAGAGATCACAACCATTGAATGACAAGCACTGCATCAGTATCTCCAATGCTCACAACAAAGAAGTCGTTTTTGACTTCATAGCTATCCAACTGCATAGACATATTAGAGATCTTATGATTGCAAGAAATAGTAAAGCCATCAACCACCATTACCTTGAAACCTTCAAACTCTTATGTCTTGAGGCCTCTCTGTGCAACTATCCCTATTGGTATGTGGTGATTGATCATGCTATACTGTACACTCTTCATGTATCCTTGTCAGGGTCCGGGGTCGGGCCGCCAGCCCCTGAGAAAACTTGTTTTCCCATTTTTTTTTGCGTCGTCACTGAAAAAGAAAAAGAAAAACTAACTTTGTAAAACCCTAATTCTGGAAGCTTCTAAAAAGCTTGTTATAAGTGGTTGGGACGAGAGTTACAGTATGATAAAAAGGGCGATTATTTGGAAGATTGTAATAAGTTTTGCACTAGATAATAAAATCATTGGATGGCTGCGGTTTTGTGGATGTAGCCCGGATTGGGTGAACCACGTTAAATTCTCTGTGTTAATTTTTTCGTGTGCTTTATTTCTCTATTTTATTGATCAAATCTGCATTTAATTGTTAAATATTTGCTTTCTAACCCTAACAAGTGGTATCAAAGCGGGTTGTGTTTGATTATCGTCTACAAGAAGGTCTCACGGTTGAGTGGGAGTCTCATGGTTAAGTGGGAGCAATGGCAGACGCAAGTAAATTAAAGGTAGATAAATTCAATGGGCAAAACTATCAGTTATGGAAGATGTAGATGGAGGATTATCTCTATCATAAGGATTTATGGAGGCCATTGGAAGGAATATCCAAGAAACTGGCAACAATGAGTGATGAGGAATGGAATCTTCTAGACAAAAAGACACTGGGAGCCATTCGTTTATGCTTGGCACAATCGGTGGAATTTAATATTACAACAACAAAGACAACTCAAGAGTTGATGGAAACCCTGGAAAAGTTATATGAAAAGCCTTCCACTTCGAATAAGGTATTTCTTATGAAGCGTTTATTTAATATGAAAATGGTAGAAGGTGGGTCAGTTGATCATCATTTAAATGAGTTTAATACAGTTACTAGTCAGTTAACTTTTGTAAATGTAAACTTTGATGAAGAAGTTAGGGCTCTTTTGATTTTGTGTTCTTTGCTTGAAAGTTGGAATAGCTTGGTAATGGTTGTTAGCAATTTCGTTTCTAGTTCGAATACATTGAAATTTGATGATGTTGTTGGTGTTATTTTGAGTGAGGAAATTCATAGGAAAAGCTCAGGTGGAACATCCACATTAGGTAGTGTTTTGAATGCAGAAAGCAAGGGTAGAACAAAGGAGAGAGGAAACAATTATGGAAATAATGGGAAGTCATGAGGAAAATCAAAGGACAAAAGGTCCCAATCTAGAGACAATAGGGATTGTTGGTACTGTGGTAAGCCAGGTCATTTAAAGAAAGATTGTTGGTCTCAAAAAAATAAAGGAGACAATAAGGAAGGAAATAAAGAGGAAAATGTGGTAAGTAATAAATTTGATGAGGATGCTTTGATTCTTTCCCTTGATAATGCTGATGATTCTTGGGTGTTAGATTCAGGGGCTTCATTTCATGCTACACCCCATATAAGTTATTTTCTTGATTATGTCCAAGGGGATTTTGGGCTAGTTTATTTGGGAGATAACGAACCCTGTCAGATTGTTGGAAAGGGAAGAATCAAGATTAAGTTGCAGGATTGGAATCATTGGTTACTACATGAGGTAAGACACGTTCCAAAGTTAGAAAGAAATTTAATTTTAGCAGGGCAACTAGATGATGAGGGTTGTGTTGTTACATTTAGTGATAAAAATAGGAATGTTACAAAAGGTGCCTTAGTGGTATCAAAAGGTGTGAAAATAGGCACCTTATATCTTTGTGCAGGTCATACTGTTCCTTCTATTTTAGCTATTGCAGATAAAAAACAATGTTCAGGAATAGTTGTTGTAGTTCAGCAGGCAGAAAATCAGATAGTTGTTGTGGATTCTGAATCAACACTATGGCATAATAGACTTGGGCATATGAGTGCAAAAGGTATGAAATTACTTCATTCAAAGAATGTTTTACCAAGTCTAAAATGTGTTAATATGGATTTTTGTGAAAGTTGTGTGTATGGAAAACAAAAGAGAGTTAGTTTTCTCAAGGATGGGAAGCAAAAGAAAGATGAAAAAATGGAGTTTGTGCATACTAATGTATGGGGACCAGCTCAAGTATCTTCTCTCGGTGGCTCTCAATATTATGTCATTTTTATTGATGATGCAACAAGGAAGGTATGGATTTATTTCCTTAGGTAGAAATTTGATGTATTTAAAAATTTTAAGAAATGGAGAAGCTTGGTTGAGAATGAGACAGGTAAAAAGTTAAAATGTCTCAGATTTGATAATGGTGGCAAGTATTGCAACAAAGAGTTTGAAGATTATTGTTCCTCTAATGGTATTTGTAGGAAAAAAATGGTTCCAGTGACTCCATAGGAAAATGGAGTGGTTTAGTGCATGAACAAAACAATAATGGAGTGTGCATGGACTATGAGATTACATGTTGGGTTGCCTTTAAACATGTGGGCAGAGGTTGTAAGCACTGTTGTTTATTTAATCAATAGAGGTCCTTCTAATCCTTTGGGTTGTGGTATTCCAAAGGAAGCATGGACAGGTAAGAAGGTGAGTTATTCTTTTCTCAAGACCTTCAGTTGTGAAGCATTTGCACATGTAGATTCTAAAAATAGAACCAAGCTTAATGCAAAATCAAAGAAATGCATATTTGTTGGATATGGAATTGATGAATTTGGTTATAGGCTTTGGGATTTTGAAAATCAAAAAATTGTGAGAAGCAAGGATGTCATATTCAATGAGAAAGTGTTGTACAAAGATCAGTTGTAGCAGCATGAGAAGAAAGAAAATGATTATGTAGTGTTGGATGATACACCAAATAGTGATGTTCCAGTGGTTCCTCATGCTCCGCAACAACAACAACAAATACCACAAACTCTAGTGAATGTTAGATGATCTTCAAGGATAAGTAGACCTCCAAAAATATTTTCCCCCTCTTTGTATTCTATTTTATTAACTGTGCTAGTGAACTAGAATATTATGATGAAGCTATGCAGGTGGATACCAAGGTTCAGTGGGAGCATGGAATGGAAGAAGAAATGGACTCCTTGCTGAAAAATCAAACTTGAGAATTATGCAAGTTGCTTGCAGGTAAAAATGATTTACCAAACAAATGGGTTTATAGGATGAAAGAGGAGGATGGAGGTAAAAAAATATTTAAGGCCAGGTTAGTTGTAAAGGGATTTGCATAGAAAAAAGAATTGATTTTGATGAGATTTTTTCTGCGATTGTTAAAATGACTTCTATTCATATTGTTTTAAGTATTGTGGTTGTTGAAGATTTGCATTTAGAACAACTTGATGTTATAACCTTTCTCCATGGTGATTTGGAAGAGGAAATATACATGGAACATCCACAAGGCTTTGAGGTCAAAGGTAAGGAGAAATTGGTGTACAGATTGAAGAAAAGTCTATATGGCTTAAAGCAAGCACATCGGAAATGATATATTAAATTTGATAGCTTTATGGCTGAGCATGGCTACAGTCAATGCAATTCAAACCATTGTGTTTATTTTAAGAGGTTGGATGATGATAGCTACATTATTTTATGTTTATATGTTGATGATATGCTTGTAGTGGGGTCTAACATGGATCGCATAAAGGAGTTGAAACAACAGTTAGCAAATTCATTTGCTATGAAGGATTTGGGGGCGGCAAAGCAAATCCTTGGTATGAAGATTACAAGAGATAGGAAAAATAAAAAAATGTTTTTATCTTAGGCTGATTATGTTGAGAAGGTGTTGCAAAGATTTCATATGGAAAATGCAAAAGTTGTCAGCACACCTTTGCCCAGTCATGTTAAATTGACTAAGGATATGTGTCCAAAGACACAAGAGGAGGAATAAAAAATGTCCAAGGTACCATATGCTTCAATTGTAGGTAGTTTAATGTATGCCATGGTATGCATAAGACCAAATATTGTACATGTTGTAGGATTTATCAGCAGGTATATTAGGTATATGCGGTAAAATGGATTCTCAGGTATCTGAGAGGTACATCCAATAAATGTTTATGTTTTGGGAGCTCTAATATTGATTTAAAAGGCTATGTTGACACAGATTTGGCAGGGGATACTGATACCAAGTAGAGTACCACAAGTTATGTAGTTACAGTTGGTGGGACAATAGTGAGTTAGATTTCTCAGTTGCAAAAGGAGGTTGCTTTATCCACCACAGAGGCAGAGTATGTTGCTGCAACAGAGGCAACAAAGGAGATGATATGGCTGCAACTTTTCATGGAAGAGTTGGGAAAACAACAGGCTAGAAATTACTTGTTTACTAACAGCCAGAGTGTTATACATCTTGCAAAGAATTCTTCCTTGCACTCTAAAACCAAACACATACAATTGAGATATCATTTCATTTGGTCAGTGTTGGAGAATGGATAGATAAAGCTAGAAAAGATACATACAGATGCCAATCCAGCGGATATGTTTACGAAGGCGGTGACAAGGGATAAGCTGAGCTCCTCTTCAACTTTAGTTGGCCTTCAAGGTTGAATTCAAGTATAACAGAGCAACAGGGTCCAAGGTGCTTATTTCTAGTGGGAGCTGTAAGTGTAGCAGTGTCGTCCATGATCAGTCTCCAAGTGGGAGATTGTTGGTATGTGGTGACTAATCATGCTATATTGTACACTCTTCATGTATCCTCACCAGGGTTTCGGGTTGGGCCGGGCCCCGGGTGGGGGTTTGAGGGCGACAACCCCTGAGAATTTTTTTTTTCCTATTTTTTTTCGCGTCGTCACTGAAAAAGAAAAAGAACTAACTTTATAAAACCCTAATTCTAGAAGCTTCTAAATTTTTTGTTATAAGCGGTTGGGATGAGAGTTACAGTATGATGAAAAAGGCAATTATTCGTGAGATTATAATAAGTTTTGCACTGGATAATAAAATAATTAGATGGTTGCAGTTTTGTGGATGTAGTCCAGATTGGGTGCACCATGTTAAATTCTCTATGTTAATTGTTCTGTGTTTTATTTCTCTATTTTATTGATCAAATCTACATTTTATTGTTAGATATTTGTCTTCTAACCCTAACAATCCCTTCATCAATGAAATTATGTGTTGCTCCAGTATCAATTAGAGAAACGATTCGCTACCCTCCAAGCACTCCATGGACTCTAAAAGACTCATTTTATGAAAACTAGAAAGTTGGACAAATGCACCCCCACTTCCTTGGTCCTTTTCCACCTTTTTTGGAGCCCTTTCTTCATCACTTTCTACAAAACCAGATTGTTGTTATGATATATCATATTTTGATCCACAATCAAAATATACCTCCATGTGATGGGAATAGCCTCTTTCGAAGCACTTGTGACCCGAGTCCCATGGTTCCTTACAATTGTAACAGAATTTGTTCATTTAGAGCTTGTTACAGAGGTCATCATCCATCTGAGAAGGAAATTCCTTGGTTTGATTTGAAGAATGCTTCTTATCTTTCTTGTGAGAAAAAGGCTTGGACTGAAATTTTGGCCTTGGGGCAACCAACTCCATGCTTCTATATTTTTTGATTGCTTCATCTAGTGTTGGTGGATCGAAAGCCTTCACCCACCCCTTCAATAATTTCATTAGTCCCTCTGAAAATAAGACTACAAGCCTCCTTTCGATGATGTTGAGAACCATCACAAAAAGTCTTTGAAATTATGAAATGTAAGCGTCAATGGAGCCATATTGCTTCAATTGTGCCAGCTCATGAAATCTCACCTCAAGATCCTTGGTGCCAAACCTCTCAATGAGTTTGTTGGTAAATTCTTCCTAAGTAACAATAAGGTTATGGCTAAGAGTGACTAAACCATGATACCACCACTCATGGGCAGCCCCATCCAAAAACAAAGTAACAAACTTGAATGCATCTTGTTCTGGAATTGGTCTTAGTGAGAGGTAGCTGTCAAGCTTCTGGACCCATGATCTTGTCGAACACTTGTCACTTCCATTAAAATGGGCCAAAGTAACCTTCCCAAGAGCTTGCTTGAAATCCCTTGGGGCATAGGAGCACGATTCTCAAATCTTCTGCCTCCTCTCCTCTTCTTTTGGTTCATGTATTGATCCAAGGATAGAATCTCATGGATCTCTATAGGAAGGGAGGCATACTCCATGTAACTATTCCTCACTTTGTCTGGAATTGGTACCTCAGGTTTAATAGGTAGTTTCTCCCTTTGAGTTAAGTTAGGTAGAAGAGATCTAGGGGTCAATCCTCTAGTCATTGCAATGTGTTGGCCAATAGGCCTCCCATTTGCATTCACGTTAGAGGCATTGATTTCAACTTCTTGGTTCTGTTGCACAAGATTTATGTTTTGGTTCATCTTGGCAACTAACTAGGACATCATGTCCAACATGATGTCAAACTTCCTCTCAGTTCTATCATTTGCATTTTCCTCACGAGCTGGTCCCTTCTCTTTATCTACCATTTTCTCAATTGCTATATCTTGGTTTCTAAGAACCTCTTAAAATGTTTCCTCAATAGGAATTGAAAGAATTTGAAATTGTTGTCTCTTCCGTTCTCTGTTAAAATATCTAACTTCTCTATCACTTAGAGAGTTTTTCAATCAACTAAAGGTTCTAAAAAACATAGACTAGTAGGATGACCAACTCTGATACCATTGAAATATCCCTCTTAGTTTTTTTCCAATTTTTTTCCACATAAACTTCACCCATTAGTGTTAGCAGGCAATGAAACATAACAAATCAGAAGCAACCCTTCACTTTCTGATCACCCAGATCTCAAAGTGGGCAAGGTGAGAGCATATGAAGTAAGGGGATTTGATAATAATATGAAATGTTGGAAGTGCAATAGTTATTGGCAACAAGCCAACCAATAGAGAAAATATAAATACTTAGCGAAAAATCCAACCACTTCCACTTTTCAGTGCACTACAAGAAAGTAAATGAAAGCAAAGAACTTGGCGACATAGCGAGCCACTTCCACTTTTCAGCGGGCAATAGAACAAAAACTCAACCACTTATACAATGGGAGTGAGATACAAAATAATAGAAATAGAAAGCTGGTTAGTACTACTAGATCAACGTTACAATATGGAGTTAGAATCAATATATAATGAGATAGCTTAGCAATAAGAAAGCCTAAGTGTTAGATAATCATCTTTATGATATTACAATGGCAAGACATCATGATATTATGACAAAATACTAAAAATACTAGGTTTGATATAAAGGAGCAGTAGTCTAATATGAAAGTACAATGTGCACAAACTCCAACCAACAACCTTCAAATGAACATATCTCCTCAACCACAAATTTTAATGACTTCAAACTTGTTGCAAATGAAGCAAAGAAGCTAGGCACTCAACATCCAATAGCAAGATGCCATCAAATGGTCTACAAATGGTTGGCACATTTCCCAATGCACCTAGAACAAGGTAGTACGACCCCTTGAGGAGGGCGACCAACAACAAAAATTAGGTTCTCCCTCTAAAAATCTAAGATTCTAAGCAAAGGGGTGCCTAGATTGAAGGAACGCAATGAACCAATACCTGCAAAATTCCTCCAAGTCTTCGAAACGATACAAGCATGAATGTGGGTCTATAGTGGACTAAAATGACACTCCAAACAACAAAAGAACACACCAAAAATGTCTCTAGAAAACATCCAAGCCACACCAAACTGAAAACACAAAAGACACCATCACCAATGAAGCTCAATCTATAACCTCTGAGTGAAGAAGCAACCATTGATTAGCTAGGAGTTGTCTTTCAAGCTTGAAACTGAAGAAGAGCTAGGAGGCGTCTCAACCTCGAAGCAAGAGTCTGAATCCAATTCAACAACACTTCGTTATGATAGACAAATGGACAACCAAATGAGAGGGAGAGGGGTTCTATTTATAAGCTTCAATCCCTATAAATTCAAATCCTCAATTCCCTCCAAAATGGGACACCCAAATGAGGAGAATAAAATATTCATTTAAAAAAAAAGTTGACCATTCAATCTTGGCATCCAACTTCACTTAGCAAAATAAACTTTATAAAATACAAATATTTCTCTATTTTGGACGACCACATGAGAGACCACACTTTAAAAACAACTTAAGTCATAAACCTAAGCATGGGGAGCCAAAAAGCACATTAGAAATAATATAACTTAAGTTATCAACTTTCCTTTTCTGACTCCAAGAAAGCTAGAGAAGCCTTTGCCAAGATTGCACTGCTAGAAATAGTAATTGAGTGATAAACTACTACCAAACCACACTACCGAAAAAAGCAATTACTAAAAATAGCATACTACTAAAAATAGTAAGTGACTCTAAACACTATTTGAGCATATTTTGGGTAGCCATCGTAAATCACTAAAAATAGTAAGTTTGAAAAAGGTCATTGATCAAAATGCATGTGACACCCCTTGAAGCTTTTTGAAAACCTAGAAAGACCCAAAAAAAGTATTGGAAAACTCTTGCATCCATCCCTAGAAAACTCAAAAAGATACCTTCTAGAAAATAGGAAACCCTAATTCTGCCTCCGACTAGCCTACATGCCTCCGAAATAGGCTAACGGTCACCAAAAAGGACTAGTGCTGAGAAGGGGACGTTACAAGGAGTTGTTGCTTTTGGAGTGGTTCCTCAAGAGGCTATTCAGTTTGAGATCAATGATGTTGGGTTCCTCTCGCTCCTATTATTTCTCTCACTATTTCAGATGAGTGGATAAACAAAATTACAGATGGTTTGAAATTTGTTCTTATTGGGAGATTTTTTGGTTATAGATCGAATATTGATGTTATTTGAAGTTGGGCCTCTGATTGTTGGATGTATTTTGGTCTTTGCATTATGGCCTTAATGAATGGTTTTTTGATGTTTTCCTTTCGTTCCATGGAGGACTACACTTGCATTTGTCAAGGAGGCCCTTGATTTTTTGGCAAGGTTTTTCTTCATTTAGAAAGTTGGTTTGCAGGCTTTAACATTACTAAGATTAACATGTTGCCTATTTGGGTGCACCTCCTAGAGCTCCCGTTGGAATTTTGGGATGAAGGTATTATTTAGGATATTGCTAATGTTGTTGGTCAATTTATCACCTTAGATAATGTCACTAAATCTAGATCCAACTTTCTTTATGCTATATTTTGTGTTTTGGTTGAGTTTCGTTTAGAGTTTCCCAAAGATGTGAAACTTTGCTCCAAGCTTGGGGTTTGGGAGCAGGAACTTTAGTGTGAAACTACTCGACTACTATAGTCCACACTTGATGAGTAGTGCTCTCAACCTCATTATGACAGGAAATGGTTGGATAGTACAATGAGTGTCCATAATGGTAAGGTTCTTGATCAGACAATTGCGATCCCTTCTTTGGATTTCCATTATGTTGATGGCAAAGGATCCATGTGCAAGATCAAAAGGAAACTTGATGTTGTTCTTGGTAATCCTTCTATTGGGTTACATCCCATGAATATATGAATGTCTTTCCATGCTCATCCTGTCCCTCATTTGAGGCCTCTCCTAAAACTTAGTGTCAAACCACCTTGATCTTTCTTTTGTTGCTGGTTTTTGGGTTCTTTCCTTCACCAACTTCCCTTTCTTGCTTTGATCTTTCGCTTTTGTTGGTCTTTGCTTTATAGTTGTTATTTTTTTGATGTCTCATTTCTTGTGAGACTCCTCTCTTTTGCCTCTATGGCTGGTTTGTAATGGGTATGAGCCCTTCACACTTTATCTTAATCAAAACAATTAGCTTAATGACAACTAACATTTTCTCCATTGTTGATAAAGGAGATAGTGTGTTGAGCTAGGATTCATCAAGGCCTTTATTTTTTTACCATTTCTTGGAATGTGCCTTAAGAGAGTATCTTAACATTTGAGTCCATGGGAGAGGGGAGGCTATGCTTTATAAGTATCTTCATATAGGTATGCATTTTATTGAATTAATGCACCAACCTTGCACTCCTACAATATCCTATCTTTTCTCAAGGCATCATTAACCTACTTAGCCATGGTGAATCATCTTAGGGTCCCTACAATAATAAACTTGAGTAGACTAATATTGTATAGTTATGAGATCACAACATAAGCATCATTAATTCTTGGCACATGGGTAGGATTCACAACAATAATTTCTTTTTGAGCCATTATGTATGGGGTCTAGGTATAATCAATATAATTGAGTGTCAATGTAGAAGCAGCTATAGATCACTCTATTTCCTTCTAATAGGCGAAGAATAAGGTGAAAATAAGCATATGTATACTAATAACTTCAATAACTCAATTTGAACTTTGAACTTGGAGCTACTAGATCTCTTGATTTGTTGCATCAATATTTGCTTCAAGTATTTTTCCTTTATTTGTAAGGCCTTCAATTGTCTATTTTTGGGTTTCTCTTTGAGTAGTCAATGTGGATAGCTAACTACATTCACACTTAGCTTTGTTTTTATTATTCTCAGTTGATTAGTCAAGTTCACAGTTGTCTTTTACTCAGAAATTTGTGCCTTGAGTCTTTGACCTATTTGTTATTAAAATCAATTATTAGAGCTCAACTATATTTTCTCCCTAGGTTGTTGTGAGATCTATCCTAACCTTTTTGATGTCTATTTGTGCTTCCACAATGTTCCTTTTGGCATCATGTACTCATATGTCCTCTACTTATGTAGACTTATTAGAGATAATAGAGACATATCCTATCAAGGGTGCATATACCTACATACCCTATCCCTCTTCCTCACTCCCCTCCTTCCAATGATTAAGGTATATTGCCACTAGTCCCATCTCTTCCAAATCCCATATGCTTTATTGTTCTTTGAAATAATACTACTTTGTCTAATCATAATGTTATCTTAAAGAGGAAAAAATATAGACACCTAAAATCATCCACATCCTAACCACACCCCATTTGTCCCGATTTATCTCCTTTCAATGTTAATTAAAAAAAAAACCAATTATTTAATTAAGATTTCCAATCTTCTTACCATTAATTAAATAAATTCCAATAATTCATTTTATTAATTATCTTTCATCCCCCTTTTCTCTATAGTCCACCCTTAATTAAATAAATTTATTACTTATTTTAGTTCACTCTTCACATCCTTATCTTAAAAATTTTAACTAAAAACAAGCTATTTATTTAATTCCCCCTTTTCCACCTCAAGCCATTGGTTGACTAAAACCAATTAGTTAATTAAAAAATCTATTTTCACATTCCTAAACATGTTTAAGTCATGGTCAATCTTGCATATGCCATGCATGTACATGGGCCATGTTTCCCACTTTCCCACCTTTTTTCTCATAGAATATCATCCATACATTTTAAAAACAAAATCTTGATCCTTCACGTCTCAAAAAAAAAGACTTTTTGGATTTCCAAAATAATCTTTTTTTTATGATCATTCTTCATCCTTTCCTAAGAGAATCTTGACCATGTCCAAATCTTTTTAATCTTGAACTTCTTCAAGTGCACCAATAAGGTAAAACTTGGAGACTTCTCTTTCTCCCAATCTCTCAATCAACCTCATCAATTGATCCTTCAAATCAATCTCAACCCTTGATCAATCATTCCTCCAATCTATTAATAACTTCTCTTGTGAGCTATTTTGATAATCTCAAGAAGTGTAGAGTTGTGATACCAATTTGAGCAATTGCATATCATCATCTTTCAATCACAAATCTATTGGAGCACAACCACACATCTTGTGTGTGCAACAAGGAGTTTTGGGTGACAAAACTCTTATTTATTTCATAATTTTATGAAATTCCCTAGCTTAATTTGAGGTGTCAATTAGGTGTAGGATAGGACTTAAATTCATGATTCGAGTCTTTATTTTATGTTCTACATTTGTATTGATTACAACATGATCTAATTTTGATTATTCATGGTACCCATCTTATTCTGTGTATCATTGAGCTATGATTGATTGTATATTTTCAAATTATTATCACTAAGTTTTTTGATTGAATATTATCTTGTTCACATTTGCAATTTGATATGCTCATATTTTTATTACAAACACAATTTTTAGAGGTTGATTATATTACTTTAAATCTTGACTCAAAATGTTTTTTTAACTAGATTATTTTAAGATAACATGTTCATTTCAAATATAATAATATTATAATACAAATTTTTATATCATTTATATTATTGGAGCTCATTTACATTTAAAGAGTTGAGTGGTGTTGAACCTTTGCTTATAATGAAAATTTACTTTCTTCACAAATAGTAAATTGCTATTAAATTGAAGTACTAAGAAAGACCAAAGTTTTTAAACTAGTGGAAATAAGGTATTATAATTGTTTGATTGTTGGATGATTAGGTTTTAATCATGTTATGCAATCACATTGCATATGTTTTAATTAGGTGATTGACTATATTATGAAATGACTTTTAATGAGAAGTGCTTCACACTTGAAAACAAATTTTAACTTGTCGTTATATTAGGGGAGAGGGGTCAGTAGTTGTCTAGGGTCCAATAGTCATGTAGTCAATTGTGATTATTCATATTAGTTGTAGAATGAATTAATATTATATCTCGTATATATTCATTTCACATATTAATCAAAATATTACCAAATATGTGACATTATGGGATCAATAGTTGTTCACTTGAGAATTTATAATCCTCAATTAAAAAAAAAACATAAATACATTCATGAACAAGTGAAATAAATATTGTAACCATCCATTATTAGTGTGTCATTTATAAAATTAAATGCTCATTTAATAAAATAAGACACTCATTTAAACAAGTATTGTTATCATAGTGAAAAAACATTGTTCTTATGTGTTCAACTATTGGGGTAGCAATGCACAAGCATTGAAGGATTTCATATTAATTATCACAAATATAAAACGTGAGCAAAATAAATCCCGTGTATTTTTCATTAAATGTGAACGATTTTCAAAAAGTTTTAATGTTCAACTATTAGTTCATTTTTGCTTGATATAAGTTGTATTTTAAATAATTATGTGCTGTTTTTATAACAACAAATAGTTTTTGTGTTCAACTATTGGTCCATTTGTGTTGAATATAAAAGGTAAAGATAACAAAGATTTATGGTTACCAATAGGTATTTGGTCCATTTATGTTACATATAAGTTTTATTTTAAATAAAAATATGATATTCTACAAGTAACAAATGATATTTTTTTGTTCAACTACTAGGGGTACCGTGATTAAGTTTCTGTCAAATCTTTTAAAAGTCAAAATTTGGACACTTCTTAGATGTGTTGATGTGGCAAGTTGCATGATGAGTCACACCTCCAAACCTTAGTGATAGATATATAAGAGGCCAGTCCACATTTAAAAAAAATGAAGGTCCTACAATATTCCAATTGCTACATACTGACACAACTAGTAACCCCTCTCCCCTATCTTTAGCTGGCAAGAGTAGTGGAGTTGGCTTGGGTCATGGGTTTGCTCCTCATTGATTTCGGGTTCAACTTCACTCTCGGGTTTACTCGGTTGAGACTGGCTTGCCGATTATTGGGTCCCCCCGCAGGGGACTAGTCTCGCCCCCGCTCACCCCAGATACCCAAGATACGAGCTGGTGGGCAGGGTTGCGGGGATACCGTTAACTTAAAAAAACAAAAAAAACCCTCTCCCCTATTTTCAAGGCATTGGAATCTAATATTTTCATATAAAAGATGCAAAAATCTTTTCTTAAAAACCTCAATAAATTGGAGCAATAGCTCAAGGGAGATTGGTTTTAGTTTGTTAACGAACCTGACGATGGCATCGATTGCACATTTAATATAGGGTTTCTCGGCTTCTCAGAGGCAAAATGGTCATTTCGTCATATTCAGTTGCGTATTATGGCTGAGGTTGCTGGACTTCTCTGGAGAATAACTGTTTTTTGCTTGAATCTCAAGGTATTTATGGCATTTTAAAGAAGGCGAATGATCTCTGCCAAAGATATTGAGCTATTGTAAGCTATTTCGTAACCTTCGGTCTCGTCTTGTATTCAGTTTTTCAGCTCCTAAGTTAAGGGCAATATTTAGTTTTGAGATCATTTAGCCTTGAGATGCTTTATTTACTCCTAGAAGTTTTAGGAAAGACAGAGGCAATAATATGTGAGTAGAGCAGTTAATTTTTGGTTTTGAGGCTCACGGTTCAGATATTTGGCTTTTGTCGATTTGCACTGTGAAGACAAATGATTGTGGGTTATGAATGAGGTGGGCAATACTCTAAAGTTTTCATTTAAATAACATCAACAATAAATGTTACATGGATTAAGGTTTTTTCTTTCTATCCAGTTTAAGCTTACAGTGCAGATTTAGTATATTTGCGGTTTGTTTTTGTGAAGCGAATGAATGCAGGATTCTGAGTTGTCTTGGAAAGCTTTGCTAAGGTTTTGAAGGAGAATTTTTGGTGACTTATCTCTCAAGCATTTTCGAGTTTTATCTGCAAATGATTCTTTCTTGTTGGGATAGGTTTTTCGAGTCTAAATCTGTAGAAGAAGTCACTGAAGTTAGTTTAGAAATCAATCTTGTTTTCTCAGCCAAGTTTAAAGGCCTTGGTTGATAAATTCTTTTAATCTTTTTGCACGTTTGCAGTAGTTGCTTAAACTTGGAAAACTCTGTGAGTATGAGCGATTTTGGCTTAATTTTAATATACAAGAGAGTCTTTACTCCCAGAAATAAATCTTCACCCTGCATGTGTGACAAAAGCTATTCGCCTAGCTGGCACCAATTAGAGTTTCTTTGAAAAAATTATTCATAGTATTTTGTCCAATAAATGAGCTCAAGCATCCAACGTATTAAGGTATGGGTTCATTCTAGCAAGCTGGAAAAACATCTAAACTGTCCAACTTATTTGCTGAAGTTTTAAATATGATTTACCCAAATAAAATATGCCTTATAGCTATACATCTAGCTATTATGCAGCCTTCGTATTCTTAAAAACGCTTGCCCGGCTATAGGAAAATAATATCTTGGCATGCTTATAGACAGATCTGAGCAGCAAAGTTGAGGCAATCTTTTCAATATGTGGCATTGTTTACCCATCCAAATGGAAGCATCTAATATTGCGTGGTTTTCTATCGAGGAGCTTAAGTATGAAGAAATAGAGCAGCAATTAACAATAAGAATGAACAATATGATCTGCAGATCATCGACACAACGCAAAAAATGTGCAAGGCCTAAAAATCCTTAATATATTATTTTATAGAGGAGATTTACATCTATAAAGAGAAAATGCAAACTGAATGAGATACTAATTTCTATCTAACTGCCAACTAACTGCCTATTAACTATAACTAAACTAAACATAAACAACAAATGTTCATTATTCTTTCATTTTCCCCAATAAAGAATATTGGGAAGAACTTGAAGTGAATTTTGAAAGTTTTCTGAAATTTCTCACGAGAAAAGGGCTTTATGAATATATCAACTATTTGATCCTCTATAGGACAGTACACAAGCTCAATGAGTCCTTGTTGAATCAACTCTCTTATATAGCTGTGCTGAATTTCTATGTGATTAGTTCTATTGTGAACCACTTGATTCTTATTCATTTGTATAGTACTCTGGTTATCACAAAAAACATTGAACTTCCTTACTCATAGATGTAGTTACACTCTATTTTTCAACCAATCTCTTTAATTCAACAAATTTATCAAATACTTTTGGTTGGCAACCAAGCAATATACCCATTTTTTGTGCGAGAAATCATCAATGAATGTTAGAAAGTAATTTGACTTACTGGGTTTCCCATTGGACCTGGCTGTTTAACTTTTAAGTTTTAAGTCTTTTAAATGCACCAATTGAAAAACTAGCTCAATGTTGTTTGTTGATAATACATTCAGCATGCTTCTTTTTTTTAATTTTCAGTAAAGGGCAATTTTTCAACCCATTTCATTGTGGTAACTGGTAAGTAAAACCAAACCACTAAAACTAGATGTTCATACCTTTGGTGCCATATTCAACATTCTTTCATTCACTAGTTCTTAAGGCATGGTTTGCTTGAGGGAAATAGGGAGGAACCATTTATCACCTATCATGTTTGCTTTTGCAACAACTAAATTACTATGGGATTTGTCTCTAACTATGCACTCAACTTTATCAAAAATCACTTGATAACTTTGTTCTAGCATTTGGCCAATAGATGACAAACTCTTTTCAAGTGCAGGAACCAATAGAGTCTTAGAAATATATTTTTCCACGCCATGTTCAGTTGAGATTGCAATAGTACCTTTTCCTTAAGCACTATTATCATTAGATGTCACATGGTGAGAGTACCCATAATCAATGTACCACACATTATTCTCACTAACATTTGTATTGAAGTAGGAAATGAACAAATTTTGTTTATCTTCAACACTCAATAGTATTATGAGTAGAATATTTATTCCAATATTTTAATTAGTGAACAAACTTATTGCCTTTAAAACATTGGACAGTTCTTTTATAATTTTTATCTCTATTATTTCTTCCATTATTGTATCGCTATTATTTCTTCCATTATTCTTGCTTCTTTTGTGTCCTCTTCCTCTAAAGTTGCTACTTCTACCTCTGAAGATTGGAATTATTACTGCTTCCTTGGAAGTTGGTATTCTCCTCTAGGCTCATTGTTAGTGGTAATGATTTCTCTAGTCATTATTATGATTCTTAGAAAATTGTTTCTTTTACCCTTGATGCTTTCTTTACATGAAAATGCTTGTTCTAAGCTTTTGTCACAATTTTTCATTCTTTCTTTAACAATTAATAAAATCCCACTTAATTCATCTATTTGCATGGTTGCAAGATCTTTAAAAAAATTCAATTATAAAAAACTACATGATGGCACCTCTTAGCATTGAGCACCAATAAACATTCCACACCATGCCTTTGGTTTCAACAAAAATTGATGAAAGGTTGCACGTTGAAAGTTAGATATTCAATATTTCTTTGCTGCAGGTTAGAGAGAGAGAGAGAGACAACGTATCCACACAAGTATAGATTAAAAAAAGTCACACATAAGCCCTAGTAGGAATACACAATAGAAAACTAGTTTGCAAGTAAGCCATTGCCCCAAAAATCAACCCAAATTAATAGAGATTGACATAGGAGAGTAGCTTCAAATTGAATGATTCTTCCTTCTCATTGATTGAAAATGCAGTTTTGTTTACATACAATGACAAGGATTAGACAAATAACAAAAATGTAAAATGTCTTCCCCATTTTCCTTTAATTAATTGAATTGCACTAAAGATCAAAATATGATTGACTATGGGGTTTGTAGCTTCCTCCGACTCACACAACCTTACACCTCATCCTTTTTAACTCTTTGTTGCTTTTTGCACATCCCCTCTGTCTTTGCTTGTTCTCTCTATTTCCTTGTTTTGTTCTCTATCTTCTAGGCTTCTTCCTTAACTAGAATCTTTTCCAATCTAATGGCAACCCAAGCACAAAGTCCATGCTAATGTCATACCATTGTCTCTTTGCTATGGGTGATGGCTGATATAGTCTTGTATTGACTCCCTCCTTTGTCATATCAACAAACTTTGTATTCTTGCACAAATTTTCTGACTTCACTTGCCATCTTTGGCCAATAGTACCTCTCATTGAGATGTGCTAAAGTCTTATAAGCTCCAAAATGCCCATCCAATCTGCTACCATGCTTCTCCTTTACTAGGTTTTCCCCCATTGATCCTTGATGTACGCACAATTGTTGTTTGTTGAATAAAAATTCATCTTGTTTGAAGTAGTCCATCCACGGTGTTATATACATGATAGTATAGGCACTATACATGGTTGTCCATGCATCCTTAAAGTCTAAACCTTCCTTTTACAACTTCCTTATGGCATCAAAACCAATTATTTTAGCTTCCATCTCCATCAACAATGCCGCTCTCTTACTTTAAGCATATGCTACTTTGTTTGAACTCCCACTTTGGTGCTTGAGAAAAAAAGTATAGCCTTATAGGAACTCCGCCCACTTCATATGTTGTTGATTGAGTTTGGTTTGGTTGTTAATAAATTGCAAAGCATGGGGATTTGTGTAGAGCACAAACTCCTCAGGAAGTAGATAATGTTACAATTTCTTCAATGCTTGCACTATAGCATAAAACTCTTGATCATAACAAAATACTTCTTGTTGGTGATGTTAGCCATTCACGTTCCATTTCATCCCCTGTTTTAGCCATTTTCTACACCATAATCCATCATCGTGCCCCATTTCCATATCATATCTTAATCGTTTTTACTATTTCTGCTATATATGATTAAATGCAAATAAGTAATATTCAATAGAGATTTTAGATAAAATAGGATAAAATAATTAGATTGTATTTACCAATAACATTTTAGACTTGATAAAATATTTTTGCATTATGTTAGCTACGTATTAGAAATAGTTGCTGTTGCAACTAAGAATTCTGCTCTCCATTGATTGGTCTTGGTCATCTCTCGCACGTACCTACTAGCTTCCTCAACCAGTGAGCTGTTGTCCACCATGGATTATCATTCCTATAAATGGGTCAAAAAAGGAGAATAAAGCACTCCCAACTCAAAGGATAGATCTCCATTTTGTTACCCTATGTTAATGGTTATCCATTAAATACTTTAATTTTGTTGTTATGTATCTAAAATTGTTATCGACCACAGGCCAAAACAATCTTTCAAACACTTATGGGCCGTAGGCCACATAACTACATAGTCTATGTTTAGCTATGATTTTGGGCCATCGAAATAAATGGTTATGTCAAAAAAATTTCTATTTTACAAACATATGTAATCTCTCTTTTGAGGTCGTCAAGAAATATAGAGAAAAAACCTTTCTGCAGAAACCTTTGTGTGAATCGAGGAATGTAGCTGTTGTGTTGCAGTCACCTCGCCAACCGAGAGGAAGGGCCCACTCTTTAGGAGGTGGGTGCCATTTTATTTGTTTCCTGTTTATATTATATCTCTAGTTAAGTTTTTTTATTTTATAGCAATTGCGTGAGATTTCTGTAGAAGTGTTCTTCATTCGTGTGTGTAATCTGTGCATTCTTTGGTTTGAGGAAATCTTTTGAATATCTTTATATTGTTTGTTTTTATGTGTGGAATTTGAGTTAAGGTTATTGAGTTTCAGTGTGCAACTTGATGAGAGATTAATTTGCAAGGCATTTGTGTTAGTCACTGGTATAATCCTGTAGCAGATAGTTTTAGCAGTTTTTATAATTGTTTCAGCAGAGTTCTTGTAGCAGTTTCAATGAATGGTTTTTTAGTTGCATCTCATCTACACTCACCTCACTACCTGCAACCCTTGTGCTTACGACCACTACACCTTTCGTAAATTTATGCCCTTGGATTGATACTTAGACCAAACTGAATTTAGTTGTTAAATATTAAATCTTTCTCATTATCTACCCCAGTTTTGGCCTATTAGTTGGCATCATTGAGTTTCTTGCTGAAATAAGCTATATGGGTCTACCCTTTGGGTTGAGAATTATTCTTATGGTTGTCTTAGTTGCATCACAATCCACTTGAAACACTTTTGCAAAGTCTAGCAAAACTAATACCAGCTCTTTGATGACCTTTTTCTTTAAAATCTCAAAGCTCTTATCCATTGTTGCAATCCACTCGAACTCTTTCTTATCCCATCTTATAGTCTTGGTGACGGGTGCACATATTCTACTGAAATTTCAATTAAAATTGTGGTAGAAGTTGGCTAGATTGTGGAAACTTTGAACCTCATGTGCACTCCTAGGCGTAGGTCATTCCACTATGGCTCTTACTTTCTCCAGATCCATTTGCAACCCCTTAGGTGATATAACAAACCCCAAATAGACCAATTTCTCCTTCATAAAACTGCATTTCTTCAAGTTAATCGACAATTTCTTCTCCTTGAGCCTTTGCAAGACCTACCTAATATGCAATAAATGTTCTTGTCTATTGTTGTTAAAATTCAAAATATCATCAAGATAAACAATTACAAATTTACTCAATAATGGTCAATGGTCTCAACACTTTGATTGTTAGCAACGTAAACATGCTAGGTGTATTTGTCAATTTGAAGGGTATCACTAATCACTCATATAGCCCCTCCTTGGTCTTAAAAGGGATTTTCTATTTATCATCCTCTGTTATACTAATTTGGTGGTATCCATTTTTTAAATCAATTTTACTAAATATTTAGCCTTCCCTAAGCAATTCATGAGATCATCCATTCTAGGTAAAGAAAATTGATGCCTGATAGTTATATTGTTGATGGCTTGAGAATATATGCACATCCTCCATTCGCCGTCCTTTGGTGCTAACATGACCAGTATTGAGCATGGGTTGATACTCTCGAATCAACCCTCTTTCTAATAGCTCCCATTCATGTTTGTTCACCTCATCATTTTTTGCATTGGTCAATCTATAAGCAACCTTTTTGGGCAAACTTGCTTCCGAGATTAAATCAATGTGATGGTTGATGCTCCTCATAGGTGGCAATCCATTTGGCAACTCCTTAGATACAATCCCATGAAATTCTCCCAGTAGCTCCTTTACTTCAAAATATATAGCAATATTGTCAGCAATTGCCCCTGAAATGATAATTGATACTCGATATTCACAAAGGAGAGGAAAAACTACTTATATAAAGAATTACAAGACGATGTTTCTAAAAAGAAACAATTGTTAACTAAAGCAAACTAAAGCAAATAATGAAAAGATACTAAAAGCTAACTAAAACAAACTAAGTTAACTAAAAGTAAACTACTGACTAACTAAAAGCTAAGATGACCATTAAATATTACAATAATACTTTAATACACTCCCTTAATGGTCATCCTACTAACTACACCAAGCTTATCCCGAAATTTTACAAATTTATTCAGATTGAGAGACTTGGTGAGAATGTCTACAGTCTGATCCTTAGTTGGAACATACTGCAACATCATAGATCCATCTTCAACAAGTTGGCGGATGAAATGACAATGAAGCTCAACATGCTTGGTTTGCTTGTGGAAGACTGGATTCTTGGCAAGCTTTAGCACCCCTTGATTGTCACAGAACAAGGGTGAAGGCCTTGCTTGAGACATTTGCATGTCAGCAAGTATCCTTCGAAGCCATACTGCCTCACATGCGGCCTTAACTGTTCCTCGATACTCTGCTTCTTTCAAGGAAAGAGTGACTGCCTGTTGTTTCTTGCTTGTCCATGTGACTGCGCTCGTACCAAGACTGAAAACGTGCCCAAAAGTGGACTTCCTATCATCAATTGAACCTACCCAATTTGAATCTGCAAAACCAACCAACCTAGGATATTTGCATTTGCTGTACAGAATGCCAAAATTAGGTGTCCCTTTCACATATCTCAACACTCGCTTCGCTGCAACCCAATGCTTTGCCTTAGGGGCAGTCATGAAAAGAGAAATGTAGTTCACAACAAAATTGAGATCAGGCCTAGTGGTAGTAAGATAGATGAGGCTGCCCATTAGTTGCCTAAATGTAGACTCATTCACCACTTGTGAGTCTGATTTGGCTGAAGGTTTTAGCCCCTTCTCCATAAAAGTGGATGAGATTTTTCAATTTTCCATCTTGAATTTCTCCAGCAAACTCTTGACATACATTGACTGAGAAATGAAGATACTGCTTGCAAAACTTCTACACCCAGACAATAGTGTAGGAGACCCAAGTCCATCATCTCAAATGCCTGACACAAATTTGACTTGATTTGTTCAATCGAATGTAACCTACTACTAGTAATGATGATATCATCCACATAGATGACAACAAGGATGATATCATTGCCAGTGTTCTTGACGTGCAAATTTGCATCTGAGGGACTTCTCTGATACCCTTGTGCAACCAAATACTTGTCAAACTTTAGGTACCATGCCCTGGGTGCCTGCTTTAGGCCATAAAGAGCCTTCAACAATCTGCATACCTTATGCTCTTTTCTTGCAACCTTAAAACGAGGAGGTTGCGTCATGTATACCTCTTCCTCCAAATCTCCATTGAGGAAGGCACTCTTCATGTCCATTTGGTGGACCTTCTAGCCAAATTGTGCTGCCATGGTTAGGACAAGTCGGATGGTGCTCATCTTTGCTGTAGGAGCAAAGGTTTCCTCATAGTCAATACCTTCTCTCTGTGAGAATCCCTTAGCCACCAATCGAGCCTTGTATTTATCTAGTATTCCATCAACTTTGTATTTTACCTTGTATACCCATTTGCAGCCAATGGGTTTCTTCCCTGGTGGAAGATCTGATAAAACCCACGTATTGTTCTTCAAAAGACTATGATGCTTAGAATCCATAGCCTTTTCCCATTCGTGTTTACCCTTGGCCTCTAAATACTGCTGGGGCTCATAAACACTTTGAATGTTGGCCATAATAGCAAAGTTTACTGTGTTCTTGTTGCTCTTGCCTCTAGACGATCTTCCCTCAACAAGCTCATCACCAATGAGCTTCGCCCACCACTTAGGGTGAGGAGGAGATGCATTTTCTTCCAAATCAGGATGAGCATCATCATGACTTGGGCTGGCTGGAATAATACCATTTGGATGCTAGTCTAGGTTATCTTGAGGAAAATCTATTGGTACAAAATCTTGCCTAGGAGATCCCACAATGTCAGAATCATCATAGTCCCTCCCTGCTAGTAGAGGATCTTGCCTAAGAGATTCCACAATGTCAGAATCATCAGAATCCCTCCCTAGAGGTGGAGCTACTGAAAGCTTAGCTCCCAAATCCTTGGTCTTCAGAGGCTGATTGTCAAGACTCTTGATGGGAGCAAAGAGCAAAAAGGGCCCACCTTCCTCATCAAACACAACATCCCTATTGAATGTCAAACGATTAGTGGCCACATCAATCAATCGAGAGGCCTTATGATTGTCACTGTATCCTATTAGCATCAACTTTTGGCTCTTGGATTCCAGCTTGGTCCTCTTGGCATCTGGAATCCAAACATACACAGTCGAACCAAACACTCTAAGATGAGTGATTCTTGGTTTCCTCCTAGACCATGCTTCCTTTGGGGTCATCTTCTTGACGGCTTGTGTGGGAGACCAGTTAAGAAGGTATACTGCAGTATACGATGCCTCAACCCAAAACTTCTTGGGAACATTCCTATTCTCCAACATAGAGTGGGCCATTTCTGTGATGGTACGATTTCTCTGCTCGACAACACCATTTTGTTGAGGGGTATAGGGTGTGGTAAGTTGACACTTAATACCGTGTTTAGTACAAAAGTCTGTGAACTGGTTGGAACAGAACTCACCCCCATTATCTGACCTAAGAGTTATGATTTGACATCCATACTCTTTTTCAACTAATGCCTTAAACTTTTGAAATTCATTAAACACTTGTGACTTTGCCTTGATAAAATACACCCATATTTTCCTACTAAAATCATCAACAAACAAGAGGAAATACCTGGGACCAGTGATTGATGCAATATTCATTGGTCCACAAACATCTGCATTAACCAGCTATAGAACCTTGGATGCTCTCCAAGTCCATCCATCTGAAAATGGAGTACGATGCTGCTTCCTTGCTTGGCAAGCTCCGCAAACACCATGTGTCTACTGCTGAATCTTACGTAAGCCTTCTACCAAATTCTTCCGAGCTTGTTGAGAGAGGTAGGCTATGTTGAGATGCCCATATTGCTAATGCCAAAGAGTGTTGATAGATGAACTCCTCGCAACTAGCGCATGCTCTAGAGGATCTCCAGTATCAAGCAGCCGATACAAACCATGATCCTTGAGCCCAACTACCACGGTTTTCTTGAACTCCTTATCAACAATTCAACACTTGTGTGAACTGAAATGATGTCCAACTTCAGATTGTGTCGCATAATCTGACTCACCGAGAGTAGATTAAGCTCCATGCTTGGCACATAGTATACATTGAGAAATATTAAATTTCTCCCACTAGATGTGATTTGGACGTTGTCTTTGTCGACAACTGTATACTCTTCGCCACCACCAAAGATGATGGAATCGGAGCAAGCCATATATTCCGTGAACCAATCTCTCATGTTTGTAAAATGTTGAGAGGCTCCAAAATCGATGTACCATGCAGATGATTTGACACAATTTGTTGGTCGTTTGGCCATCAATGCATAAGAGGTAGACGCCTAGTCAGATTGCATAGATGCCATCCCTCTCGTTTTCCAAAAGCATGAAAAATGAGGTAAAGTTTGTGATCAGCTGACACTAAACCCTAGACAATTAGTTGGCACAACTCCCACAATTTTTAAAAAATCATCTAAAATGAGGCTAAAAAACACAAGTCTTTTTTTAGAAAAAGCCTTTAAAAAAGTCTTAGAAAACAAGATTTTTCAGAAAAATCTTCAAAAACTCTGAAAAAGCAAGAAAAAATCTTCAAAAAGCTCTTCAAGATAACCCATATCAGATCACGAACTCAACCTAGAGAAAATTGCAAAAAACCACTTCAAAAATCAGCGATCTCTTCCAAAAGAAACCCTCAAATCTGCTTGAAAACCTTCACAAAATCTTTTGCAACAAACCCTTCAAAAATTGGCTTCAAAAACCTTTTGATTTCCAAAAAATCGGTTCACAAAAACTATTCACAAAAAAATTCTTGATTTTTATTATGAAAAAAATCGGGAAAAAAAACTCTTGAAAATTTCCAAAAAATCTTAAAGTAAATCAGCTACGAATTTTTATTGCTAAAAAAATCACCAAAAATGAGCCTATGCTCTGATACCATGAAATGATAATTGATATTCGATAATTCACAAAGGAGAGGAAAAACTCCTTGTATAAAGAATTACAAGACGATGTTTCTAAAAAGAAACAATTGTTAACTAAAGCAAACTAAAGCAAATAATGGAAAGATACTAAAAGCTAATTGAAGTAAACTAAGTTAACTAAAAGTAAACTACAATTATACTTTAATAGCCCCTACTTGCAACACCTTAGGGACTATTGCAAAATATATATTTTTTGTGCGTACACTCCTTTAACAATTGTTTTCTAGTCACTATTAGTGCCGTTGGACTATTCTCCACTTCTTCTTCCTTGGTTGTCAATGATGTAAGAGTATGCTTTTGACCATTCTCCAAAGTGTATGGGTTTGCTCTCATCATGGATTGCTTTCCTATTGAATTGCCATAGTTTTCCTAAGACCAAATCAAACACATCCATAGGCATGATGTCACACCACACCTCATTCTCATAAGTGCCTATTCAAAAATTTACTAGGCATTGTTGATCAACCAAGATTTGGTGCTTTTTTTTTAGTGACGACACCTTATATGGAGTTGGGTGCGTTGTCCTTTTTAAGCCCAACTTGTCCACCATTTCGCTTGAGACCAAATTGCTAGTACTCCCACTACCTATTATGACCTTTTCTTGCAACCTTTGTTGTTGCAATTGCCCTCCCCTTAGAAGCATCTTGTCCATCTTGACACTCTTTCCCTATTGTTTCAACTCCTCTAGTTATGATCCTATATAGGGTACTTACACACTCTCACATAGTTGGTTTTCCGCACAAACCACTCACACTTTCTTTTTTTCAACAATAATACTGAAAGATTTGGACTCTCTAAATCTCCTCCATCCACTTTTGACTCAATGAAAAATGTTCCTACACCTCCTACCCAACACACTTGCTTGTAGGAGAACAATTAACACACTCAAACTTATTGCTAGAGCTATAGCCTAGTCTGATACCATCTATTGATGTAGTAACTTGGAGGGTGGTTTGAATGAGTAGGCAACCAACTATAGGAACCTTGACCGAACACACAAGTTGCAAAGACCCATAGGTTAAACTAGAAGCAAGCTACAAGAAGGAATTGAACCTTGATTTATGTGCAATCATGCACAATTTGGAGCAACAATAAAAAAAATTCTATTTCGATATACTAGTTGAAAAGATAGATATAACAATCATTTACTTTGATTACATAGAAAATGGATAGAGATTAAACCTTCTCTCATTCTTCTTTCTTAACAAAATGTTTCCATGTGCTTTCATTTTGGCTTTCTTCTCTCCTAGGTTCTCTATATTGCATTTTCCTTCACTTCATGACTCTATCTTTGTCCTATCATGCAGCCCCTCTCTTCTTTCTCTACAATGTGGTCTGTATGCTCTCATACACGACTTAGTATTCTTGTTCATTGCTTATCTGTTCCATCACGCACTTCTTCAAATGTTCTTGTTGCCTTTTTTTTTCTCATGTGTGTGGTTAAAGACAACAACCTCATCAACTTGCCCGCACAACATGCCACCTCAGGTCGCCTCTAAACAACTCTTGCTCTTGTTTTTCTATGACCTAATTGAATCTCACCAAAAGTTGGCACATGAGCTTGTTAGCCTATGTGATTGAGCACAAAAAAAGCAGACATCGATTGTTGGTTGCACTTGCAATCATTTTGAAAACCCCTAAAATCTAGCTCAAATCCATTTGACATTGCTAGGCATTTAATAGGAGAGTTGGGGTGGGTAAATAGTTCATCATCTAAGCTTTAGGGGCCAACATGAGATTTACATCACTAGGCAAGGCAACAAATGCAAATCTTTCAAAATATTGGCTTATTACTTAGTCACATTGATCAAATCATTAAATGTTGACTAGACATGTATGCAAGATGAGCTAACACCAAAATTAAACCCCTCAAACACTTCCATAGCCAACAACACTTCATCAACCAACTTCCAACAACACTTAATCAACCAACACTCTCTTTTGCAACCTAGCACCAACTTTGTTAGCTAAAAGATCATCTTTAGCAGTGATTCGCTTATTCTGCTGAAAACTCTTCAATTTTGTCGGCCACATGGACTTCCACAATGAAAAGTATACTTTGTCAGCCTATTGGCACTTCTGTAGCCAAATGTTGTCTTTGCCAACAACCACTTGCTACAACAATTGGGAACTTTGTCAGCATCTCCACACTTCTACAATCATGCAACCATCTTCATCAGCAACTGCCATCTTTTGCATCAATTGCTGACTTCTGCAGCCATATATTATCTTTGTCAACCAAATGGTCCGTTTCATCAGCTGGCACCAAAAAGGAAGAATCTAACAAAATAACCACACATGCCCCTGGTCAATGCAAACCCACAAAATCCTAGGACGCCCCTGCGTCAGAAAGGGATAGAACTACTAGGACATGGGAAGATTAAATCCCATTAAGAGTCGAGAGAATTACTGGTGAATGGAAGGCCCATAAATATGCTTTACAAACTTTTTGAGTTGGAGGAAATAGTCAATACTTGAGACTTTATTCCCAATAAAGTTATGAAGAAGGGTAGATCTGCATTACCCAAAAATAAAACTTGAAGAAGATGAAGATGAAGAACATGAATAGGATGCAGATGCTGAGCATTGTTACCCTGAAGAAGGGGAAGGTATTGATGATTACCTTGGAAGAGAAGATTTAGAAGATAGTAACAAAGAAGAATGCAGCCTATCACTAGAGGTTGCCCAAGATATTGTTCTTGTGGAAGTGATCCACATTAGAGACGAGGTAGTAGCAAGGAAGGAGAATGAAAACTGAAAAGACTTCCTTGATAGGTAGAAAGTGTGAATGAAAAAGGCCTTGAGCAGCACAAAACTGGGAAATCAAGCTAGCATTGGTGAAAAAGAAAAGTCCTCATGAGAGAGGATAGCATTGTAAAGAGTGGAGTGAAGGGCATGATATTATGAACATGCCAGAAGCTTATATGGCAGCAAAAATGGATTCTTGATAGTGTATTAAGTGGCATAATGCAAAGAATGAAGAACCATTTAATGAGAATTTTTGATTCCCTTAACTGGATTTCTGTTTTTGATCGTTTGTGTATAGGTGCAATAGAGATCAAGAAAGCACAAGAGGGAGCCCTCCAATGTGAAGTGAATGAACTATTTGAAGTAAATGCAATCATATGCTAACAACCTTTAAAGTAGTCTTGTTGCCAAGGGCAATAGAGAGTCCAACCTATTTGTTTGTACGAGGAAGACAACATTCAGCAATAAGAAGTGCCAAAATACACCCAGTGACAAGTATATTCTAGGATAGCTAGCACTTGTCTTTCTCTCCAACCCACTTGTGAGTAACCTCTTGAGGGACCAATATTTTTAGTCCAAGTCCAAATCCTTTCTGCGAGTACATTCCCTCTCTAATTTACTTGTAATGTCCCGTTCTAGAATTCCCTTATTTTTGCGTTAAATAAATATCCCACACTCACAATAAGGCATGCATAGTTAATTACAAATATTTATTTATCCTTAAACTATAATTTATATTTATATTTCAGATTTAAAATTTAATAATATAATTCTGAAAAATACAAACTTCTTTTTGAATATCTGCTGTAATCTTCTTGAAATTTGCAGCTATTTTATTTGTACAAATGTCTTGAAATATTCTTGCTAAAGTTAGGGGTTTTCGTCCACTAACTTTATGATGAAATTAAGGGTTTTCATCCTTGAATTTCTGATCTATGAGGGGTTTTGTCCTCAAGATTGCTGAATCATTGATTCATATTCCATGAAGGAAAAATAAATAATTATCTCTGCTCAAAATTGCCTTCATTTTCTTCATTTATTTTCCTTATATACATCTTTTGCTTCAATAGTCATAACCCCTTTATATGTCTCTTGGCTTTTCATTAAAATTAAACTTTATTGAATTTTAGTTTTTTATAATATTAATCATTCTCCCTTAAGCACTCTATTCTTATCCTTAAGGGAATTGCAGGAGAAAGAAAATAACTACTGCAGCAAATAAAAATTATATTTAAGGAAGGGGCATTACAGTTCACTCTTCCCAAGATTGCTTGTCCTCAAGCAATTACAACTAGGATGTTAAAGAATTTCTTCTCCACTTGATTGAATCTCTTTTTTTGGAGTTACTAGGATCCCAAATCAATCTTGGAAATGTTATGAATGTTTCTAATGATGTAGTGTATTTAATTAATTGTCTATTGGTTGCTAAGTCTGGCTGATGTGGTTCCTTAATGACTATTTGTCCTTCAACAACTTTGCTTGACTATCCATATTGCCTTGCAAAATCCTTTGAGTCATACTCATTCTACTAATTGTTCTCTCCCTACAACTTCTAACATTCCCAGTGTTTGTTCTTTATGAAGAACCATTTCACAATTCAACTTCCACTGCGCTACTTTGATATTATCACAAGTTACAAAACTTGTACCAAGATATTTTTCTAATGATGTAGTGTATTTAATTAATTGTCTATTGGTTGCTAAGTCTGGCTGATGTGGTTCCTTAATGACTATTTGTCCTCCAACAACTTTGCTCGACTATCCATATTGCCTTGCAAAACCCCTTGAGTCATACTCATTCTACTAATTGTTCTCTCCCTACAACTTCTAACATTCCCAGTGTTTGTTCTTTATGAAGAACCATTTCACAATTCAACTTCCACTGCGCTACTTTGACATTATCACAAGTTACAAAACTTGTACCAAGATATTTTTCTTCCTTAATTCAAAAAGTGGGTTATCTACAACCCAGTGGAAAATTTGAAAATAATTCCTATTATTAGATGGGAAATCAATTCTCTGTTTAGACCATTCATATTGGATTAATGCTGAACAATCATCTTCTAAATTCATCATTTCTAATTCCCAGTCAATGCCAATTTTTCCAACTTTCTTACCAACAACAGTAACTATTGAGACCTTTTCAACTTGTGGCCTTGATGTGTTTACTTCCTCATATTCCACCTTATTTTTTGATTGTACTTAAGATTTTCTTGACTCCTTTTTTGATGTCATTGCTTCTTTGCTCTGACACGCGTGACTTGGCTCTTAAGATTCCTTGCATAGGAAGCAAATATTTTCTCTTCTAAGTTTGTTTTGGCTGTCATAAGTCTTTCTTGCAATAGAAAAAATCTTCTTTTGTTGATTAGGAGGAGATTCCTTAGAATGAATTTGGGTCCAAGGCATTGACTGCTTTAGTTTTACAACCCTTTTGATAATTTGTTGGGGTTCTGGTTCTAAATGTTCTTTTTTTTCTTTGTTTCTTTTCCATGTGTTTCAAGATCATGTAAAAAATTTCCATCCATTAGGTAATTCAATGCACCTTTAGAATCGCCATGCTTACCTTCCATTTCATTGAACTTCATTTTTGTAGTGTATCTATCAAAGAAATGTGACCCACACATGCCAACAATTATGCTTACCTCTTCTAGATTGATCTTATAATGTTTACCTTGGACTCCAAAGATTCTTACCATGATGTCCCAAGCTTTACCACTTGCAAAATGGTTTGGATCAAATTGTATGTGGGTTAGAAAGTGGCTGTAACAATCATAGATTGCTCCAAATCTTTCCCCCAACCATACTGAAAATGCTGGAATGTTTGCACTTAGTGATCTCCACATGTGATACCTCCTACACTCAATATTATACCAAGAGATATTTTCCATACCTTGGTTGTAAGATTGCACTCTTTTGCTCATAACTAAAAATGTAATGGCTGGAAACCACCTTGTACTAGCTATAAGCATCGTAACAATGGAATGGGTTGTAAACTCCCCCACCATGTGACTGAAACTGTTCTTTGGCTGCAAGGAAAATGCAGGAAGTACTAGAAATGTTGAGGTCAACAAATTAACAATTGGGGACCATACTCAATGTGGCCTTTGGCTCATGTCTGTTGCAGCCTTTACTCATCCTTAGTATGTCAAGTTGGTGATTCTCAACAAGAAAGACCTTTCTTACAATTGTTCCATTTGGTAGTCACCCTAGAAGTGTAATAGACCAAATACCACTATGATTAGGCATCTCATCTTTGGAAGAGGTTGTCATTGTCACCTGTTGATATTTCCTACACCTAACCATGGCAACTCTTGGAGCTCCATTGTTAATGCCTTGAAGCTCTACCCACTTTCTCTTGGATTCCAACCCTCCTCAATCCATGATATAGAAGTCTTTGCTTACCTCATGTTCACCCAAAGTGATGATGAATTGTGTGACTTTCATGATGCTAGGAATTTGTAGTCTCATCCTTCATGTATCCTCTAACTTGTTTGCAGTTTGATATCCAAAGCATTGTACTGTACTTAGCCATTAAATCTTGAACATCAAAATGCCACTTATTTGGCTTGCCATCATCTAGCATCAAGCGCTCTGGGGTGACTATCTTCATTTTGCCATCACCCACAATTTTGTCTTCAATTGTGGTATTTGGCTTCCATGAGTGATCTATGAACCATGATCATTGATCCACTTTGGTCCTTGAGAGATCATTTGGACCCCATGTGCAAAAATAGTTTGCAACTTGAAACAAAGAGTTCACATGCCCTATACTACAAGTTGTATCCTTTACTCTATCACCTCTCTTTGCATATTTTCCATGCTGACAAGAATTTTCAATTTTGCAATGACATAGGAAACAACCAATCTGAACTATGATTATCATTTTCATAACTTAGGCTACCAACAAAGATCTCATATTCCTTTGCCGAAATAGGAATTGTGGAGATACCTTCAACACTTTTATCCTTGTGACTCAATATTTTCATGATACCTTAGGCTACCAACAATGATCTCACACTCCTTTGCTGAAATAGGAATTGTGGAGATACCTTCAACACTTTTATCCTTGTGAATCAATATTTTTTTCCAAAGCATGTCCATCCACAATGCTACTTTGAAGATCAATCAATGGTTCAATCTTTGGAATTTCAAAGTATAGTGCATGTTCCTCCATCTTAAACTCTTTGCTTACATCAAGTGATGCCTTTTCCTCTTTGATTTCATCAATATTTTATTGTATGTGAGGTCCCTTCTATTCTTGCTTAATGATGTCTTGTGACTCTAAATTTAATTTTTCTTCTTGCTTCTTGATTTCTTTTAACACCCTCCAACTTTTCTTCTTCCATTCTCGACCTCCTTATGTAATTATATAGGCCCCTTTTATTTGGATATCTTTTTTCGAGCCAATCCAAGTAATCATCAAAGGAAAGTACAGATTTGATTTTGTCACACATCCCTTGATATTGGTCAAGGATTTTGGGGGCTTCAAACAGGTACCTTTCTTGGTCCTGTATTTTCAACATTTTTGTATAGGATCTGTCTTCTTCTTTAGTTAAGAATTTAGGTTGCCAATCCATGTTCTCTCTCCTAACTTCACTTTTCACTTGTGTCTGTTGTAGATCTGAACTCGTATGTTAGCTTTCGACCCTGTAGGCTGGCAAAATCAAAGCTTTGATACCATTTGTAATGTCCCATTCTAGAATTTCCTTATTTTTTTTAACTAAATATCCCACACTCACAATAAGGCATGCATAATGAGTTACAAATATTTCTTTATCCTTAAACTATAATTTTATATATATTTCAGATTTAAAATTTAATAATATAATTCTAAAAATACAAACTTCTTTTTTGAATATCTGCTGTAATCTTCTTGCAATTTGCAGCTATTTTCTTTGTACAAATGTCCTGAAATATTCTTGCTAAAGTTAGGGGTTTTCGTCCACTAACTTTATGAAGAAATTAAGGGTTTTCGTCCTTGAAGTTTTGATCTATGAGGGGTTTTGACCTCAAGATTGTTGAATCATTGATTCATATTCCATGAAGGAAAAATAAAATAATTATCTCTGCTCAAAATTGCCTTCATTTCCTTTATTTATCTTCCTTATATACATCTTTGCTTCAATACATCTTTGCTTCAATAGTCATAACCCTTCATATGTCTCTTGGCTTTTCATTAAAATTATACTTTATTAAATTTTAGTTTTTCATAATATTAATCATTCTCCCTTAAGCACTCTCTTTATTATCTTTCCTTAAGGGAATTGCAGGAGAAAGAAAAAAACTACTGGAGCAAATAAAAATTATATTTAAGGAGGGGGCATTACATTATTCCTGATTATATAGTCACAAACACACGATCTTTGAAATCTCTTATGTATGGAGAATCAATAAATCTCATAAAAATAATGTCACAAATCCATACAAAAAAGTTATTAATAGATGAGCATAACCATGGTAAAAGAACAAGAAGAATCACTGCATATATCAGCTTCCAGAAAGCCTGATATTTTTTAAGAAACTCTTATCTATATAGAAAAATGTATATTCACCATAAATAAAGAAACTGAAACAGATCTTACCGCTCTCGGATGTAATTTGCATTTGTAAAGTAAATTGAAGCATCAATGCGCACGACAAGAATCCCAGGAACATTAGCAGCTGATGGATATTGTTCAATGTTCCTGAATAGATTTGTTCCTGGAATTTTCCCAAGTAAAGCCGTATGGGGCCTTGTCACATGCACAAGAATTTTTGCGAAGGAAAGAGCAACCTGTGTCAGAACCAGTGCAAGGAAAATTAAAGGAGCCTACCCACTTTAATAATAAATACCATTAGAAAAGAATAAATAAAAACTACTGACACATTGCTAAGTTATATGTATGTAAGCAGAAAGTAAGGCCTATGAAAATGCCTATCTCCCCTGCTTTTCCAGTCCCATATTTTAGTTATTTTTATGCTTGACACCCACTATACATAATTTTTCCTTTTATTTCCTTCAGGTAATAATGCTACGAGAAATAAAGTATCACTTAACTGCAATCAATAGACCAATTTCAACAGAGACAAATACTACCCCCAGAAAGGCTCCTATACAGGCAATAAAATCAAGTTTATCAATTTTCCAGATGAGATATGCTGCCTTGAGGTCGATCAAATTCATGACTGCAGAGATGATAATGGAAGCCAAGATTGCATTTGGAGTATAGTGGAAAAATGGTGTAAGCACTAAAAGCGTGAGTAGAACTATGATTGACATCACAACATTAGAAACTGCTGTGTGGCAGCCTGCATCATAGTTTACTGCTGAGCGTGAGAAGGAGCCTGCAAAGAAAACAAGCCAAGATTTAATATCCAAATGGATTCTAGAAGTCATTTTTAGGTTCAAAAAATTTAAAGAGCATATCACAATTGAATAATTTAAAAATACCTGTTGCAACATAGCAAGAAGTCAATGAACCAGCTATATTCATAATGCCCATTGCTATCATTTCTTTGTTTCCATCCAAATGATAATCCTTTAAAGCAGCAAATGTTCTTCCTATTGCAATAGCTTACTATAATGGTCCTCCCATGTTAACAAATAATGTCAGTCCAATTTCATCGAAGGTATAAATTCACCCTGCAACCTACTATTTAATGATCTTCTAGTAATAGATTTTATTTATTGACGTTCAGAATCAGATAACGTCAGTCCAGTTTGATCAACATGAACATGATAAGGTATACTCCAGTATTACACTTAATCATCTACTAATAATTAATCACGTCCTTAAGACTCAGAATAAAAATGAACTTGAAGGCTTGAAATCTATATTTTTTATGAAAATAGATCATTTATTATACTGTAAGTGCTATCAAAGCTGCCATGAAACCAATCTTAGCACCTTTTGGAAGAAGGGCACCCTTTAAAGCAATTTCATTTGCTGAACTTGGGTTTATTCCTTTTTTAATGTGTCCCACCTGTTAATTATCAGAAATTTCAGTGTGGGAACCTAGATATTGAAAGCAACCTACATAACCTGAAAACAACTACTATAAATTGATCCTTTCTTCCACTTACCACCTCCCCCCAGCAAACAATTTTCAGGAAAACCAATAACCACCATAAGTAGATGAAAATGTACTTACAATTTTCACACCATGTTTGTCTGCACGTGTAAGAAAAACAATGAGAGTAGACAAAATGACTGAAATGAGTGGAGCCACAGCAGGAACCCAGAAAAGTGGCTTGTTTTTCTTACCCTGTCAGAGTTGATTATAGGAGGAAAGTGTCTTAGTTGAAATTGTATGTGCTTTTCATTCAATTAACAAATGCTACATGCAGAACCAAACTGCCATTTCAGGTAAATGGGAAGGCCAGGCCAGATTTCTGAGATGAGACTTACGGATGTAAACTACCTAAAACAGGATATTTTTTTCCCTTGTGTTGGATGTATGGGACTTACAGTGAATTTGATTGCCATAAGAAACATCAGGAGGAGGTCGGAGACTTACAATAAATTTGGCAGCCATTAGAAACATCAGGAAAAATGCTCCAATCAAAATAGTCTGCCAATGCCACTGCAAGACAATACAATTGCAAACTATGACTTCATGAACTAGAAATTGATTTTGGAGATTTTTTTGAAATCTCAGCTGTACTATATCACCTCTATTTTCTTGGCTAAATCTTAAGAAATCCAAAGGAATCATGAAATGGATTTTAAGACATTGCTGATATTTACAAATTTAAAGCACAAAGCATAAGAAAAGGAGAACTTGTGAAGTTACATACTCCATGATGAACGGAACCCCATACAGATTTCATAACAGAGATCATAGCTGCATTCTTGGTGAAATTATTTATGCCAAGAAATCCTTTCAGCTGTTGTAGTGAAATTGTAATGGCAGCACCTCCCATGAAGCCAACAATAGATGCATGGGACAGAAAGTCCACCAGGAAACCAAGCCTGACCATCCGAACTGTCATTAGATGATAATGGTGGTATATAAACAATCGTAGATTGGCTTTATTAACATGTGTATGCATTTGCAAACCTGCAGATTCCAAGTATTGCCTGGAATATGCCAGCAAAAAATGTTGATGTGAAGAGAAGTCGGTAGTAATTAGCTGGATTAGTACCATCTATTTCCTCCCTGACCAATGTGCCCAACAAGAGAGAAACAACAGCTACTGGCCCAATTGCAATATCTCTGGAGCTCCCCATAGCCGCATATATCAAGGGGGTTACAAAGCTAGTGTCTTCCAACATTACAAGGCAAAAAGTTGGAAACCAATTAAAATCCTATTTATTTGAGATATAATCTGTTTCGCTGTTTATTAAATCAACTACCAAAAGCTTAAAAATATTTGTTATCTTGTATAGCTAAATGAAAGCATTCCTCTGTAATGCAATTGAAAAAAAAATTGTACCGTGCTATTTCTGAAGTCCTAAACTACTCCACAATTTTTTCTATCTCACAAAAGTTTCAATACTTAGTTCTCAACAATGGATGTGTCAGTGTATATTTATTGATTTTTTACAGAACATTTACATTAGACAGAGTCACAAAGCAAGGAAAGTCAAAAATCACACAAGCCCTCCTATGTTATCAGAGAACACAAATGCCAATCATCAGGGATTTGCACTAAAAATCCTACTTAGAGATTAACAAATTATAAGTACTCCCTCGTAAATTATTATCTGAAGTAAAAAGATCAACTAACCATTCTAAAGATATAAGCACTTTGTTTAAAAGCAAGTGTGAAGAGAAACTTACAAAGGGCATATTGAGGCTCCACGTGAGCCAATTTCGCATATCCAATATCCTGTTGGTTAGAAGAAATCAGTCATCTCAATGAAATGTTTATGCTAGAAATGCACCTGAAATATTTTAGAGCAGATATGGATATTGATGGCAGAAGCTCCTGAATAAATGCATTCAAGGATAAAATGGAACCAAGGACCAAGCTCATTCTAATCTCATTTCATTGCATGCAAATATCTGGGTGTTACTTAAAACGAAAACACAGGTGAGTCTTCAGAAATAAAAGAGGAAAATGGCTACCTGAGGAATGCAGAGGCTTGCAATTGTTAAACCTGCCAACAAGTCTCCCTTGAACTTATTCCATGTGTAATGTCTTCCCCATTCAAGCGCAGGAAAAACTGCCTGTACACCTAGTATGAATTTCTGGAATTTAGGCTTGCGCTTGAAATGGCGCAAAGGGTCATCAGGGAACAGGGCTTCTACGATTGTAATCTTCAACTCTGTGAGCAGCTTCAGAGCAGGCTTAGAACTACCTGGCTTATACACCGCCGGCAGGTCATTCTTCACATATTTAAGCGAGGAGGGATTTAGTTCAACATCACCACCTTTGCAATTGTCTTCATTGTCAGGTTGACTGAGTTTGAGCTCAGGGTCAGGCTTTGGGCTCCCGAAAGTTTTCATTGTTGCTCACAGTTAGGGAATGTACACATTGATTTCTTTAGAGAAAATAAATGGTCAGGTAAGCATCACTCAGGCATATCCAATATCCCGAACCTCATTTAAACATCATATTCATGAACAGAAAATGAATGCTCAGCTTACATTTGTTTAAAAAAGAAAAGAAAAGAGGACTTAGTAATAAAACATCGAAGACCAAGATTACATGGAAATTGTAACATCCTTGGCCAAAATAAACTGAAAAAACAACCAAACTATTCCTGACATTGAGATCAAGAGATACAAATGGTGTCAACAAGGCAAAGGTTTTGTAAGACATAGTTTAAAATTTTACAGGTACTGTTATTAAGTCTGTATAGCTTCTGGATTTGATTGTGTGCAACAATTTTTAGCATCAACGTTTCGGATCACACTACATGATCCATCATCAGGATGAAAGAGAGCAAGAGGAATGAAAACGTTGATGCTAAAAAATTGTTGCACACAATCAAATCCAGATGATGGATCATGTAGTGTGATCCGAAATGTTGATGCTAAAAATTGTTGCACACAATCAAATCCAGAAGCTATACAGACTTATGATATGGATTGTGGAAACCTATTATCATTAAGGTACTGTTATTGTTGACCTTGAGATCAACACGCACAAATGGTGTTAACAAGGCAAAGATTTGATAACATACAAATTTTTTAACAGGCAATCCATCAAGTCTTCGACAGAGACAACTATGAAAAATAAATAGCAGGATTCCTTTCTTCGATGAAAACGACCATGCAATATCACGCCAAACATAATGACTAACGTGGTGGTGGCCAAGTATGGTTAAAAATAATTCAATTAATTAAAGTATGCCCAATGGATGTGTAATCTGATGAATTCATGCTCAGATAAATCTTAGTCGAGAGATCCATTTTGGTTTTTTATTACCGTTTGAAAGGCTTGTTTTTGGACAAACTCAGTTACATGCAAGCATTCTCATCTTGTATGATGTTTCGGGTCTCAATTCGCACCAGGAATGGGACTGTGGTGGCACTTCAAGAGTCGATCATTTTCATTTGAGTTTTCTGCAGGGCTTTTTCAAAGAGCCAAGCATCTTCTCGAAATATGTCTCACAAACAATAAACAAATTGAATTTTTTAATCTTTTCTTTTTGTTTCTCTTAATAATGTTTAATTATTACAGCAAGTTTTTTTTGGATAAATGATTTTATGATTTTCTACTTTAGTCAATTATTAAATTATAATCTTTTTATATTATTAAATTTTATTGGTTGCTTAATTTCAACTTTCTTCCCCACTTATTTTATTTTATTTAAAGTTGAAGTGATGATGTTTAAAAGACGAATCTCCATCTATAATTGAACTTTCAACCTTCCTCTCCACTTATTTTATTTGAAGTTGAATTAGTGATGTTCAAAAGATGAACTTTCAAATTTTATAATATAATTGCTTAATCTTTTAAAACAATATTTAAAATTATACATTATACTAATTAAATTTTTATATAAAACTATTTGTAGATATCCAAAATTTTCTTAGTTTGCGAGTAATCTTTAGCATGTCATTTTCTAATGGTTAAATAATGCTTCAATCATTTAATTATTATCACTAATGCATATTCAACTATTAATTGAATGACTTTATGTTATTTATTTAATTTACTTAATCATTAATCTTCTCAATTGATTAAATAAAATCCTGTTATTTAATTATGTCTTTAACTCTTATTTATCTTCTTATTATTTAATTACGCTTTTAATTATCTTTATTCTTCTAAATTAAATAAATAAATTAACACTATTTAATTAATCATCCATTATTCTTTTCAAAATTAAATAATTACTAGCACTTGCACCAGAAGGGGTGCAAGGGTTACGCCGATAGAAAAGTATATTTAAATTAGCATGCTAAGGAGACATATTCTTTATTTTTACTGATGTCATATTCCAATTATATCATATACCAGGTTTTTGGAAAATATGTTCTTTCTATATCACATCTATTCACATTCATATACATATGAGGACAATTTAACAGTGCATTTATCAAGACCCCAATCCTAAAGATGAATAGTAATCTAAATTTTTTCAAAATCCTAGATGTATAAAGAATTACTTTCAACAAATATTATTGGTAAGAAACCTTCCACAAATGAGTAGATTAATTTAACTGGGCATTCCAAGCACCCAATGTTACAACCAAAATAATTCAAATTAGCTTTATAACATTTTCAATTTCCTCTCTCGCTACAAATAACTCAATTTGTTCATATGTTTTGTTTGTTAGGAAGAAGAGAGTAAAATATAGTTTTTGTGTTGTTCCAAGTGAGTGATAACAGGATGAAAGATAGACACAATTATTTTAGAATGAAATAAACACTAACAAAAATTGATTTGGGGGTTGTGCAACACCTTTTCTTGAATTTTTGTTACCATTTTTACCATACTTTTGAAGAGAGTATATTTTTTCTTGTTTTTTACCATACAAATTGTGTGGTATCAATGTAGGAAGTTCATGGAAGCTTGTAGAATGTTTTCCAGCAAATTTCAGACATTTGTAGTTGTATACAAAGTCCTTCGACAAAGAGTTGCACAGATTGGTGCTTGCATAGAGCACAACCATGGCCAAATGCTCGAGGAGAAAACTTCAGAAGATTTATTCCAGGTCTGTGTGGCCATTGATGGGGTTTCGAATGAGGGTGGGCATAATCATTTTGGGAGCCTGAAATAGGCATCCTGCTTGGTTGTTGGGGAGTCACCATCTCACAAGACTGTGTTGCAGAGACAGAGGCATTGGCATAAAGCTTCCAGATGATGTCCTCTCTGTACCTGGGGAAGACATTGTACTCTGTTTTCATAGAATCACACTCCTCTTTCAATGCTTGGAAGCTGCTACTCAATTGGATAGTAGCGCAGGTGGAGTGAAAGGAGAAGTGACAAGTGGAGGTGAGCAGGGCTGAGATGAAATGGAACCCGGTGTGTGGCCTTTCACAACGAGTAGCTTTAGTTCCAATTCAGCAACTTGCATTCTTAATTGCTCATTCTCCTTTTGCAACTACTTGTTCAGTTCAGTTTGGGAATCGGGTATCTCTAACTCTTCATTTGGAATGCAAGCCTGCAAAATCATTGAGGTAGTTTTCCATCAAAGACCTCTTTCTTGACTGCTTCCAAACTACCCTAAGGCAAGACACAGATTGGATTAAATCTGGCCACAACTTGCCCTTGTACGAATTTCCTTTGCTCGATTTTCCTAGTGAAGAGTATTGTGTGTTTCTGAATAAGATGTATTGCTAGGACTGATATTTGCAATCATGGCTGTGTGGCAAGCTCCACCCAACGAATCCTGCAACCACCCAACAAGGTCTCTCTGAGTTAGTTTTATAACAAATTTGCCCAAACCACCATGAAAAAATTAAGATTTTGCTTATGTAACAGTGCAGAGAAACCTAGGTCCTTGAGAGTATGAATACTAATCTGAACAGCTAAAGGGTGTCTGTCTATAAGACTACACATAGTTCCTTTGCTTCAGTGCTTAAGTGAATACTGTTCACCCATGTGATGTGTTGATAGAAGACTGGAACCAAATGGAAATAAATGAAAGCAAAGAAATAACGGCATTCCTACCTTGAAAAGCTGTGTAAGTTTAGAAGCTCTATATGGAATGTGACTTTTCCCTTCCACCAGAGCCTTAATGCGGCTACTGAGTGCCAAAAAGGATTTATTTATATTGGCCCCTTCTACAGATCTCAGCGTCCGTTGATCTGTGGCAGTAGATCTCTCAGATCCAGCCAAATCTACAAGAGATAATTTGCCTGAATGAGTAACAGTGGTTGATCCCTCCTTTAGTCTGTATTCCAGCGCAACCTGCAACATGAACTAGGTAAGTTCAAACCTTGGCTGGTACTAGATAGTGGAAAATTGCAGTGTAAAATTAGTAGTCCCATTGAGTTTAAGTTTAATTTAAAGGGTGTGAAGTGCAAACTTGCAGGATAGCATGGGATCACGATGAGGTCTCATTGAGTCGAGTGGCCTCTGTTGTTCGGTTGCGGTTGCCTCTATAGAGCAAGGCCATCACCTGCCAAGCCTTCCTTAGAATTTTGCGGTAATTAGAAGTAAGATGAGCTCAGATTTTGAAAAGTTCTAAACATACCTCATTAACTGTGCGAGTATGGTGTTGCGTGATCCCTGAAGAGACATTCCCCTGAAGAAAGAAGAGGAGCAAAGATCAGTGATCCAAGTTAATCAAAAGGGTATCAGAAGAATTCTCGGCTAAAACAAAGATGTTGGGAGAGGTTTACAAATTACCTGTTTATCCTCTCTAAGAACAAGAGGCTTGCCAGGTGACAGGAGATCCTTCACCGCTTCGTTGTAGACCTCCAGATAAGAGATTGAAACGATATGTTCACCATTAAAGCTCAACTGTTGAAGCTTTGCTAAGAGATCTTTTATAGCAAGAACCATAACACCTGGATTCGTGTGTTCCAAGCATAGTGTGGGTTTTCCCTGCGCCCGTCGCTCCATAGCACAACACAAAGGCATTTCTTCCTTGCAGAACACAATCATATCTGCAAGGCGGTGGAGTGAGTAAATGCAGATTTGATGGAGATCGTAAGTCACCTACATAATTTAAAGCTCACCTTGCCGGACGGATTCAACTTCGCATTTCCCTGAAACCATTACCGGTTTTGTGGGAGATTTTTGAAGTTTGCCGGCGTGAGACAGGTTTCCGGCACAAAGCTCCTACAATATATAGCCTATCGGCTAATTATTTAATTATCCACTTTCTCACTTTTTAATTTAAGAATTACTTTAATTATTTAATTATTCTTTAATCTCTCAACATTATCCATTCATTAATGATAAATAAAACATTTAATTTATCTATCTAAATTCCACTTGCACATTTTTATAATAATTTATTTATTTAATTAATTATTAAATCTCATGCAAATTCATCAATTAATCTATTATTTAATTAATTTTCATTTTTTTAAATTAAGTAATTATTTTAATTATTTAATTTAATTTCTCAACATTATCTTCTTCTAAAAATAAATAAAATTATTTATTTTATTTATTTAATTAATTCAAATCTTGCACATATAAATAATAATTAAATTTATTTAGTTATTAAATACTCATGCAAGTTCTATTAAATAATTGTTTTTAGTTATTTAATTTATTTTTCAAATATTATTTTCTTCCAAAACAAATAAAATCATTTATTTTATTTATTTAACAAATTTAATCTTGCACATTTCGTTAATAGTTAATTCATTTTTTTTTTTTTGTTCGATAACATGAGATTTTTGTATTGCTTGAAAATAAAATTTACATCAACTATCTAGTTTTCAGTACCTACCAAAATCCAATTTTGCAAATAAAAAAGTCCATAAGCACCTTAACGTGCAGATTAAAACTACTCAAAGCCCCTGATCCCCTGCTACTACTAAACTACCATAAATCCTACCACATAAAACCTACAACCATTACCCATTCGCCAATGCCAAAGCCAAAAAATCATCCACCGTTTACAATGTTCATACTTTCACCATCCTTAATTATAGTAACAAAAGATAATTTCAAAAACAGAGCAAAAAGACCATAGTGGGCCATTTCATTAACAAGCTCTACCCGGCCTTGACGTTCCTTTGCCTACCGCTTTCAAATGCCTCTTCTTCTGGCACTTCCCCCGCTTCTTCTAGCGCTTCGCTTTCACCTCCATGCCCTGCATTTTTGCCTTTGCTTGCACATGAACTCTTCGATCTCCATAAGCTCAATAAAGAGCTTGACCGCTTTCCATCCTAGACGAGCTTCTTCACGACATCGTGCTTTAAATTTCCCTTTTGGCTAGCGGATGAATGGCTTGAGCCTCGTCGACCCATAAAGCTCCTCCATTTCATCATCTATTATGGCCTCAGAAATATCCAACCCAACACTTGGAACCGCCCATTCGAGAATTGACTCCATGTCCACCCGAAAATCCTCGTGGACAATTTTCTTCATCACCTTTCTCATTGTTTCGACTGATTCTCCTAAATCTAGGCCTCACACCGCAATCATGGAATACATATCCATATTTGTCCTATATTTGTGTCTCAGAATGCCGAAATCCCTACCTAAAATCATTCTTGCACATTGCACAAGCTTGTCATCTTCAATGAAGAATAAGCCCATTAGCCTCTTCCCAGACGCATCTCCATGGAACGGGCTTAATTGCCTTCGTGAAAGGAAAGTGAAATTGGCTTCCATTAGAGTCCTGTAAAGCCAATGCCGCCACCACCGATTGTCTGTTGCCGGGCTTTTTTACCTCTAAGAAATGCAAATGAAATCATGATAATTGAGGGCCAGGAAATAAAAGCCATCTTGATTCACCCACACCAAAATAAATGTTGCATGTATTGCATGGCCACCGCTCACCTTCCTCGCCTTTCGCTTGTCTTGTCAAAACTACCTCACACTGGCTACCACCTTGCTCATTCAATGCATTGTACTTGCCTGTGTTATAAAAAAAAACTCCGCTAAACTTACTCCTCTAAAATCTTCCAACTTGAATTCCCCAACTTCACCAAAGGTTAGCGCCCATTTAGATAAAACATCTACTTCCACATTGCCAACTCTTCTAATGTGGCTCACCAAAAACCTTTCAAGAGAGGCTAATTCATCTTTGATTTGCTCAATGACATTTTGGAGGTGCCATGCGTTAATTGTCCCTTCCATCACCGCTTGGACTATTATCATTGAGTCCCCTTCTAAATGAATCTTTGTTGCACCTAAATTTTTACCACATTTAATTGCCAATAAGGTTGCTAATGCTTCTGCTGCGTTATTTGTTTCATCCACCAACTTTTTTGCTCCTAACGCTAGCACATCTCCATTCCAATCCCGAATTATAAAACCAACCCTTGAGGGACTGGGGTTACCCTTTGAAGCCCCGTCAAAATTTATTTTCCACCAGCCTTCTAGTGGTCTTTCCCAAAGAACCTCCTTATGCTCCTTTACAGTTGGATTCACCCAACTCGGCCCCTTAACAGACCATTCATTTAATTAATTATTAATCTCACACATTTCCACCTTGTTCCTAACAAACACTTCTCCAATCGATTGGACACTCAATTATAGTTCATTGATCAATCAAATTAGTTCATTCCCACTCAGTGTGAATTAACAGATAAATCAAATCTTTTAACTGATCAATCAATTCCTCATGCAAACAGTTAATTGAAATCCTATAGCTAGTTGCAATCAGTTAACTCCTTAATCAATTCCTCTCAACAATCTTCAACCCTTGATCTTGATCTTCCACCTCTAATTTGGATTGTTCATTCAAATCAATAAATTCTATAAAAACAACCTTTATCTCTTTGATGTCTAACCACAAACTTTAGAGTTTTGCATCATTACTATTTTCCACACACTTTTGAGCTTGAAGTGAAGAAGAGCATACTAAAATCTAGAGCAAAGTAGAGTGAAGGAGGACAATGGAAGTAATTCATGTCAACACGGTGAAGGTAAATGTATTGTTTAACTAATTTTGATTTCATTTGTGTTGCTTGTTTTCTATTGATTGATTTGGATTGCATTTAGGTATTGAATTGCAAATTTGTGCTTATTGCATTAATTCTTTATCTCTATTATGACTAATGTCCATTTTCCAAGTTACATTCTAGTGAATTCATGTAAATAATAATTTTCTGTACGAAATTTAGAATTTTTGAAGCTACAAGAAGTGCAACACATTCGCCGATATCTGCAATGCATTTGTTGAGATTTGCAATGTAGTTGCTATCTCGTTCAACACATCTGATCAATCATGTGACACATACGAAGTTTGTCAAGTTGTATCTTGATTGTAATCATAGTATGGGTTAAATACACCATATCTTAATGAATGTAAGCTATATTTAACCCCCTAAGCTACAATCCTAATGAGATGTTTGAATTTTTCAAAGACCAAGAAACCATTAAACTAAGCATGAAATAAACATGAAAGCATAAAAAAAACCTAATCTAAAACTCCAAACCTTATCCTATTGGGGGAGTGGTGTCATATTGATATGGAATAATGATCCTTTCCTAATCCCTTGGATAAAATGAGCATCTAATTGAACTCCATTGATGAAAGCTTAAACTAAAATGGATAAAACTATGCCATGGGTGGATGAAAAGATGAAAAAACTTGATAATGGATGTAAGGATGAATAAAGATAGTATTCAAACAAGCAACATAACTTTTCTTTTGATGGAAGTGGATCCATTTCTCTCCAAAATGTGAGGTATTTATAGGAGAAAATTGTGAATCAAGGTCTAAGATTGATTTGGATCAATCAATGGTCAAGATGGAATCAAGGGTGAAGACATGGATCAAGGACTCTCATCAATGGATGGGAATCAAAGATCACATGGATCAAAGAGTCAATCAATGGCTCACAATGATTCAAACACACTTTCAAAGTTGTTAGAAAGTTTGTTAGGAAAGAATATTCCATTTTTGGAGCCAAATAGAAGAATATTCCAAGAGAATATTCTCTATGCAAGTGGATGGTTGAAGAAAATTAGTAGTTAGTTAATTAAAACAAAGTTTTAATTGTGCAAGTTGAGGAATATTAGGATTATCATTAAATAATTAGTTTATTTAATGAAAAGGGGATGCAAATGACATTTAATTCAATAATTTAGGATTATTCAATTAAATGAGAGGACATAAGGTGTTTAAATTAAATAATTTGCATTATTTAATTAAACAGGATGAAAGGTGAATGTGAAAGGGGGTGAATTAACCTAAGAAAATTAATTAGATTAATAGACGAAAATTATGCGTTTAATTAAATAATTAGGCTTATATAATTAAATAGGCGAAAAGAAGATGAATTTTAGGATGAAATGATGTTAGTGACTAGATTCAATGTGTAATATCGTTCTAGACAAGTGTCTACATTTTTCCTCTCTTTGAAGTGAGGTACCTGTTATGTTGGTTCAAAGACTGACGCTTTTCAGATTAATGTTGCTGCTCAGATCAAAAATTCAAAAAATTCCTAATTTTTCAGATGCCCCATTGTTGCCCCAGTGGAAGGAATTAAGCTGGTACCCTGCCCCCTCGAGAGATTGGGTGAAAATTTGGAATTTCGGGTCGATGTCACAACAAAGGTTGAACATAGGTTCAACTCAAAGAAGACAAAAGATACTTCTTTAGAAAGATCAAATATTTGATGTAGACAAATTTTATGATGTATAGACAATCATCGGCCATGAGTAGCCTCATGTACATTTTGATATATATCACACAAATTTGATACCTGAATAGAACTGCTAGTAAAGATAGAAGAATAAAAAGAATAAGATGGATGGATGTAGAAGAACGAGATGGACATTGATTAACCATTGTTTTTAGATTGATTCAGAAGTCCAACAAGCCTATGATCATTCGATACTTTATTAGATATGGCAATGAGAAATATGAAATGCTCGTTTAAGGGATTGTGATACTTCATCATACAATATTTTTGATATAACACATAGACACAATGCATCAAGGTATTGATAACCAGGATGGCATTGTATCTAGTGCAATGGACTTTGACTCTACAAACAGATAGGATAATCCTCGTTCACACCTCAACATACATAAACCTCATTGGAATGTACTTTAGAAGTTTAGAACATCTTGGACCAAAGCATACACAATAGTCAACAATCTATTCAAAACAACCTCCCTACACACAACTAAGCAAGTATTCACCAAGATTATTTTACAAGAACATCCCACAAGCACAACAAATGGAAGATAATGATTGATGCCCCATTTCTTTCTCTCTAAGTCGTTTAGACATCATTGAGTGGTCCTTGGAATGGGTCAACAAGATAAATCATAAGACAAGATCAAAATGAACAAACAATCAATGTTATTTATATCTCTTGCCTAAGTAATGTGTTTTGTTTAGGATAAGTATCCAAAGTGATTGCCAATTATAATGCCCAATGTAGGAAGGATGCATCCTAGGACATGTTAGTGGATGGTGGCAGGTTGATAGGTTGTTTGAAAGGCTGTTGATATAAGGTTTGATTGACATGTTTGATAATGATCAAGAGTTTGATTTTAGTGTTTAAAGGTTCACACTTTTACTGATTGTTGTACTTGTTTTTCATTTGTGTTACCAAAGGGTGAAAATGATGATTGATTTATTATGGATGGAAGTTTATTGCGGGTGCAAGCGAAATGAGATGGGTGGTTTTGGAGTTTTTTGGAATATTTCAATGTTTTTGACATTTTCTAATGTTTTGATGCTATTTTTGGTCTTTTCAAATGGTTATGTTTTCAAGTTATGTGAGGCTTTTTTAGGATTTTTGAATGTTTTCCAATGTTTTTGGGTTTCCATGTTTCCAAATGTTTTTGTGTTTTCTGAGTTTTCAAATGTTTTTGTATTTTGACCAAGACCTAAGAGGGATTGATCTAGGGCCTTGACAATTTATCAAAGATTAGCCTTGCCTATGTTATACACGTAGAGACTATGTAGTTCGACTAACTTTGACCAGTTATTGATGAGATATGAACACTTGATGGATTGTTAGTTTATTATGATAGACTCCTAAAGGACTGACCTAGGGTGTCTCGGGGGCACATCAGTGATGACCTTGCCTACATTCAAGCTTAGAGGCAATGTAATCCGACAAGGTAATTTTTTTTGGATTATGATTTTTTGATTTTTTGACTTGTTTTTGGGATTTTTGATGTGTTTTGGATGTTTTGGATTTTGACTTTACAAATTTTTGATTTTTTTTGATTTTTAGCTATACAAGATTTTAATGTTTTTGGATTTTCTGATTTTGCAAGTGTTTTTGGATTTTGATGAGATTTTTAAATATTTTGGGATTTTTTGAGAGATTTTGAACAACCTTAAGATATACAAGAACCCCCCCACACCCCCCCACGGTTGCCAAGCAGATGGTCTTGAGCTTGGTACTGTTGTGGGGTACGTGGTTGATGACATAGGCTTGGTTGGTGCAGTTTGGACGGATGGCGGCAGTGGGAATTTATATCAGCTAAGGTGGTGAAAGATCTTATGATGGTTGATGGCTTTCATTTATGGTTTGTCTTGAGGATAGGCTTGAAGGACACAATGGGGTGGTGGTTATTATGTCGATGGGATGGCCACACAGTTTATGGGTGTTGCATTTGTCTTTTAAATTCCTAGTGCTCCCCATTTTCTCCATCAAAGATGATGGAAACGCTGGTGTGTCTGCAGTCTACAAGAAAGCTATGGGCTTTCTTCAAAAAAATTAGGTATGGGTGTTTGAAATCAGTGTTCAAAGATTGGGACAAGCTGGTGCTAGAGGCGGTTCAATTGTTACTAGGGGAGGAGTTCATGACAACAATAGAGTGTTGGCGAACTAACGTAGGCATAACGACCCATTTTCTTGTTGCGTTATTAGACCTAGAGGTTTCGAAAGCAATGGTGCTATTAATAGTTCGTAAGTTGGTGTGGGAGAACTTGTTGAAAAGTGCCATGGACGTGGTTATTATAGCTGATTTGGGTGTGGGGCTTCCTTGTCCCAGAGATATGCATCGAGCTCTACTTCCTGGGGTAGGGGTTAAGCGCTACACCTTTCTCTTGGATATCAAAGGTGAAGCTTTGCGAAGGCACCGTGATCAGGCGTGTTGTGGTCTCATTTTCCTAAAGCATCACTTGTTCTTGGAACTGTCGGGTGGCGTGGACTGGCGCTAGCACTTCAGGGAGTATCTGCTTACAAAAGGTGTGGTGTTGGATGGGTAATTGTTGTTGGTGGGTCTAGGTTTTTTGTTTTTGTGTAAGATTCCTTGGAAATAGTAGGGGTGTCGATGATCGTTTGGTTTTCTTTTGTGTATGGGGTGTTTTTCAGGTAGTTGGTGGGTTTGACCTTTGGTCATGGAATTTCTGGTTTGTGACATCTGGTTTGGGGTGGTTTTTGGGTGGATTTAGGGTTGGGGTCTCTGAATCTTTTCCAGATGATGGAACGAACAATGTAAAATCTTTTTTTGGAAATCAATACAATCATATTTACTTATAAAAAAAAAGATATACAAGAACTCAATCCGATGTAGGCATAAAAAATTGTCCCCAGTGTGATGCAATAGACTATCTCAATATAGGCAAGACAAAATTACTTTAGGAATGTGCCATATAGTACTAAAGGGGAATATGATACTTACAAAATACCAAGCTATGATATGGACGTGAATGGGTGATGGAATAAATAGGATTAATGATGCAATGGATGGATGTGATGTGAAGCATGATAAGATAAAGAGCCAAAGATAGATGGATGTGCTTATCGACATAAGGCGTCTGTTTGCCAGGTTTTCACCAAGGTACTTTCCCAAAGTAGTACCAAAGTTTTCACTGGAGGATGATTTTTTTTCTTTACTGTTTTTAATCCTTTTTCTTATTTTTTGGATTTTTTTGTATTTTGGATTTACACCCTTCAATCCTAGGCATAAATCTTATTGAGATGTAGACTATTGATTGGTTCCTGCAAGATTTCTCCTTCAGGTGTTGATAATTGGTAAGCTCCTAATCCATAGCTTGTTGTGACAACAAATGGGCCCAACCAACTAGGCTCAAACTTTCCTTTACTATCCTAATCTGGAACATTCTTTTGATTCTGCTTGAGGACAAGATCTCCTACTTGGAAAGACCTACTCTTGATCTTCTTATTGTAGCTTCGTTTCAGTCAGTTTTGGTATGATTGTAAATGATTTAGGGCATCAAGATGACGCTCATCCAGGAATTCTAACTCATTTAGCCGAGATAACCTATATTCTTCATCAGTGATCAAATTCTACAATGACACTCGCAGTGAGGGAAGCTTGTACTTAGTAGGTAGGATGGCTTCAGACCCATAGACTAAGGAGAAAGGGGTTGCACCCGTAGGTGTGCGAATACTAGTTCGATAGGTCCATAGGGAACGGTTTAACTACAAATGCTAGTCATGGCTAGCTCCATTGATTGTCTTCTTAAGGATTTTCAGAATGGTCTTATTTGTAGCCTCAACTTGACTATTTCCTTGGGGGTAATAGGGGGTGGAGAACCAATGTTGGATGTTGAACTGTTGACATATCTCTCTTACATCTTTGTTTTTGAAAGGTGTCTTGTTATCTGAGATAAAGGATTGTGGAACACCATAACGGAAAATAAGTTAATTCAGGATAAACTTGGAGATTTGATTCCCTGTTATATAAGTCATGGGAATAGGTTCCACCCACTTCGTAAAGTATTTAGTGGTTGTGATGATGAATTTTTGGCCATTAGACAAGGTAGGGGTAATCTTTCCTCGAGGTCAAGTCCCCACTGTAAGAAAGGAAAGGGTGTGACAATTGGTTGGAGCTCTTGAGTTGGAGCATAGATAAAGTTTCCATGATGTTGACATTGAATACATTTTTGCACATACTGATGAGCCTCTTTCCATGGTTGGCCAATAATACCTCATCCTCAACAGTTTCTTGGATAAAGTCATACCACTAGAATGGGAATCACAAATTCCTTCGTGTACTTCTGTTAATGCGGTCAAGGCTTCCTCTTGGTTGAGACAACGTAGTAATGTCCTCTCGATGCTTCTATGGTATAGGGTATCACTTAAGATGACGAATCAGGATGCCTCCTTAATGAAGGTTTTCTTAAGGTTGGAGGTGATATCAGATGGGAGAGTACCTCTGCTAAGATAGGTGAATAAATCGTGATACCATGGGGAACCAGGACCAATGATCACACACAAAAATTCAGATTCAGGTATTTCAAAAGCCGGTACGAGAAGTTGTTCTACCAAGAATTCACATTGAAGGACATTATGTGGCATGTTTAACAAAGCACCAATTGTTGCCATGGCATTTGTTGCTTGATTGTTTACATGGGGTATTTGCTCAAAGGTTATATCAATGAAGAAGTCCTTAAGAATTTCTACCATCTTATAAGGAGTAAGTTTATCATCCTTAGTTTGGTAGTCGTCATTGATTTGGTTAACAATCAGTTGTGAGTCATTGTAGACTTCTAACTCCTATATTTGCCACTGGACTGCTATTCTTAAACCTGTTATTAGAGCTTCATACTCAAGAATATTGTTGGTACATGGAAATGATAAGCGGTATGAATTTATAATACAGTCACCTTGAGGGGTGATAAAGAGAATGCCCGCCCCTGATCCATGTTGGGTATATGATCCATCGAAGTACATTTTCCATTGATCCGTTGCATTGAGGAGAAAGACGAACTCATTAGAAAACTTAGATACAGAGGATTCTTTGCATAAATGGGTGCTTTTTTCTAGTTGGTCTGCAATAACTTGTCCTTTTATAGCCTTCCTCTCCACATATTCTATTTCAAACTCTGTTAAGATCATTACCCACTTGGCCATTTGCCCAGTGAGAGTTTCTTTAGACAACAAATTATTTATTGGGCCGATCTTAGCAATAAGCTTGATTTTATGTGAAAGCATGTAATGTATGAATTTTTGTGAAGCAAAGACCATTGTTAATCATGCCTTCTCAATGAACGAGTAATTCATTTCATATCCTACCAAGGCCCTGTTGATATAATAGATGGCTCTTTATTTTCCTGTTTCATCGTGTTGGGCTAAAAGAGCACCTAGTGCTATTGATGTAGTTGAGATGTATAGGATCAATGGCTTGTTTGGTATTGGTGGCATGAGAACTGGAGGTGATAATAGGTAGTATTTTATTTTCCAAAAGGATTTATTGCATTTCTCATCCCACTTATATGTTATTCCTTTATGAAGAAGGTGAGAGAAGGGATGGGTCTTATCTGATAGCTACATGATAAATCTCCTAATGGATTGTAGCCTTCCTTGTAGGCCTTGCATTTGTTTCAATGTTTGTGGTGGCTCCATGTATAGAATTTATTTCACCTTTGCTGGATCTATTTCTATCCCTCTTTGTGACACTATGTAGCCAAGAAGCTTGCTTGATGTTATCCCAAAGACACTTTTTCAGATTCAGTCGTACTTTATACTCTTCGAGCCTTTGAAAGATTGGTCCCAATACCTCTATGTGTTCTTTCCTTGTCTTTGATTTGGCCAAAATATCATCCACATATTCTTCGAATATTTTATGGATCATATCATGAAAGATTAGGGTCATCACCCTTTGATAGGTTGCTCCAACATTTTTTAGCCCAAACGACATGATGTTCCAATAGTATGTTCCCCATGGACAAGTGAATGCAGTTTTATGTTGGTCCTCAATGATCATGATTTGGTTATAGCCTAAAAATTCATCCCTCTCATAGCATGTCATAGAAAGATACTGAAAAAAGAGAATGATCACATGGATCAAGGAGTCAATCAATGGCTTGCAATGATTCAAACAAACATAATTTCAAAGTTGTTACAAAGTTTGTTACAAAGTTTGTTAGGAAAGAATATTCCATTTTTTGAGCTAAATAGAAGAATATTCCAAGGGAATATTCTTATGCAAGTGGATGGGTGAGGAAAATTAGTAATTAGTTAATTAAAACAATGTTTTAATTGTGCAAGTTGAGGAATATTAGGATTATCATTAAATAATTGGTTTATTTAATGAAAGGGGATGCAAATGACATTTAATTCAATAATTTAGGATTATTCACTTTAATGAGAGGACATAAGGTGTTTAAATTAAATAATTTTCATTATTCAATTAAACATGATGAAAGGTGAATGTGAAAGGGGGTGAATTAACCTAAGAAAATTAATTAGATTAATAGATGAAAATGACACGTTTAATTAAATAACTAGGATTATTTAATTAAACAGGAAAAAAGAACATGAATTTTAGGAAAAAATGATGTTAGTGACCATATTCAAGTGTGTAATATCATTCAGGACAATTTTAAGTGTCTACAGTATCTATCACATTTTAATCTCTAGATGTTTGTAGGTTTGGACCAGTACATTGCAATCATATAACTCTGCACTGTAGTCATCATTTTTTGTACCACAGTCAACAATCTATGCATCATAGTTGATTTTTCCTACATCACAGTCGACTTTCTATGCACCACACTCATCAGATCGTGCACCAAAATCAACATCCCGTGCACCACAACTGATTGGTAAACCAAAAAATTAGGTATAAAACGATGATGCCTATATTTTGCATTATGATTTCAGTAAGGTAGGGATTTTTTTTTTGTTACTAATTTTCTATTTCCAGCTTGTGGTGGCCACTTGAGAGATCTATAACATTTCATTTAATGCTTTAAAATAAACCCTATCTTGAATATTTAATTTGGTGCACTAAAAAGAATCTCATCTCAAACATTTTGCTTGGTGTTTTAAAAAATATACTCACAACTATAACCTTCGTTTGGGTTTAAAATGAACAATTTTGACTGAACATGCAACACTTCGTTTGGGTGCTATAAAATTTACATACAATTTGTACTTCTACATTGGTGTACTTAAAATGAACAAGTGTATACTATGTTTTTGTGCGCTTGCACACATGTGAGTCAGTCCACCGAACGTGTGTTGTATAAAGTATCCTCTCCCCTTGTGCACCTCGTACGATTCTGGATGATGAGAAATAACAAAATTTAAAACTTTTCCTCTTATTTTAAGGAGGCCTGCCTGAGTACACCCCAGGGTTCAACCTCACACATTTTTTTTCTAACGGGTGTTATAAAGGTGCAAAAATTGAAAGGTGAGCTCAATCCACTTGTGCCATACAGAGCATGCCTTAGTGGTTATGGGTGATTCCAGACATGGGTTAGAGGCTTTGGTTTTGCGTTGGTCATATGTCATGGTTTTTACAAAGCACCTCCATTATGAACCCTTGTTGTAGAAGCCTAAAGTCCTATTTGGCCGCATCTTATAAAGTGATGCAACACGACAGAATCAACATGTGAAGCTACTCACCATGTACTTTCTTGGGTCAAGATAGAATCCTTTTGGGTTTTTAGCAATAGCCTCTCAGGAAAAGAAAGAAAGTGTGCCTATGGTGTCTGTCGACGACCTTGTATCCATGGACGTCTACTATTCACCTTCGTATAGAGAAGGTATTTGACAATAATTCCAATTGTTCAAATATCCGATCTTTCTAACTATTTACCCCTTTAATGGGAGGTGGGCATCCTTTAAGAATACAAACTTGATTTACCACTAATTAAGTTGTGAATGTTCTTTTGGGTCTTGTTATTACTAGTAAATCCAATTGGCCTTAGGCCCTTATCTTTGTCACCTATTGTTAAAAGTCACAACTAAGAACTTACATACACTATTTTTTGTGTTTTCACAACTGAATCAAATAAAACATCTGAAAACTAATCAAGACTCTAGGGTCTCTTAGAGAGCCTTTTTTTGATCAAACCAGTGCACTACATTTGTTAGCCTATGTGCCGCAACTATGTATTTGCATTGCAGAAATAGTATGACACATCTGTTAGCTCTTATGACACATTTGTCGGTTAGAAAGATGCATCTCTCTATCTGCAACACATTTATTATATTCTGCACCGTATTTGTGGTCAAAAGTCTATCAAAAGTTAGAAACCTGCCTTAGTGAACAACAACACATATGTGTCAGTCACAATTGTCAGGTTTTGCAACACATCTATTGTAGATTGAATTGTGCTCATTATCTTCTACACCACATTTGATATTTTCTTTGCCGCATCTATCAAATAGATCGAATAGATTCTATTTTTGTAACACATGCATAAATTTGACTTTTTACACAAAATCTCAAAACTGAAGTCACTTTCTTGCATTTTTCAACAAACTTTCAGCTTTCTAGGTTAACAGTACATCATTTAGTGTCATATCACAAGTCCTTGAAATCTTGTCTTGAACATCTAGAAATCTAAAAACCAAAAACAAATTTAGAGGTTAAGTCCAGTGTCATCATTCTGAAAATCATCAAAACCTCATTTTTACAAACTACCCCCATCAACAAAAGTAGGTTTTTCAACTCATAAGTCTAGTTGTAAATCAACTTTTTTTTATTAAACCAACATCACCACTTGAGGTTTAGGATTTTCACTTGGTTATGGTAGTCCGAATCCAAAAAAATTGTCAAAGTAATCTCCTTTTAGGATCACAAGCCGAATAGCTAAGGTCTTTTGCATTTACAAAATTTCATCAAAAAAATCCCAAAAACATAGTGTAGCATCATATAGTTTGCATCCAAAAAATATAGAGTAGCTTCATATAGTTTACATTCATCCTGAACATCGAAAATACCAAAAAACACATCAAAATATCCAAAGTCAAAACAAAGTCCTTATATGGTTGTTACACATTCTCAAGTGAAACGCAAAGAGATGGATTCCACCTTTGATCATATGTACAACCCTACAAGTGACATGCACTTTTGGGCCACCCTAGTGATCAATCAAAAATTCACAACCTCGAAGTCTACCTCCATTTAAGGATTA
>VDFB02000017.1:392523815-392618496 GCA_007258455.2 Sequoia sempervirens
GAGGCCAAAAAATAGATTTGAATTCTTAAACACATTGAGGCAGATAATTAAATTCTAAAAATCAAGCATAAATAGCTAGGATAGGGCACTTGAGTCCAAGAAAATTTTGCTTTGTGAAAGCCCGATAAATAAGGATTTACTTAAGTTTCGTAAAAAGAAAGAAAAATGGGTACATGACAAGCATAATTAGACACATGCACTAAAGAGGGTGTCAAGCGTAGTGTGAAATTGTAAGCAAAAACAATTTATGACACTACAGAAGGGAAACAAATTCACTCTAAGAACTATGCCAAAGACAAATTACAAGAATGAAATCCTAAAATTTTAAATATGATTATAGATAAAAACATAAGGACAACAAAGAACATGGCATACAGATAAATAATATCAAATTGGTACATGTGTGGTTAAAAAATATCTCAGGATCAATAGATAAGTGTCATAAATTAGTGTAATTGTAAGATGTAAATATTGTAAGCATTAGAATCATGATATAAAGCTAATCATAATATGGAAATAACATCATAGTCATGGAGGATAAGTATCACAAGGATAAATTATAAATCATATATCATCATAAAATCATGTAGCATAGACATGAAACATGAAATATGTGAAAATCCAAGGTGGTAGACATAGAACATAAGATGATATAGGATTCAAACAAGGTATGTAGGTAAACCTGTAAAGAAAATATAAGCATAATGTAAGAAAGATGTATCAAGTGGAGAAATAAATCATAAACCATAATATAGAAGGTTAAATGAGAATAAGATTTACAACATACAAGGCATAATCAAAGGGCCCAATGTGTAAAGATGCTTAATGTAAATGGATGAATAGGCAAGTGAGGTCACAAAAAAAGATAGCATAAGTAGAAGATCCAAGTAAAAATTCTACCAACACAAGGAAGAGGTGACATGAACAATAAGACATATGTTCACATTCATTTGTGTTAACATGTCCCACTAAAGGTGTCTTTGTCTTGAATCTACATGCTAACTAGGAATGTTGAAACATAAGGCCAAGAAAATAAAGAAAAAGCACAAATGTGCCAAATAGTAAGAAACATAAGTGGGGATAACTTAACAAATTCATCCCGTGTCATGTGTGTTAGGTGGTTCCTCTTTTATGCCATTTATGGCCTCAATATAGGATGTGTTATAGTGAATAAGACTATCTCTTTATGGTCATTATTTTATTTTACATGGTTCACCTTATCAAGTGACAGAGTGGTGGGCTTATGGGTACAATCAATGTTTATTTTCTCTTTTCCTATAAATTCTTGAACTTTCATTTTGAACAAAATGCATCTATCCTTAGAGTATCCATGTGTATGAGGATGAGTACAAAAATGCTTAGCCTTGGGTTGTTGAACAAGAGGTAAGGTAATGAGATTGTGTTCTAAAAGTTTCATATGTGGGAGCTTAGGAGGAATATTATGTACACTAAGGGGTAAAGTGGGTTTTTGCAACATAACATCTTAACCTTTAGCTAAATTAGGAGAGGATATAATAACTTGAAAGGAAGGTTTAGTATACACATAAGCCATATGGATAATAGGACAAAAGATAAATCACAAGAAGGTATTATCATGTCCATTTTAGAAAAATAAGAAATGAAAGCATGTGCCAAGTTCTTAAAACAAGTGTAAAGCAATCAAGATGAATCAAAGCATCATAACACTCTACTACTTGGATGAATTCTAAAGTCACTGATTAATAGGATATCATCTTGCAAGTACTCATAATTAGCAAGCAAGAATGATTTAACATGTAAAGAAGTTACATTAGAAATTCCATAGTAATCATCATGTGCTAACTCCTCACTATGAATCATAATGTCATTATGTAATGCATGTGAATGCAATGAAGTATTGCTATGAGCTATGTGAGAGGAAAATTAACTATCATCAAGGTGTAGACTATCATTATATAATGCATAACTATATGAAATATTATCACGAATATCCATCTAGGTTAAACATATGATGTAGAAAAATGATCATCATCATACATATGATCATGTCTAAAAGAAAGTAGTTCAATGTACATGAATCTATGGGCATATGGCTAATATAGCATATAAGAGAGGTATCATCAAGGGGTATAATAATGCCATTCACAAGTGAAGAGAGTAGAACATCATCAATAACCATCATACTAGATGCATGACTAATAGATGATAAATCCTTGTTAGGTGTATGATCATCAATATCACAAGCCATGAGTAAAGTATGATCAATATGGAACATATGGATAAGTGAAGTAATTGTTACTAAATTCAAAGGATGAGCATTAACCAACTCAACAAAGAAGGGAAAATTTAATACATAGTAAAACAATACCTCTATTGAGAATACATCCCATCCATAACATAAAATTTCAAGAGAGTATTAAGGATGAAAGGATAGTGTATTAGAAAAAATAGATAAATGCCAAAAAAAAATTGTGTATGTATATTAACAAAACAAAAATTACCTAGAAAGTGTTATAATAATAGATTATCTAAGACTGGGTATGGTAGAAGATGGTTATCATTATAAATACCTAGATCTTAATCAAAGTATGATAAATATATATAAACTTAAACAAATCTAATCCTTAAGAAATCAAAATAATAATAATAATATCATAATAAATATCAAAACTGAAAAAATTCTAACTCTAAAAGTATAATCTTTAAAGACAAATCCAAAGAAAAAAAAAATAAAAAAAAATTTCCCTTCTACATAAATCTAAACTAATTAAATAAATGCATACAAATGACAGCGTAAAGAGTATACAAATTTCATCATTGCAATGCATTGACAATATTGAGTGGTGTTTTTTTATTGTGCAAATATTATTCACGTTTCCACCACATAAATTAAAAGATCTAAAAAAAATTATCATTCCCTATTTTATTTTCCCCTTGCAATAGATTGAGTGCACAAATATCTAAATATAATAAAAATATAAGATAAACATAAGTAATGGTTGACAGTCTAGTGGCTGTCAAATTAATGTGCCTACCTTTGTTGTTTTTAATAGGCATAGCTCACCAATGACGTCATTCTGCTGGACCCACATTTACGCCACTCAAAAGTCTGAAGTGCTCTAAATGGATATAATGATAAGCAACGTGTTACCACAAGTGCAAAAACTATGCTTGTTTTTGCCCACTAAGCAACATGTAATATGTTGCTCTTCTTATTTCAAATATGTTTGCCTAAAGTAAACCTTTGGATTTTATTCAACATATTCATTGTTTTATCAAATAGTTTAAATAATGAATCAAATAAATGAGATACATAAATTTGAATGATGAAATGAAGAAAGTGTAAAATGTTATGATTGAAGAATTTTGTTTTTATGAGATGTTTTAAGTTAGGTTTAAATATTTTATATATATTTTTATTATTATTATTATATATATATATATATATATATTAAACATATTATTAATTGTTCAAATGTCTCTTAAGAAAAGGAAAGGTTCTCCTTATTTCAACTATGTCTCACCCAAGTAAATCTTTGTTTTTTGTTCAATGTATCTTTTATCGTTATCAAATAGTTTGAAGAAAATGGCGAATACCTAAATTTAAATAATAATAATAAATCAAGTGAAGTATAACTTGTATTCTTGCATAGAGACTTATGTGTCTATGAGATGATGTGATTTAGATTTGGCAAACCACCCACTAACACACCCCCATCTTATATTTTATTTTTATTGTTGTAGAGGAAAATAAAGTTTCCTTAACCTTAATATAGGCCAATCTAATAGCGTGCAAACACATAAGCATAATTAACCCATTACATCAAGGGCTCACTTCAAATTAAGGTAACTCTAAGTTTTTAAAAAAATAAGAAAGTAAATTTAAAGTAGATAAGGATACTTAGTTGTATGATCGGAGATATATAACCTTGATGTAGATTATGGAACTTGAATTGTTTCTAATCTCAAAATGGTGCTTCTATGTTTGAGTAACTATTCAATCCCATGCGAGATTTTATCTTGAGTTAAGTATGTGAGTCTAGGTCTTTTCCATGTCTATCAATGTGTCCTCTATCATGTAGAATTTACCCTAGTAAATGTGTAGTTCTACTCTTTGGCTCACTTGGTTCGCCTCTATTTTCTCTACCTTTTTCTCTACTCTAAAGAAGTTAGTGATATTTAAAAATATTTTTGGAGGGTTGCTATAATGGCATAATTCACCAAGGTCAACCCCCAGAAAAAATAGTTAAATGAATCAAGACAACAAATTCTAGCCATGCAAATGCTCAAGAATGAATGTGCAAATCTAGATTCATTTTAGTACACCAAAAGAAGTATTCCTAGCATGCCCCTTTAATGCAAATTAATTTAAAGATATGAGAGGATGATATTTATGAATACCATTGGATTCCTTTAAATACAAGGACAGAGAAATAAATTATACAAAAAGTTTTAACTTGGCCCTTAGTGGTAAATGAATAGGTGAGTCAATCAAAATTTGAATTTAAATTTGAAATAGTGGACAGTCTATGGTCAACTAGTTCCCCTGTGTTTTCTTTACATTTTTTGTTGTTATGAAGTTTGGTGGCATTTAAAAAAACCCTTGGAAGGGGTTGTTGATATGTTTATAGGAGACATGTTCTTATATGTCAACCCCTAGGAAACTTAGGCGAATAATTGAAGACAACATATCTCAACTCTACAAATGCTCTAGAATGAATGTGCAAATCTAGATTCATTTTAATGCACCAATGGAAATATTCCTTCTATGTTTCTTCAATGTGAAATGTTTAGATATAAGATTGAATGATAATTGAATGCCTTTAAATGCAAGGATATTGTTGAAATAATGGAAGTTGAATCATCCAATGAAGTTGCACACACTTCAAAGGATCTTTTCCAAGAAGAAATTCACCCACACAAAAAGTGTTGCAACTTGGGCATGCAAATTGAGATTACTATCAAGATCTAGAATATGATTACAAATGTACATATGCTCTGATTATATAGGCATGAGTGAGATACAAGATGAATTAAGATGTTATCATGTGTCTTGATCAAACATCATGTGACAACATGTAAACCCTAACTAACTACCTAGGGAATGATAAAGTGATTGAGATAAGTTCTAGAAAAGACAACTCGTTCTTCTAGAAGGAATCTTATCTCCTAAATACATGGAAAGGGTAATAACCCCATTATTAATGATTTTTCTAATAATGCAACCTAAGAATTAATTAATTAAATAAAAGACCTCGGTTAAATTTATGCTAGTGCAATTAAATAATTAATTACACCAACACCCCCCCATAAGTGCAATTTAGGGAGGAAAAGAAAAATGCAATGATTATGCAATGGATGATGGGTCCTGGCTATATGATGGACATTTTAGGTACCCATTTACAAATGAGAATGAAATGCAACTAATCTCCCCCAACCAGAGTAAAGGGGAAAATCTAGTGGGAAGAAAACCCCGCTCCAAAAAGGAGATGAAATGCAGAAAAGTGAGGAAGGATGGAGAACTCCATGATACCCCCAAGTACACCATTTGTCACATGGATATAATACAATCAATATTCCCCCCATAGGAGGGAAAGAGAGAGACTATATAGCCCCCCCAGAACATGTGATCACCTACAAAAATGGTAAGTGTCTACAGACAAAACATGATCCAATTTCGACAAACAACTTGTCTCCCTTTCAGAAGAAACAAAACCAAGTGCAAGTGTAGGGATGCTTCCCATTTTGGATAGGAATTGAAGGAAGGTAGGATGAATGTGAATGATGATGATGTCTCTAAAAACTGCTCATATGTATCCTTTTTCACTGAAGATGAAGATTCCACAATCAAAGCAGGTACATACCTAATCAATGAAGAAGGTGACAAGCTAGGACAATGCAGAGATTGATGTTGAACAATATCCAAAGACTGCAATACAATAGTCCTTCCATTGAAGGAATAGATGGAGATTGGATTTCCCCCTAGAATGAAGTGTCCTCAAAACCACCAAAAAAATCCTGAAGCAACAAAGGTATCCAAACCACATGTCTCCCACTAGGAAGAAGAAAATCCAATGGTAGATGCTGAAGAAACTCCAACTCTATAATAAAATGAGAGGGAAGAAGTCTCATATAGGTAATCTTTGAAGAGAAAACAAGTTCCTCCAAGATAGTCTCAGGATCCCCAATCAAGGTCGAGACAAAGGAATGTGGAGACTCAAGAAAAATCTCCAAAGTGGAATTTGAATAGATGAGAGATATCCCCTCAAGAATTTTCTCCAAACCTATAGAAGTAGCCAAGTCAACAATCCCTAAAACAAAGCCATCCTATGATGCCAAGTCTAGAAAACTGAATGTGTCTCGATGAATGATGGAAGCCTCAATCAATGAATCTAGACATATAATCACTGAATGTGAAGGTATATCAACAATCTCTGATGTAGAAGAAGCATCTATAGAACTCTTGACATCCTCATTTGAAGATTCAAGACATTCCAAATCTGTAAGCTCCTGAATAGCAATATCATCATGGGGTACCTGATCTGAAGAATGATATTTTGAAACATAATCATCAGGGAAAGGTGGAGTATTTGGATCTCCATATAGCTCCCAAATCTTAGTCCAAAGGATATGAGGACAACTGCAATGATCAATAGCATTCAAAACATCACAATCAACATGCATTGTAATGATCTCTAAGATAATATATATGTTGCAACTCCAAGAAAATTCTTGAATACCTTCACTTGGATGGGGAACTATACCATACAAATTTGGCAATAATTCAAGTGATTGGAGATGGTGTATGATCACATCTCGCCATTGTTTATATTTTCCCTTGTGCAACATAGTCAGAGAAGCAGTATATGCAAGCCCCATAATGTACTATGAAATTTTTCCAAAAATACAAAGACAATGACCTTCAATAGCAAATAGAAACTTCCAAATATGATATGCAACTAAAGAGATGCCACCCAAATTAAAAAATCCTTCTTCAAATTTCTGGATGTCCAAGTAATTGAAAAAATGCACCAAATTGGAAAACACCAATGCAAGAGTACCTAGAATTGAAACTAACCAAAGTGAATGGATTGATGAAAAAAGCTCTGAAATATCTTGCAAATGTCATTGGAATCACCAAATTTTGACAATATAATGGGAAGATATGAGCTTTTGAGTCTAGAATGGAGGGTTAACTTCAGTTGACTATAGTTTTTTCTGACAATAGAATACTATAAAACAGATTGAACCACTGGAAAGTAGATTGAATCCCCTTTTCGACTATATCGTGTTTGTCAAATTTTGACACTATGGTAAGAAGATATGGTGATTTGAAAAAAAAATGCCCTATGAGGGTCTGCAGACTAAGTGGGGGAAAAAGTCTAGCCCATGGGCACTAGGCACATGGTCGCTAATATGACCGGCGCTTGAGCTGGAAAATAAAAAAAGGACCACCAACCCTGGCAGTGACAGATCGGTGATTTGGGGTGGAGGAAGGTAGCGGCACTACTCCGCTGGCTCCACCAGTGATTGGCCTCCCAACGATAGAATAAAGCACTAGATGGAAGGACTATTCTCGACAGTTGACACTAAGGGAAACCGATGGTGATATTTTTGAGGAATGATGATGTAGGAGGGCCTGCCATGGATGTGATAGGGGCTAACATGGGGTATGGTTTTCTTCCTCCCTACAATTAATAATTGATAACAACCGGAAAACAATTTATGCAGACTTTTAAATATAATTTGAATGGCTGACCAAAAAAAACTAAAGATTTTTTAATATTGCATAGAATGCAATTAAAAAATAACAAATATATATTGACCACACAAACTTTATGCAGAATGAAGAATGCCGATAGTGAATTATTTTCTGATAGAGATAAATATTTATCTACAAAAATATATATATATATTATACCAACCAAATAAAAAATCATGTTGATGGAGGAGTAATATAAAGCCAAAGATTATAAAAATAAAACCCTTATGATGTCGACCAATAAATAAAATAGCGGTTGCTTCCTGATTTTTTCCAAAACTATAGAAAATTGCCCGATTTTTTTGGAACAAAAAAATGCCTGTTGATCTATAAAAAAAATTCCATTGAGAACAGCTGATAGGGGGGATTTTTTTCATTGCAAATTTGTATGGATTGTATGATTGATTTTGCAAACCCTAAAATACCTTTGATGGCTCTTGGGTTGATGTATTTGATTTTGATGAATGAATAGGTGATCCTAGGGTTTTGAGGCCTTATGAAGACAATGGTGAGCTCAGATCTGACTCAATCTGCTCCAGAAATCAGCTTGGTCCCCGGGTGGAGCCAAGTAGCCTACAATAGAAACCTTCAATCCTGCAATGAATCTCTCTAGCCCAACTTTCTTGATCTTAGGATGTACTTTCAATGGACAAGCTCCTAATACCTTGTTGAAGCCATGGGAAAATTTGAATCATCAATGATCACGCTGCGCCTAAAGAATCTTTGCTGAAGAAATTCACCCATAGAAAGTGTTGCAACTTAGAGCATGCAAATTGTAAACCATTATTGAATGGCTTCACCCAAATGTACATATGCCTTGATTATATAGGAATGAGTGAGATACAAGATGCATTAAGATGTTGCCATGTGTCTTGATCAAACATCATGTGACAACATGTAAACCCTAACTAACTACCTAGGGAATGATAAAGTGATTGAGATAAGTTCTAGAAAATACAACTTATCCTTTTAGAAGGAATCTTATCTCCTCAATACATGGAAAGGGTAATAACCCTATTATTAATGATTTTCTAATAATGCAACCTAGGACTTAATTAATTAAATAAAAGCCCTAAGTTAAACTTATGCTAGTGTAATTAAATAATTAATTACACCAACAGATACAACCATAAATTTCACAAAACATGTGTTTATTCTTCTCTTGGTGGGAAAGGAATGGGTAGGATTCACTCAAAATTTAAACTTGAATTTTGAAAATTATGGGGTCAAGTCCACAACTATAGGGTTGACCTTACATTTGTGGAAATGACCCAAGACATGAATATGGTCATATTGAAATTGATAACATATATATGGGGATATGTGGTGGATGGACATGATTAATGTGTAGATTGGGTGAATATATCAAAATGTGCACATGTAGGGGTGAAGTGTATTATGAATGCATTAGAATGTGTGTAGGTAGGTGGGTAATGATATGGGGAAAATAGTCTAACTTCACACAAGATTGTGTCATTTTCTATTATGTAATAAAGTAAGCAATTCTCTCGATTTTTGTACAAAACTAAATGGGAAATTACATGTGTATGCAAAATTTTCCATTATAAGAATATATTATTATTAAGCTATTGTATTAATTAGCTTTAGCAAGATTATTGATTTGTAAGTATGGTTTAAAATTTCATTTAATTATCTATATTCAATACATAGACATATACCATAAATGGTTAAAGACTTATAATGATGAAAGTTATATACCACCATGCACTTTTTCCTTATATTTTGGACCTACTTTGATTAGATTCACTTAAATGCAATAACAAGTGTTAAAGTGACATTTTATGCCAAGTCAACTCATAACATTCATGTATCTCAATCCTATAATCACTAATCCCAAGATGTTTTAATCATGATTCTTAGATCTATTTTTCATCACCCTAAATTAAATCTACATGTAGACTTTACCCAAGTTACTTCCACACCCACAAATTTGAACTTTGAACTTTATAATTTATATTTATATTTAATCTCGTAGACTCCCCCTACTAGTCATTATGAGCCAACCTGGTGAATGTTCGTGTTGATTTTTGTACTTGGTTATTGTATTTGAGGACATTCATTAATTTATTTTTAGATCACCCAATAATCTATTGATGGGTGATCCCACAATAGTGGTTTACAATTTTTGGCCAAACTAGACACTGAAATTATCATTTTTAACTAAATCTTCACATTTGGGCACCTATAGCGGCTAAACCATGAGGAATTTCAAGATGATGCAAACTAGAGTCTCATCACATTTTGTTTGCAGATTCTAAAAAATTTTTTTCAAAATTTTTGGAATCAGATTGCACTTCTTTTTCCATCTCCCACAAAATTGATTTTTTTCCAAAAAACAACATTTTTAAAAAGTGGCGACATTCAGTATAATCACATAAATTTTTATCCATGAAGGATAAAATTCTAGTTCTTTCAAATTTAGATTTAAATCTGATGTCTGTGCTACTTGGTTGGATAGTTTTTTGAATATTTTTGCTGTCAAGTTTGAAGTCAACGAATTACAATTCAGACATAGCAGATGTATAACACGTAACTTTTTTTGTATGTCTCAAAATTCAATTATTTTTTTTTGGATCAAGGACTTCAATATCTTGTGCACTCATATTTTTCAAATTTTTTGATAATCACTATTTTTTCCACATGTGTAGAACAAAGACCTTGTTTTAGATGAAAATCTATGTTTAATAAAACTAAAAAATAAAATACATAATAAAACCAAAACATATTAAAATTATATTCGTTGGATGGCTGGATTCGAGGACTACCGATTCCAATTGGGTTTGTGAAGAATCCTCCATTTTCATCCTCAACTCAAGTTTCCAAAGTGTAAAATTTAGGTTTTTTTTTTGTGTGTTTTAGGAGAGAATGAGGAATAAGGGGTTAGATTCAGAGTTAATGGGTTCACTCTAACCCTAGTTCAGTTGAACCCCCTTTTGGTTTGGTCGAACTTGTATGTTCATTCGAACCCTTAAAACCATTTTTTTTCCATGGGGTCATTTTGTCTCAGTTTTCCTTCCTCCATCAAATTGTAAACCACTATTGTGGCTTCACCCTCATCCATCTTAAAATCAATTTATAAAATGAGATCATGAAAGGAGTATAGTAGCATTAAAAGATAATTACATCAACATACAACATCCTAAGCTCATTTCATGCTTACTTTTATCTTTGATCTTTTTTTTGAAATCCATAAACTTAGTCCAAATTAGGATCTAATTCATGAGAACATGACTCTTGTAATTCAAGAAATTCCTAGAGGTGTTCATATACATTGTCAACCCTTAAAAAAAAGATCAAAAATTAAGGTGAGTGAGTTTTAGGAATCCTCATCTTCTTAGCTCAAACTCATGCATTATAGTTCAAGTTTGCACATCAATTTAGAACCACACCCACAATATTAGGCCCACATGTGCATCTAGGTGACCTTGAGTGAAAAGTAGTTAATTTGCAAATATTGAGATCTTCATCTAAGTAAGTCCTAAAATTCCAACACCTTGGAAAATCACTTACTAACATCTACCACAATGTATTTCCATCACCAACTTTTGAGATTAGTATTGCATTATATTTATTGAAATTTTTTAAATTTAATTTTTTGGTCCTAACTCATATTTATTTATTGTTCTATTTATTTAATTAACATAGATATTTTACGTAAGTGGAATTTTCCCAATAATTTTTTGGTAAACCTATTTTTATTAAAACCCTAGGTTTACCTTAGGGTTTTGTCTCTTTTCATTTAGGGTTTCATATCTTTTTTTTTTATTGCATATATTATTTTAATATTTAATCCGATTTTATGAATCCTTTCCTTTGGTATCTTATTTTCCATACATCTATTTAGTTTTGTGTTTTATCTTATGATCATGTTTTCACCTACTCTAATCACCATTATTTTCACTATTATGGTTTTATTTGCTAAGTTATTATTTAGATCTAGGCAATTTCTATTTTTTCTAATTTAATAGAAAACTTTACATCCTTTCTATATCATTTTTCGTCTAGGGTTTTGTAAGTTCTCGGATCTCATTTTCATACTTACAACCCCTTAAGGAGAAGTCCTTTCTTAAATCATCAAATGGATCAATCAACTAAATATAGATTTTTTTATGAGGTTCTTTTAATTAAAGACAAATTTAAGTCACATTTTATGAAGAATGTGCAACACAAGTCTAGCTTTTTAACTTGAAGCAACTAAAATTGATATACATGTTTAAAATTTTGAAAAGAAATAAACTAGTGAAATGTAGACACTTTATTGTAGTTTATTACTATAGTTTATTATTAAATAGTTTGTTATATGTTTTACCTTGCATGCATGCTCCTTTTTTCCTTAGCAATATAATGACCCATTTTTTCTTTTTCTTTTTAATTTTATTTAGAGTTTTCTTTGTTTCATGTTTGTAAGAATTTAATATTTTGTCTTTGTATTTTTTCATGTGAGTTACTTGTTTTGAAGTGTTACACAATTTTCTTATTTTGAGTATTTTGGTAACTTTTTAGGGCTTTAGACTTTTTGTTACCAACATGTTTAGCAGGTTATTTTTTGAAACCCTAACGATCAATGTTGTTGCAAGAACTTAAGTTTTCTCTTTCTCATTTATCAATTATCAAGTTCCTCACAAACCTAATAGTTTGTCTATGTTAGAGTTTTAGTCTTTCTTTTTCCTTTTTCTTGTTTAGTCATCAAGGATTTGGACTTTGAATATACTAAAAGAGTGGTGTATAGCACATGAATTCAATTTTTTTTTTTCATTTCTATCAAAGACATTAATTTTATGAGACATAATAAAACCTTGGTTCTTGGTGTTTGGAAATTTTTTCTATGGAGTCCAACCTACCCCTTAAACTTTGTATTAATTTATTGGTTTCATGTGTGTGATTTCATTCAAAATTATTTATATTCATTCATTTTATAATTTCATGTTTTCTATTCAATAAAGAGATCTTCAGTGCACATCCAACCATACCTATATCATTCTAAAAAAAAAATTAGATTGTATGATTAATATTGCATCATGATTGTGTGATTTGGTGAGCATCAAGATTGTGAATCCATATTCTAGGGTGTCTACTTTCTCAAGTTTTAGCATTTTGGATTTTCATTTTTCTAGGTACAATTTTGTTCCTTATTTTTTAGTTAACTTATGTTTGCTGCCTAATTGATTCCTAACATATGATTTCTTGAGTTGGATTTCAATTTTAGAATTTATTTTATTTTTATTTTTTGGGCATAAAACCTTAATTTTCTATCATTTATTTAAATTAAGGTTTATTTTGTGAGGTCATGGATTAGTTTTTATACCCTAGTTAGGGCCCTTAAATTTTAATTCCAAAACCTAATTGTGTTTGTGGCATTAAGGTCATGATATTGACTATGTTCCATAACTAGGGCTCTTTAATTTTGCATTAAAATATTCTTGAATTTGAGCATGTATGCAAACCCCACTAAGCTTATCCATGCATAAGAATTTTATTTGAAGCCATTTAAAATGTGTGAAGTCCAAAAGATGTTCATGAATTGGGTTTAGGGATTTTAACCCCTCATCATTTAGACAGGTTTTCATGATAAATTCATGAATCCCACTTCATGTCAAACTAAGAATTTTGGTTTTTATTATGATGACTTTATTTAAACAACTTAATAGAGAAATCTATCATTATAATTTTTTTGGGTTTGGAGCCTTGAGGATCTAACTAATTAGATACCTTGTAAATAGTTTCCTTGGGTTACATTTCCAATTGAACTTTAATCTAAGATTTTGAGTCTAATTAATCATGTACTTTGTAAGTGGTACACTTGAAGCATAATACTCTCTCTCTATATATATATACATACACATACACATATATGTACACACACACACACATATATATCAAATTTTTTTATACTACCAAATTTAGTACTTTGGAAATTCGTATATTTTGATAGGAAGTTTCATTCTCCAGAGGATAATTGGGTTATTTTATTTGGTTTTCATCTACACTTACCTTTTTGGGTTGTAAACTTTCTCTTTCCTCAATACCAAATTTTTATTAGGTGTCATCTTGTAATCTTAAAACACACCATATTGATAGTGCAATACAAGAGGAAAAATCTTAGACCTTTTCCTACTTGGTAATCATGCATGAGGCATCATGACACCCTAATCCCTTTGTACTTTGTATTTTCTTATTCTTTCATTTTCTCTTATGCTCATGCTAATTTGTTTGTTTATGATGAGCCAACCTTCTTGTAGGTGTTATTATGAAATAAATATATATCAAACTTGCATAACTAGAGTTTATATACATAATATGAGCTATCTAATGGATTTTCATGGGTTTTTACAGAATCCATAGAAGAAAATCCACAAAAAAGGAAATGAAGTACAAATACAAGGGGCACCACCCCCCTTCCAAGATATTATTTCCTTGGACTGAGATAGGAAACATAAGTTTGGGGAATGTGGATGTAAAGGAATTCATAAAAAGAGTTAACAAAGAAGGTGATGGAATAACAAATTTGAAGTGCATGACTTAAAGTGGATTGGTCTAGGTAGAAGAATTCTCACTATCCTTGCATTCCCCTAATCTATTTGTGACTTGTGAGAAATATTATGATGTAAGGATGAATATTTTTTTGGACATGCAAATTAGACCATTTTGGATATAAGTGTTGAGGTCATAGAGGGGGCCTTTGGTTGACCTATTTATGCCTCATATGACAAAGTAAACATAAAGGAGGCTCTCAATTACTATGAGAATAATAATGTGCATATACATTCAAATGTATCAATGGTAATTGGTTGATAAAAAGAAGAAAACCAACAACAAAAATGGTCAAAGTCATCCATAGGAGTGAATTTAAAGAGAAATTTCATGATGCAATCCTACTATTGAATAAGATAGAATGAAATACTTATGTAAAAGACTTATAACCTTGGATGTGAACATTTATCTATGTTGTCCATCATGGTTAGGAAGAAAGTAGATTAGGAATAGTCATCAATGATAGTCTTCATTCCCATCTTATTGCAGTTAAGGAAAACAACAAATGTATATGGGTAAAAGTACAAAGTTGTATCACACTTTTGACCAATTAAATGGTTTATATCAAACCATTTTCGGTCGGAAAGGATTCAACCAAGAAGGTTTCGACCAAAACTAGGTTGTGATGACATGGCACCAACATGGCGACAAGTTATTGGTCGAAACCTTTTCGACCTAATACGTTTTGATCAAACAATACAAATATAAAAATTAGAAAAGGGGGCCCACGTATTTTCTATAGACTTGCAAATATAAAAGTAATTTAGTGATTAATATAGAAATAAAACATATAAATATAAAATGAATATAAAACAAAAATGAATTACTTTATCAATTATAAAAAAATATTAATTAAAGAAAAGTTCTTATTAATAAAAATACATCAATTTTTTTAAATATATTAATGTCTACAAATGAAATTATTAAAAAATAGCATATAAGTATTCAATATTTACTACAATTTTCAAAGTAAAATAAAATAAAATAATTATAAAATAATGAATGGTGGCTTTTGAAAAAGTAAAATTAAATTATGAATAATTTATTTAAATTATGATGTTTTATCAATATTCAACTATTAAATTTTTGAGTCAAACTCATTGCCTCATATTTCATGAGTAGTAGTTTGCATGAACGCATGTCTCTCATGAGTAGTAGTTCACACAAATCCATCTCTCGTGAGTATGAATAGTCCACTTAGCACTTATTACATCTAGGTGATGCTCACATGGGTGAAACATATGGACTTCTCAAGAGTGCACCCATCGTAGTACTACTTTGACCCCAATATGCCTAACTAGAGAGTTTCCCTAAGAACAAACTCATTTAGCTTGCTACATTATTTGCAAAATATAAATTAGAATGTAAAATCATTGCTCAAAACATTCAAAATGCTAAATCATGTTCATAAGAGATGAGGCAACAAGTTAAGTGGGCTTGATCTTGGGAGAAACTTTATGATTAAGTATACTTGAGTTAGAGTGGTATTGGGATGGATGGCCTCATAAGAGAAGTCATGATGCTTCACCCTTGTAAATATCATCTAGATACAATGATTATTAAATGAACCATTCATGTTCATGAGAGATGATTTCATATAAATCACTATACATTATATATATATATTAAAAAACTAGACATGAATCCTAATAAAACATCATATCTAAAAGACAACTTCTAAGAAGCAAGCCACATTTTAATCTAAATTTCCTCTAATCATTTGTTCCTTCCCAATAACAAAGGTTAAGATAATAAAACGCCATATTTAAAAGACAAATTTCAAGAAGCAAAAAATGTTTTAATCTAAGTTTCCTCTATTAATTTGTTCTTTCCCAATAACAAAGGTTAAGATAATAAAATGTCATATCTAAAAGACGACTTTCAAGAAGCAGATGACATTTTAATCTAAATTTCTTCTAATAATCTATTCTTTCTCAATAACAAAGATTAAAATAATAAAACATCATATCTAAAAGACAAATTTTAAGAAATAGATGACGTTTTAATCTAAATTTCCTCTGATAATTTGTTCTTTCCCAATAACAAAGGTTAAGATAATACAACATCATATCTAAAAGACAACTTCTAAGAAGCAAACAACATTTTAATTTAAATTTCCTCTAATAATTTGTTCTTTCCGAATAACAAAGGTTAAGATAATAAAATGTCATATCTAAAAGACAACTTTCAAGAAGCAGATGACGTTTTAATCTAAATTTCCTCTAATAATCTTGTTCTTTCTCAATAACAAAGGTTAAAATAATAAAACATCATATCTAAAAGACAACTTTTAAGAAATAGACCACATTTTAATCTAAATTTCCTCTAATAATTTGTTCTTTCCTAATAACAAAGGTTAAGATAATACAACGTCATATCTAAAAGTCAACTTCGAAGAAGGAGACGATGTTTTAATCTAAATTTACTCTTATTCTTTTTTTCCCAATACCAAAGGTTAAGATAATAAAACATCATATCTAAAAGACGACTTTCAAGAAAGAGACAATGTTTTAATCTAAATTTCTTCTAATAATCCATTCTTTTTCAATAACAAAGATTAAAATAATAAAACATCATATCTAAAAGACAACTTTTCAAGAAGTAAACGACTTAATCTAAATATCCTAATCTCAATATCTTCTAATAATCTATTCTTTCTCAATAACAAAGATTAAAATAATAAAACGTCATATCTAATTTCAAGAAACATAAGAAGTTTAAATCTAAATTTCCCGTTCTTTCCCAATAACAAAGGTTAAATATTGTCCACCATGAGACGTACTAAGCTCAATACTCTGCAAGGGCCACCCTATTTATCTTTCTCTCCTAGGACTCACGTAGGCCAACCATGTACTTTTCAGCTTTAGCAGGGTACCCCCGCACTTGAGAAGCAAAGCACTTACGTCATGCCGTGGAATAAAATCCTCTGCAATCATGAACAGCGAAGAAACTTACTGGCCATAGTTTCAAAGGAACCATTCAAAGAAACTTACTGGCCAATGGAGAAAAGAACTCTAACAGTGCTCCACACTTTCAAAGGCCAGGATTGTTGCCTACCATAACTCTATTCCTCGTTCCGTTCGCTTTCTTTAACACATTAATGTTGTAAAATGGATCCCGAAGAGAAAGGCTTTGAGAAAGTCAGCACCATGGTGGGACCATGCATGGCAGCCATGAAAACTAAATCCATCGTATGTAGACGCCTTCCCGTCCGAATGCACTAGATTCTCGCGTTTTCGAAATCCCACGTCCTCCTGTTGACATTTCTATTCCTATCAAGTTTTGCTAATCTATTCCAAAACAGGTGTTGAAGCGACGGGTATTGGAGCTATATAAGGACCACCGCATGTTAGAGGCAGAGTCGATCTCTTCTTTGAATTTGAAGCCCAAAAGAATCTCAAATGTTATGTGGGCTCTAAGTAAATTTATCGAATTTCTTGATAAATGCGAAATGGTGGAAATGCATTTGCTCGTGGTTCGTAATTGAATTGCATTTATGCTTCGAATCAATAGCCGCTATCTCTAGCCCAAGTAGGTAATATGCTGTCTACTGGATTCGATTTTGTATTTATAACAGATATGTATTTCCTTGTCTTGAGCCCTGTCGCTGTCTCAGATTGTTGACAACCTGTCTGTTGAATGCTGAATTGCATGCTAATCCTTTGGCAGCAATTGGCAGTTTTTGTTTTACCTCATTGACTTGAACAACGTATCTTTGTCTCACACGGATTTCTCTTGTTTTTCGCTCGGTTGTTAGAGACTTTGATGTAAACATTCTACTTTGGCGGCTTGTTTTTCATAGAGGAGGTGAGAAACTTGGATTCGAGCTGTGTGAAAATTCAACTGCTATGCAATATAAAAAGCACGAAGAATAAATAATTGATTTTGTGATTTTCAGAGGGACGCCATTGTCAGTAGTGACTTATCTGAACTGAAATCAGGAAATTCCAATTGCCGTAGTTGACGGTGGCTTACTGAAAGCGGAAATCTGAGGGCGTACTATATGTATTAGATGTTAAAATCATAAGCAAGCACGACAAAACTATGTACTAGTCGGAAAGAATTACAAAGAGGTCTTTTTTAATTTTTGGGTAGGGCTGAGCTGTGGGTAAGGGGTTGAAGAATTGCCCGGGAAACATTGAGTGAGTCGGTCAACTTTGGGGATTCTTTTGTGGCAGTTGGGTAAGGGTTTAAAATGGGGCATGTAAATCCTGAACTTGGGTTTGATCAGGCTGGCACTGGACATGATTCCAAAGAACTAGACATTGCAAGCTGTCCCTCTTCTCGTAAAACTATGGATGATGCCCCTGTGTATAAGATAGGCGCTCCGCCTCGTTTGGAGCTGATGAAAGAATTTAAGGCTGCATTGAAGGAGACCTTGTTCCCTGATGATCCTCTTCGCCAGTTCAAGCGCCAGCCCAGGTCGAAGAAATTCAAATTGGGTGCACAGGCAGTGTTCCCTGTGCTTGAGTGGGGAAGGAATTATACGTTGAGCAAGTTCAAGGGAGATTTGATTGCAGGCTTAACAATTGCCAGTCTTTGCATTCCTCAGGTATGCACTTCTGCTTTCTTATGTTTTCAAGACTTTACTGGTTTTACAAATAAAACTTAAAATTTTCCCATGCAGTGGCAACTCTTGATAACAAGCTTGGCAACATTGTAGCCTTGAATGCAGTTATTGAATGTTTTTTCTTATGAAGAACCTTACCCGTTATTCATTAATCTAAGTGTCTCTCTTTTGGCCTGAATAGGATATTGGATATGCAAAATTGGCTAACGTGGATCCTCAATATGGCCTTTGTAAGTATCTTTGTCCACTTCCCATTAGGGAAAAAGTTTTAAAGAAAACTATTCATCAATCTTTCCATTTCAAAGAAACAACTCATAAATGTAACAAAGCCTATATTAGTTCTTATAAAATTTTGATAAATTTCATAGCTTTATGCATATTTATGCAAAAAAATTGCCAAGAAAAGCTTAAAAACAGAACCTGCTTTAAATGTTGTTTTAGCACTTAGAGGAGTGGCTCGAATACCTTATTATCTAATCTATAGTTTCGAAATTAAGAAATGTATATGTATCACAGGCTAATGTATTTTAAAAAGATTGGGATTTACTGTCCATTGTTGTAGAATTTAAAATTAAATTCCACGGGGACGCATCCCCCCCTTCCCCCCACAAAAAAAACCCCATGTTTTCTAGACATTCCCGTCTCGGAAACTTGGGGACTTGGGGGGACATCCCACCACCAGCCCGCCACTAGCGCTACCATCCCACCACCAACGTTGCCACACTGCTAGGACTTTGAGGACGTCAGGATGTCCTCAAGACGTCTAGGGGACTCCTAGTTGTCTCCAAGATCTATAATTCTTATACTATACACCTTTTTATAATTATTTTTTCAAGTACTATATGTATTTCAGCGCCCTGCGGCCACCCTGCCACCGTCCCCCCGCCGTCCCCAAACTTAGGCCCTTGGTCCCCTGTCCCCGAAACCTGTCCCCTCGTCCCCCGTCAGGAAACTTCGTGGAACTATGAGAATTTTCTATTCTGTTTTTTCAAAAACTGTGAAAATTGGCAAAATACAGCCCAAAATGAATCCTCTGTTTTACATAATTGTTTAGCACTTCACAATGAAGAGTAGCTTAACATGAGGAAAAAGTCAGTTTTTGAAGATTTCTCAGACGAGCTAGTTCCAATATGGCAACTGTTATTTGTTGTTATCAGTGCCTTAAATATGGTGGGGGTGTCTCAGGTTTAATTTTGTTCTTAGATGCATTTTTTTTTTGTAAAGAAACAGGACTTTTAATTTCCAATTAAATATGTGGTTCTAGAAAAGGAAAGAGTAGCCATATTTAATTGTTTGTGGTTTTTTAATTATTGGGAATTTTTGGCAATATAATTCTTGAAAATATTGTAAAAAATTACCTAATTCGCTAAACATAGTCCATAAAAAAAAAAAATCCCTTGTTCTGCATAGTGGTTTACCTTTTCATATTACAGAATTCACAGTGTATTTGTTCGTGGTTCATTGGTTCTTGGAAAAGTTGATCTGTCTAATCTTTTTGAAAATCTTGTGAAAAGTTAGCATTTCATAATAAAGAATAATTGTTTGCAGTTTACAAGCTCTCTTAGATGCCTGTTCCAGGGGACTCTTTTCTTTAGCTTTAGAGGACAACAGAAATTGATTGTTTTAAGCTTCTGGCTATTGATTAGTGGCAGATTGCTAAAACGCAATATAATTGTTGTGCTGTTTGCTCCATTTGTTAGATGGGTGATTAACTGTTTTGTCTTTTTTTTTTCTCCTTCACATTTGAAGACACTAGCTTTGTACCTCCATTGATATATGCTGCAATGGGAAGCTCCAGGGATATTGCGATTGGGCCAGTAGCTGTTGTTTCTATCTTGTTGGGAACATTGGTCAGGAATGAAATAGATGATGTTAAATCTCATGATTACCTCCGTCTTATATTCACATCAACCTTTTTTGCTGGTGTTTTCCAGGCATTACTTGGAATCTGCAGGTATGCATGCATATATACATAAGTGCAGAGCAAGTCTGCTACTTTTAATGCACCATCATCTAATGAGATCTCTTTTGGTCAGGCTTGGTTTCCTTATCGACTTTCTATCACATGCATCAATTGTTGGCTTCATGGGAGGTGCTGCCATTACAATTGGACTACAACAGCTGAAAGGATTCCTTGGCATAAAGAAATTCACAACAAAAACGGACATTATCTCTGTAATGAAGTCTGTATGGGGTGCAGTTCATCATGGAGTATGTATTTTCACTAGTTCTCCTATTCTTATCCTGTGTAATTGTGTATTGTAACTATATAACTTTTATTTCTTGTATCCTTCAAATTTAACTAAAAATTTTCTGAAGAAGATAGATTGTTTATGGGATGCAGCGCTGCTGAACATTAGAATTGCTCTAAAAAATCAGCTCCTATTTTTTCAAGCCATATTGTTTAAAACATTTTATTGTTTTACAGTGGAATTGGGAGACGATTTTGATAGGAACAATTTTCCTGACTTTTCTTATGACAGCTAAATATATTGTAAGTCCTCTACCTTAGTATTGCAGAAGAATATTCTTCTTTGGAATTTTCTAATTGCAAAGCTTATATATCTCAAAATCCTGATCTGCAGTTGGCATTCACGTAGAGTTTGTCCTTGAATGAAAGTTTCATGCAAATTCAACTAATACACTCTAAATTGTAATCAACTTGAACAGGGCAAGAAAAATAAGCGACTTTTCTGGGTGCCAGCTGTAGCTCCATTGATCTCAGTCATTTTGTCAACTCTCCTTGTTTATTTGACACGTGCAGATAAGCATGGTGTGCAAATTGTAAGCCAACAGATCCTCTAGTTACGGTGATAATTTTTATTTATTTTTTGTTCGATGGATGAGGGGAAGGAGAATCAAGTTGTGGTGATCATTAGGTGCTTTTAATTTAGGATGATTATACTGAAATATTCTATTTAACAGGTGAATCATATTAAGAAAGGAGTAAACCCTAGTTCAGCAAGTGAACTTGCATTCAGTGGACACCTTCTTGCAAAAGGTGTTAAAATTGGTTTTGTGGCCGCTTTGATTGCTCTTACGGTATGGTGAAACATCTAGTGCAGTAGTCATTAAAGTTTCTTCATGTCATTTTTCTTGTTGCTAATGAGAAGATGCCTGACTCTGAGCCACAATGATATAAAACTTATTGTGTGACAATGTTTGTGTGCTAGACTAAAGACTGAGCATAGAGTTTTACATGCTGATGTTAATCAAACTAGATACTGATATCATTCATTTACATGAGGACTATTTCAGGAAGCTGTTGCAATAGGAAGAACATTTGCAGCATTAAAGGATTACCATTTAGATGGAAACAAAGAAATGGTAGCAATGGGTATTATGAATGTAGCAGGCTCATTGACTTCTTGCTATATTGCAACAGGTTATTTTAAAACTCTGCATTTGTGATCTCCTATTCCCATTCTTTACAGTTTGAATTTGAAATTCATCAATTTTATAAATTTGGTTGTTTAAGTGTTTGCTTGTTTTATCATGCAGGCTCCTTCTCACGCTCAGCAGTGAACTATAATGCAGGCTGTCAAACAGCAGTTTCAAATGTTGTGATGTCAACCATTGTTTTGCTGACGCTTTTAGTGATTACACCACTCTTCAAGTACACTCCAAATGCAATCTTATCTGCTATCATCATCTCTGCAGTCATTGGTTTAATTGACATCAAGGCAGCACGCCTCATCTGGAAAACTGATAAACTAGACTTTATTGCCTGCATGGGAGCCTTCTTTGGTGTAGTTTTTGTCTCTATTGAAATTGGCCTTTTGATTGCTGTAAGTTACTAAGTACCAAGGGCATAAATAAGTGGTCTGGGTCTTTGCCATTTTGTGTAGAACATGAGTGTGGGACAAGAAAACTGGGGAGAATAGTTGTTTTTCAGGCACACACACTCGTGTGTGTATAAAATTTGTGATTAGTTTTTATTTATGCTTTCCTACAAGTGTTTATGTGTGTGTGTATAAAATTTGGTATGAGTATTCACTTACGCTTTCCTATAATCATTTATTCTCAAAGGAAGTAGGCTCCATTGGCTTTGAAACAGGTTTCTCTGTCGTTTGCAAAAATTCTTCTACATGTGACAAGGCCACATACAGCTCTACTGGGGAAAATTCCTGGAACAAATATTTTTAGGAATATCGAACAATATCCAGATGCTGCCAAAATTCCTGGCATTCTTGTTGTCCGCATTGATTCTGCATTGTACTTCTCAAATGCAAATTATGTGCGAGAGAGGTAAGAGTTGTTTCATTTGGTTTATTTACGTGGAATATATGTTTTCTTCTATATATAAGAGGTTCTTAATAAGCACCGTGGTTCTACCTGAATGTGGATCTGTATTACAATTCTTATTGCATTTTTACCATGTTCTTGTTCATCTTTCGGAGAATTCTTTTTGTGAATTTGTGACATCACTCTTGTGAGATGTGTTCAGTCTTTTTCACATATAACATTTCAAAGAATATTTGTTTTTGACTCTGTTAACTGCTAAACACCTGTATGAGCGCGCAAACTAGCATCCATCAGAGCCTCTATTGACTTTAGCCTAATATATCAAGTGATAATTTCTTAGTAATTCTTTCTTAAATGGTATGCTTGTGAATTATCTTCCAATGTTTAATGAACTGAATGGTAAAAGAAGTCAAATTCATAACATACACAGCCTTTCTGGTAGCAAGGTCAACAATCAGTATGGAGCGAACATTGCCATCCTCTATAAACAGATATTTGTTGTATATCAAGCTTGCAGGTTTACTAGCAGAGGAAGAGAGGTTATTGCTAAAATAAGTGTGATGGGAAAAGCCAAGCAGATAAGAGGAGAGTGGATGCCTAGATAAACTATATTCTAGGTCATTCTCACCACACTTGAAACCACTGTTCGTCTCATTCATAGCTTGAATTTATCTTCAAGTATGAGATTAGGTGCGCACCAAAACCAAAGAAAATGATGAGACTAGGGAAGTTGAAACTATTGGTATGGTTCTTTTATATGTAAGACTCAGAAGAATCAGTCTGCTTGCAGATGAAAAGTATTATCTCAGTCCACTGGCTAAGCAGACAGATTTTTCCCAAAGACTGAATGAATAAAATGCTGTAATTGGACATAGACCAGTCAACGAGTGATTTAAATCCCCAAAGACAAAAAAAATCTACTGTCTTTTCAAATCAATAAAAGCTTCAACCTTCCGGGTAACAAATGGAAGCCAAATAAAATTAGGGACTAAGAATATATGAGAAGAGCCCCTAAAATGCCTTAGATTTGAGACATAATTTCAAGCATCGATGCTCCCTGCAATGCCCTGGTAAAACACTCGCAGACCTTTCCAACCTGCTGATACAAGTGAAGTTATACTGAAGTCCATGTTACTATAATGATTTTGTCTTTGTTATCTTTTGTTTTAATGCATCAGTATTTTCTCTGGGTGAAATGCAGTTTTAGTTGAACTGTTGGCAAATCTACACAATCATTTCCATTTCTTAACAAGATTCTTGACACATGCGTTAATGATTACTCTTCTTGCTTTGCACTACCTGGATTTGATAGTAACTATAGTTGGAACACAAAAAGTGCTACATAATCATGTCATTATATTTGTTCCTTCTCTAGGAGCATTCTTTAATGATTGTATTTTCCTTAGCCTTTGGTGATTTAAGCCTTTCTCTTAGCATTTGGTGAAGTTAGAGAGGTGCGATTATTATCTGAAGTCAGGTTTCAGTTTTATTATATTAATATATTTATTATTTTGATATCAATATAAATCCACCTAAACAAAGAAGATTTAGTTTCCCTCAAGAGTTTTTTTTTAGATTCAAACAATGGTAAATCTTAATTTGATACTTATTTATGAAAATGGATTTGAGCTTGGTTGACTAGCATTAAAGGAGTTATAGAGACATTTAGATCATGAGGACAACCCTCATATTGCTTTGAGGATGCATGGAGGAGATGTGTATGCAAAGAATACTAGCATTATTATTGCTATGAATGTTTGAATTCTTATGTTATATATTTCTCATTTTGAGTTGGAATTTTCCATGCAAAGGATTTGCATTCTTCTTATAAGTCCATGGTTTCTAGGCTGGGAGAAATTATGGCCTGATATTATACTTAAATGAAGATTGAAGTAGAGGAAACATGAATATAGAAAGTCTTGAGTAATATGAAAACTTAGGTGGCCTCTTTTAAGCTTTTTCACTTCGGCATAGTGTATGTTTTATGTCATCCTTTTTCTACATCCTTTCTATGTAGTCAGATTGATGTTTCATTTTAGATGCCTGTGATGTTCTTTGCATCAACTTACAGTTAAGCACATAAGCAGTTACTAGACAAAGGTTTTGATGCAGTAACACAAGCAATTTGCAAACTGAGATGTTCAAAAAGAATAAATAGTCACTAAATTAGTGCAAGGTACAAGCAAAGGTTACTAACAACTAATTATCACAAAACCAATTAGGAATGCTATGATAATAGAGTGTGGAATTTGAAAATGTTTGCTGAAATTGTTGTACTAAACATGAATTTTTAAAATGTTGCAATGCAAGAAATTGAGAGATACTGAATTTGGTTTATATATAGAGGAAGTTCTCATCTTCCAAAGGAATGCTAAAAAGGGTCTCTTGAGATAATCAGTTCTCTGCAACTTATTCATGACTAAAAACACTAGCACATGATTTGGCTGCATCTTAGATGGCTAATTATAATTTATTATGGATTTTTAATGGAGTTATTTAAATATTTAATGATTGGAGCTCTAATTACTGGCAGATATTGAGGTGTGCCAAATTAAATTGGCTCTTCACAAAGTCTCTTCCAGAGTAACTTGCAAACATCGTCATGATTTTTAATAAAAACCTGTGTTGTGCTGTTAGGCGCTAGCTTTGTCATAAAATTAAGAGCATGCATATTGAGTATGAGGGATCAAATGCTAAATAGTCAAGAAGCTAACAACAAAATAACAAATGATTCTGACGTATGGGCTGTCCTTTTGCAGGATTCTTAGGTGGATAGATGATGAAGAAGAGAAATTACATGAGAAAGGCCAAATGAAACCACAATTCCTAATCATTGAAATGTCCCGTAAGTTCCATCTCAGAGATTTCACTTTGATACTCCCACAAATTTACTCCGATTTCTTCTTAGCACTAAACTGGGAAAATTGAGTAAAGTACTGGAGATACTGATCACAGTATGTGGGAGACTGACATCTTGGTACTCACTTATTTGCTCTAAATGTTTCTTTCTTGACTATTGATGGTTACCTTCTCTGGTTGCAGCTATCATCAATATAGACACTAGTGGTATTCATGCCTTGGAGGAACTCCATAAAACACTACATAAACGAGATATGCAGGTTAGCTTTTCACCCAATTTATTTAAATCTTTATTGTAATGGTGAACCTTAACAGATCCAAACTGCTAGTAAAACTTCCGCTTGCTGCTTGGAATTACTGACCACCATCTGTATACTTCTTATCATCCTTTAGTTTTCTGTTCACACTTCACAGCTAGCTCTTGCAAATCCAGCGGCATCAGTAATTGACAAGCTTCATGCGTCCGGCTTTATTGATGAAATAGGACAGGATCAGATCTTTCTCACAGTTGGGGAGGCTGTACAAGTTTGTTCTCGTCACTTAAAATTTGATGTTTGAGGAAAATACAAGCAAAGCATGTGCATAAGCCACTTTTGGGCGTTAACTGATCCTGCACCAGATTTGCACAGAAGAATAGGATCAGTGTGTGTGAAATCTACTTCTTTAAGGTTTGTGATCGCTGTGAATGAAATATTGATTCCTAATCTTTGGAATCCATCTTTCGACCAAATAATGGTATTTTGTTTGCAACTTGTTTCACGAGTTCTGCAAATCCCTTCAAAATAATAAAAATAAAATTATAAGCTGGTTAAAGCAGATTGTAAATTAGTTTTCTTGTATGTAATTATTGACATGGATGGAGAGCTCCAAGAAGAGCGTATGGATGTGGGTTTCCATTCCTTTATTAAGTTTTAGAGCAGTATGTTTAACTAGTTATGCAAATCCCTTTCTTAAAAATGAAGATATTGATAAATTGATTCAATCAGATTGTAAATTGGTCTTCTTTGATGTAATTGTAAAGATGGGAGGAAGAGTGGACGAATATAGACTCCTAAGGAGTCAATCGGAACTGGACAAAAAAAGCAGCTTCTACTCCTGAGAGAATAAGTTATACATACCAAGAGATTGTGATGAGCCATCTCTTGCAATACATTTTGGAAAAGAAAACAGCCCTGAAAATCAAAGAAACATTTATATCAATAAATGGGTAGATATAATCCTTGCACTTGCTTCAGAATTCAATGGCTATAAGTCTAAAAAGACAATCATGGACCAGCTCTGGAAATACACAGTATAATGCCTGTTATTAATGGGGATAAGAAATATGAAAATGAGTAATGCTAAACTCTGCATTAAGTTAATTTAAACTTATGGCATGCAATTTTTCGCACAAAATCTTAAGTAACATTGCAATGAAGATGGGCGCCCTTTTGTCTCAACTTCGTTGATATCTGGACTTTGTAAAAGGAATAAAACTCAGAACAAAATTGAGAATTAATGGAGTTCTGTACCAAAACTTTTGTTGTCTTGATTCTCAAAGGTGATAATTAAATTTTGCTGTTTTTCTTTCAAGGTGAGGTAAACTCAGTCTAAGGACAGAATTAAATGCCACATCAAAATTCTAAACTGACTGAGCATATATTGTAAATGGAGGTAAGAGAGCTCCCTTACTTTTGACGGATAACAAAGAAAAAATACAGGTAAGCTTACTTTTGAAGAGCTTTGTGCAAGGGTGATCGAACAAATGGATCTGAAGCAATTTCTACAGCATTCGTTATTCTTCTTACCCATGTTCGAGTGGGCGCTTTTAAGACAAAACTGTAGTGCTCGTGTTTGTGGAGTCCTAGATATAACCGGGCTGCCTCCCATCATACGATAGAGGACCACATGGACATCTTTTGAGAGGTGGATAGGGAGAGGACTAGTAGATGAGACTGGACTTTCCATTGAGAGGTATGTAGGGGAGAGGATTACTGGATGGTCTCTTCTAATAGTTATGATGCTGTGTACAAAGTCAATTAAAGAAACAATCAATTATATGGTGATATATAAGGCAATTAATTATATGTATTTTGATGTATATGTTTCAGTCTAATTTTTTTCAGTTGTACATTCTTTAAATGAGCTGTAAAACCAACATATTAGCAATGAGCACAAATCCAAAAACATAAATAGAAAATATACTTGTGATAGAGCAATAATAGAGATGAATAAACAACAAATGTGAAACAAATAATTGAAATCACACATCAAACCTCCATTATTTTGGATATGCTCCAAGGATTGTATGTGACCGCTCTTGTGCTAGTTGCTACTTAAATGGACAACATGACATTGAAATGATTGATTAGAAAAATGGCCAAGACGATGATAGTGTGTGAATAGTTGATGAAATGAGGGGTAAGTCTCGATTAAATAGACTTCTCCAATGGAAAATGGAGTGGAAAATGGAGTTAATATGTAAAATCAAATGTGACTTTGATCTAGGATTAAAGTCACATAGATTAAAGTCATGTGTCACAATGGGAGGAATATCCAAGATCAAAGGATGGATTTGATCAAAATGTAGGATTAAATGACAAGAGGGCAAGTGGCATGTGATGTGGAAAAAATAAGCATTCTCACTCATCTGGGAGCAAGGTGACATGTGATGTGGAAAAGCTAAGCATTCTTACACGTGAGAAAGGTGGCATGTGTGGGAGATATACTCACATGTGTGAGCAAAAAGATGGAAAGGGGACAATGTGGCCCACCTTGTTGTTGGTATTGTTGGTTGGGAAGGGGATCATGTGATCCACCTTGTTGTTGATTGGGAAGGGGACCATATGACCCACCTTGTTGTTGGTATTGTTGTGGAAATTTCCCTTATTGATTTTGTACATTTTGGGAAGGGTTAATATATGAAGTGTTTTGGGGCATGTATTGTCTTGTTGGTGTCTTATTACCTTGTGCCATGTATTGAGATGGACCTCCTTGATATTGTTGGGCCACCGCTGCTTGTTTGATTTGGGACGATTTCCTAAACAAAGGGTTGTCTGTTGATTGATCATTGCCTTGTGAGAGGATTGGTGGCATGTTTGGAATTTCCAATGGTCTGGGTATTTCTCTCACAATTGAGTTATCTCCCAAGGGAATGAGGTGAGGATCTTTAAGACCTTCCACGTTAAAGTCTATAGGCAACTTAGCACCACTTTGTGCTAATTTGAAGAAGTATTTGGATCATTTCTTAGGAGTTTGTCCATTAGTTTGAGCGCCTTGGGATTGTTAGAATGTTGAAAAAATTCTTCATCATTTATTTCTTCCTCACTATCCACTTCTTCTGTGACCATGCCCTTTGGGTTTTGGTTTGATCTATCCTTTGCTTCTTGTTGTCTATGGATTATCTCTTCCTCACTAGGTGATTGGTTTGATGTTGCATTAAATGTGGGTTCCTTTTGAGGAGTTACAAGGTCACTTGGTCTATAACCCCATGGGTCACTTCCTTTGTTTGTGGTGTTTGTTGGGGGCATGCTAGTGCTAATTTTGTTTGCTTCCATCTTTTTTTTTGTATTGCGAATGCACGGTTGTCATAAACAGGCATCAAGATTTTGGTGGAAGTTGGTGATCTCTAACTATGAAATAAAATAATGCTTTGTTTTTGGAGTTTTCTGTTTTAAGGAAATGAAATTGCATTTGTTTTTGGATTTTTTGTTTTACAAGTGTTTTTGGGAGCCAAGATTTTCTATTGCCACATGGGAGGTACGGGCCTTCCGACCGCAAGATCGGATTTTCACTCTTGTTTTTCTAGGATATTTGGTACGTTTCTCCACTGAGCTAGTGTTTCTTTTGTTTTGAATATGAAGCTCCTCAAACTATTGATTATGTTTATTTGTTCACCTTCAATTTCCATAAGACTTGGTTGTATGATAGGTGTCATAAGGTTTGGTTGTTGAATTGGAGCAATTGGATGCCAAATGGTCATAAAGTGAGATGATGAGAGTGTTGGTGTTTTGATATAGTTTTTTCGTGATTTTCAAGATCGTAAGGTTTGAGCAGTATTTTGGGATGACGCTATTTTTGGAACTCAAAATGTTGAAAGACTTGGATTGATATTTCACTTCTTTTTCTAGAGGATATCTTGCGGGAAATTTACTTGAACTAGCCTTGAGGTTCAAACAAATGTTGATATCTTAGAAGTTTGAGTGAAGGAATTATCCAAGTTGTTTGTTTTGATTTTGAATCCTAAAGTAGGATGAGGTGTTTGATTTTTGCAAATGGATGATGGACTAATGCAAATTTATGACTTGTTTTGGGAGTCTAACTGTTTCATTCTCCAAAATATTTGTAACCCATTTAAAGCAGCTAGATTTTGGGCAAGTGCGACCATATCTGAAAAGGCAATTGCGGTAAGATTTTTCAAGAGCGGCTTCTATTTCAAGTTTTTTTGTCTAGTGAATAGTGTAGGAAAAAGCGACCTTCTTTGTCAAAAGCGGCCCAATTTTTGTCAAGTGCAGTTGGAAAATTTTGTTAGGTGCAACACAAAAGAAGTTAACTACAAAAATATTTAGATCAGGTGCGCTCAATTTGTCAAGAGCAGCAGGTTTTCATGAGTAACTGTCCTAAGAAAGAGAGCAAAAGTGACAGATTTTTGTCAATTGCGACCAATTTTTTGTTAAGTGAAACAAAAATAGAAGCAAAAGTAGCCTCTGTTCAGTTTTGTTTTCCAAGTTTTTGTGTTGTTAGCAGCATGGATAAATTTGCAGTTTTGAGTGACTTCGTTTGATCTAATTTGAGATTTGGCAAGTGATATCATGCAACACAACAATCAAAACTATTTGACCCTAAATGTCTACAACTTTAAGCATTTTTCTTTCCACAAAAACTCAAAGTTCGTGGGAGTCGAAATGCCAACCTCATAGTTTCCAACATTTACTTTGTCCTTAATGCGACTTAAAATGTGAGCCTAAATATCCAAAAACCTTTAGGGATATTGTTTTAAGATATTCTCAAGGAATGCAAATATAGTGCTCTTTTTAGAGGATTCACACTGAGTCAAAAGGGTTTGAAGTTTGATAACTATGTTTAATGCTTGTTTTGATGTGTTCATTTTAATTCAAGCACAATTTTTGATGTTTCAAAGTAATCGAAAGATTTGGCAATTTTGTGAAGACAATTTATACCGTAAGGATAAACACTTTCTTTTAGGTGGGCTTACCTCATGCCCTGAAGGGATGATTTTACATGCAATGAATGGAGAGTGTTTTAAGCTCACCTATAAGTCGGACTTGGTAAGTAACTTCTTAGAATCAAAGTTTCGATGCACCACTTCATAAAATGTTTTTGGCTAAAAAGGGGTGGCTTCTACAACATTGGTTCTTAGTCATATTTTGAGATAATCTGGTGTCTATATGCGGCTATTCACTCATTTAAGAGGTCTCCCAACTCTTAATAAAAAGGATTTTTACACATCTCATGGATATTGGGGGAGACTTTTGTCAGTATAGAACATCCACACCAGGTGGTTGATGACTTTCGTCACACCCACAATTATTTATATAGCGGACCAAAACAAAAGTACCGCTTGGGTCACCTTTGAGTTCTCCAACGCGGGATGTGTCTCAAAAGGTAGGCCCTCTAAAGTTAGTGCTTTGAAATGAAAACAATGTGCGAAACTCAAGATGCTTTTCGTCACCCAAGATTGCTGAAAGGCGTGAGGGGAGAGGATAGACATCTAGTTTTCCAAACAAAAAATACACAGTGTACAATTCATTGCAATGTTCTTTCTAAGCCCCTCGAGCGACACTATCCAAAAAAATGAAGTAAGGTGTGTACAAGATAGCAATTTGTTCTTTTTATGTGCACCAAAGTGAAGTATTTTGAATTTCAAACAAAGAGATAGCAATATGCAAAATCAAAAAGCATTTGTACAATTTTAAAAGCCCAAAACTGAGTTTTTCCAACAACCCTTGTCTTAATTGGTCTTGACAAAAATAAATCTATCGTTTCATCAACATATTGAAAGCGTTTAGTCGAAAGAAAACATTTTTTAGAGCACCAAAAATGATTGTTTGTTCTAATCTAGAAAGCTTTGAATTTTTCTTTTAAGAGCACCAAATTGAAGGCATGTGGATTTGTGGGGTTCATTTTAGGCACCAAATTAAAATTTCCTAAGCTAGAAAGCTTCTGAAAATTCTTTTTAAGCACCAATTGAGATGTTCTTCCTAAGCTAGAAAGCTTCTGAAAGTTCTTTTTAAGCCCCAATTGAGAAGTTCTTCCTAAGCTAGAAAGCTTTTGAAAGGTTATTTTTAAACAATAATTGAAAGCATGTGATTTGTGGGATTCATTTTATGTACCAAACCCAAATTTTTCTTAAATTATGAAAGCTTCTAAAAAACAAAATTTAAAACTTTGACCGTTCGCCTTCCCTGCAATAAAAGTGTTAGTAAATTTTTGGCTAAAACCATGCCATGCTTCTGCAAATCTTGCAATAAACAATGTTAGCACCACTCAACATCCAAACCAAGCGACCATTAGTGTTAGAAATTGAAAAAATGACTTGTAGATTTTTAAATGAAAACTGATAAAGCAAAAGTGAATTTTTGAAGCAAAAGCAGCCCTATCAGAAGCAACTGTGGCTGGAAAAATTAAAAGCAGTCTCTGTTTCTTGAGAAAAAGCGACTAAAAAATGCGACCGCGCCTTTGTAATTTTAGCAAAAGTGATTGAAATAGCAAAAGAGATCGGAAAAAAGTCGACTATGACCAAAATGAAAGATCAAGCGAGTGAAGTTCTTGTAGCTTCTACATGAAAAATTTCCAATTGTGTTTCCAGAACTTGCAACTTCGAAATTCACTCATAAAATAGTTAGTGCTAAAGACCATGGGTCCCATCAGGCGTTCCAGAATGTGTAAGGGGGAAATCGAAGAAAATGCAATAAGATCAAAATGAATGAATGGAAACTAATCTAATTCAAACAAAAAGATGATTCATGCCCATTACTCATGAAATGAAGCTATGAAGAATGAACTCAAATAATGCAATCAAAAGAGAAACATAAAATGAATTCACAAACATAGCGTTACCATCCCGTGTCGAAGTATATTCACAAAGATTTTGGATTTTTCGTTGTATCAATTTGAAGCCTCCATTTGTGTGTAACAAAAGCTCCAAAGTTCATGTGTGTTGATCAAAGATGTGTTGAAGTTCTCAAGAAATTAATTATAGTTTCAGCATTACTTCATTGTGTAAAATATGTTGATTCTTTGTGTTGAAGTGAGCAACCAAGATCTTCAATATGTAACACCAAATAATCTCCACAAGAAATAGAGAGAAGCAACAATGGAAGATGCTATTCCACCAAACAAGAATTGCAATATGATACAATATGCAATACTACAAATACAATGCTATGCAAAATATGTTAGAGATGTCTTTCTTATAAAGGCAAGGATGAGAGATAGGATAAGACAAGATCATGGAAAGTGTCTTAATCCTATCACATGAGACAACTAACTCATAACCACCTAGGATGATGTGAAGTCTAGATAGGACAACTATGATTTTTCTAGATAAGACAACTAAGACTTCTAGAAAATGATTATATCCTAAGTAAACTTAACATGTGAACTAAGTCCCCTAAGTCCCTAGTAAATAATTACCTAAGTACAAGATTTATTCACACCAACATCCCCCCTTAAGTGCAACTTAGGGAGGAACAAACCAATGCAAGAATGCAACAAATGGGTCCTGAAAACAAGGCCTGATGAGGTACCCATGTACAAAAAAACTAAAAATCTCTCACAAGCGGAGAAAAGGAGAAAAACCTTATGGGAGAAGACTCCTCTCCAAAAGAGAGAAACACAAGATGAAGGAATAAGAAGCATCCAAAACAATGTCCCAAGAAGAATAGAAACATGAAGAACATCACTGAAGCAGGAAGAAGTTGCAAACAATCGTCGATAGATGATTGTTATAGTGCTGAAACTAAAGAACCTTCTCTGAAAATAGGATGATCAGGATCAAGAAGACAACAATCTACATGAGTGCCCCCAATGACACTACTCGAACAATGATTAGATGGAAAAGAAAGGAAAAACATCTGTCAATCGAAGATACATATGACACATGAATTTGCATGAGTGACCCCAATAACACTACTCAGCTAATGTAAGTTGAAAATACAATTGCCAATAGTCTAAAGAACACTGATCAATTGAGGATGAAAGGTTGCTTCACAAAAAAACAAGAATGCAAGAGTGTCTATATGGTAAATACTCCATCTCACCGAAATGCATGGGTAACCAACCGCTACATCCACCTAGTACATGGGAACAAATACTAGATACATAATTCACTCCAAAGAAAAACCAAGAAAGCATTAGCACAGACAATATAATATGCCCCATAATGTTGACTTGGGAGAGGCATGACAAATCCATTGAAACTTTGTGTATTACCATGTAGTGCATGAAGGAGAAGAAACATCTAAAAGTGCACAAGAAGCACCTACAACTAAAAAGATCATGCAAAAACAAGGCACACATGCATGAGGCAAGAATCACATGGATTTGTTGTTGTCTTAGAGGGAAACTCACTTGACATAGGTCTGATAGAAAATAACAAGGCACTACACAACCCTCCCCCTCCCCCCCATGGCACTTTATAATGCAATGCAAGTACAAAATATGACACAACCTTATATGCAAAATCCCCAAAATACATGTACAATAGTGCGACACTTTATTTCAGTGTGTTTACATATAAGAAAGTTCTTACAAATGATGCTCAAAATTCCCACAAAGGACAAAATGTCGAAAATACATATAAAGTAGCCCAAATGAAGCCATCCCATGCAACCATAAAATTTCCAAGTGCCAAAATATCTAAGTAATTAACCAGTGTTAAAACACAAAAAATTGAATTAATTATACCAGGGGCCAAATTTGGAAAAATTGCATGAGAAACTCAGAAGAGTTCGGAAAGACCTTTCCAATGCCACAAGAATTGCGAAAAATGAAAGAACAGAGCATAAGTTATGAGCTTAGGAGTGAAGAATGAACATATGACTTCGAATAGGCAATAAATGCAACCAAATAGAAAAATTTCTAAAAATCACTTGTACCATTGAAAATTTGAGCTCGCCATCTTTCTGGCAATATTTTGTTTCAAAAAAATTTCCACTTGGGTTGAAAGTTATGCAAAAACAAAAAAAAGCCCTAGAAGAGGGACTTTCAATGCTAACTAGGGTAAAAAATCAACACTAAATTGGCACAAAATTTGAGCCCCTGGTCGGCCAATATGACCCTATAGCTAAATAAATGTTAATTTTTTTTTACCGGTGCCTAGTGGTGGCAGCGTCGCTGGCGGAGGTGGTGGGTCGGTGGCTACATCACCCAATTGCTAAGCCCCTGCCCCCCCCAGCTACATGACTAGGGGCAATTAACTTTAGACACTGCAAAAAACTTTGGGTTGGCCTGAGAGAATTATAACATAGTTTTATTTAAAACAAAACTTTTATATTAAGGAAACTTGTCAATTAAAACCTAATAGTACAAATCAATGTCACATTCCACTATGATGACGCAACCGGTGACCACTTGACCATAGATTTGACCTATGAAAGCACCTTGATTTGACAAGTGATGAAGAAATGAAATGATCATAGAACAAGTCTGAAGCAACGACCAAAAGAAACAATCAGTAAAGCCTTGCAACCAGCCGACTAGGTCTGACAAGGCCACCAATGAAAGAAGTCCTAGCAAGATTTCATCGATGGGAGATCGGGGTAAAAGAAAACCGAGGGAAAAAGACTTGAATAAGCCAACGGGAGTAAAGGAGTGACCGCGGATGATGCTGGTAACTAGGTTATGTCGATGAGATGTGACGTCGCCAATGAAACCCTTGATGTGAACGCTATAGGGAATTAAAATATGCCAAGGAATCTTTATGTCGATGGAATCAAGGAAATAAGCTGATTTAAATGCACCTATGATTTAAAAAGAAGCTTCGTACCAACTCGATGCAAGCAATAAATAATTCCTTCATACCAGATCTGACGTAGGGAGTACCTTGAGTTGATGGCTGAATGACAAGTGACCAGTCCTTGCAATAAAGGGGATCAACCCTTTGAACTCCTGCAGATTGTACAAGGGGGTGAATTAAATGAATGACAATAGTCGGCGGTGATGTGTGTAGTTGGAACCCATAGTGTGGAGTAGAATGGCCGGTAAAATGTAGTCAACGGGAGTCCAAATCTGCAAGGCCAACAAGATCTGGGTATGGCCTGTACAAAGGCGGATAAATTTTGTAGATGGCCTATGCAAAATAAATTCTGCAGAAATTAATTTCTCTTGCCAATAAAATATTAATCACCCTAAAAAAAAAATTCCCTAATAACTATACAAACCGTAGAAAAATATTAAATATATTTAAAAAAAAAAAAATTCACCGACTGGTCAAACTGGTCGATTGTGGGGTGGCCATACAACTGCCCTACTAAATTTTTTTTGCCTCAAAAATAACTTTTGTCAAATATAGGAAAATCATATATCAAAATTCATGCAAACGGCCTCCTAGATGCAATGGTAGGATTATTTTTTTGCCAAAAATGCTCCTATAAAACACTATTCACCAAATATGAGCTTCAAACCCTTGTTTGCCAAAGTTGTAAATGACGACTAAATTGAGTGAAACAAAAGCCAAATATGAAATTTTCAAGCCTCTTGGATGCAATGATACAGTTGAAAATACTGCCACTGTAGCCAAAAGTGTCGCAATCACCATATTTCACCAAAAATATATACATGTAATATAAGATTAACAAATCTTTGCAAACCCTTTTTTATTCTCAAAATTGTATTAAAATACAAAAGAAGAGCATATGAGGAATTTGCAAGATTATAAAAGAAACTCAAATCACAATAGAAAACTTGATGGTAGAAACTCTCTAATGAAAAAAAGAAGGGGCTTGCAAGATTCAAAGCTCTGATACCATGTTGAAGTGAGCAACCAAGATCTTCAATCTGCAACACCAAATAATCTCCACAAGAAATAGAGAGAAGCAACAATGGAAGATGCTATTCCACCAAACAAGAATTGCAATATGATACAACATGCAATACTTCAAATACAATGCTATGCAAAATATGCTAGAGATTTCTTGCTTATAAAGGCAAGGATGAGAGATAGGATAAGACAAGATCATGACAAGTGTCTTAATCCTATCACATGAGACAACTAATTCATAACTATCTAGGATGATGCGAAGTCTAGATAAGACAACTATGACTTGTCCAGATAAGACAACTAAGGCTTCTAGAAAATGATTATATCCTAAGTAAACTTAACATGTGGAATAAGTCCCCTAAGTCCCTAGTAAAAAATTAACTAGGTATGTAAGATTCTTTCACACCAACACTCTGATCATTTTTGAGAAGAAATGAGGTTGTTATATAGATTTTGTGTCTCAAAATGACCGTTCGAGATCAGAGAGTAGAATATCTTGATCAACGGTTTAAAATCGTTGAGAGGAATTAGATGGGAAGAATCAATGGATTTTGATTACATAATTAGTGTAATTAAAGAAATCAATTTGAGTGTTCATTGGAATTGAGGAAATAGATTGAATAATTTGCGGATTTGAAGAATAGATGAATCAGTTAGAAATAGATGGATCAATCAACCAATCAAATCGAGCAATCGGGGGATCCTAATTTGTTCAATCATAAAAGTGGGTGAGGATAATTAATTAATTAATCTTTTTGGAGTTGAATGTGCAAATCATGTTTGACTTTTACAAACAAAGTTGTATTTGTTTGTTTGACCTTTTTGATGATGTTTTGAATAATTTATTCAATTATTTATGTTTAGGGGAAAGTGATTTAATTAAAATATTATGTTTTAATAATTTAATTGATTTAGGGGAATAAAGTGAATTAGTGACATAATTAAATAATTGATGCTATTTAGGGCGGGGGCCCTAGCTCGGTTGGCTAAGTAATTCCGTTGCGGCTCTGCTGGTCACGAGTTCTAGTCTCCCCCGTCCCGTGGTACCGGAGGGCGTGTCGCGCCAGCGCCGCCGATCACGTTAAAAAGTTTACCAGGTGCACTGCAGTTTATAGGGGGTCGTGCTACCCGATTCCTGCAGTCTAAAAAAAAATAATAATAAAAAAATTTGATGCTATTTAATTAATCAAGAGGAATAAAGTTAGATTAGGACTTTATTAAATAAACAAAATTTATTTAATTAGTCAAAAATGATGAAAAAGTGAATTAATTAAATAATGTAATATTATTCAATTAATAGAGGAAGTTAGGGTTTTTGATGTATTTGATGTGAAATGTAGTGATATTAAGTGATAATGATGATGATCAGAAAATGTCATTTAGGATGTGTGATAAGTGTTAGGTCAATTTTACATGTCTACACTAGCAAAGTTAGATATCTCCACAACTTTTCTAACTAAATCTGTTGGCTAAATATAAATGTAGCACCACTTTGAGGCCAATTTACCAAAAAATAAAAGTATCTAAAAAATTGATGTTTCAACAACTCCTACTCATGTAAATAATATATTTTTTAAATACAAAAATACCTTTTTATAAATATATAACTTAGTTTTTGTATATATTAATAGTTTAATTATTATTTATATATATATTTATTTTAACTAAAAGTAAATTATTAACAAAAAATATTAGGTTGATTACCATGTCAAGAAAATATATTAAAAACTTATTAAAAAATGAAAAAAATATGATGCACTAAATAAAAGAATCTATATCAAGATGGTACAATCTTTTTTCTATTTTAGATAAAGATAAATTGTTAATATGAAAGTTGACGTCGAATGGAAACAATTAAATTTTAATTCACACATTTTAATATTTGTTTAAAAATGTATACTATTAAATTTCAAAAAATACATATCCATGCATTAAATTTTTAATTTATAAATACACAAAAAAATTGAAGGAAAATAAAATTTACTATATATAGATCAATATCTCATGTAGCTTCATTTTTCATCATTTTATTAGCAACTAAATTACAATCTCAATTTATAAAAATCTATATTCAAATAATTTTAAATTGTTTTCAAAAAATACAAACACTAAATATACTAAAAAATACACATTTTATTAGTTTACATCAATTCAAAATTCAAAACATATATGTCACTTTTTTAGTGTTTCAACTTTAAAAGTTGGATTAGTGTTGGTTGTTTCCTTTATAAAAGGGTGACACAACTTTGTATTTTTACCCTAAAGAGATAATGAGAGAGAAAGAGAGATATATAAATTGATAGAGGGCGAGGGAGAGATAAAGAAGGAGAGAGGGATAGGGATAGGTGTTGGAAGTTTGGGGTGATTGTTGGAAGAATGTCATGGATGATGGCATTTGGCAACATGAGCATGAGGAACAAGTAAAGGTATATAACGATGTGTTGTAGTGTTGTCATTGATGTCAACATTGTAACTTATGTGAAGATTTTGGTTGCAGACCATTTTGATCAATTCTAACAGGTTTTTGAATTGTTGAGGAAGACATCTAAATTGCAAGATGGTTTGATCTGGAAAATAAGTTGTGTGGGAAATTGACTAAGTGTCAATTCAACTAATTCAATGTAACAATGCATTTATTTTTGGGTCTGCGCCACTCCGTAAATGAAGGTTTCACTATGCGCTTCTAACATTATTTTATTAGATGTAAGATGTATCTAATTCCAATATTTCATCATGTTTTGGCATGTTGATTGAGAGATATGAGTAATCGAGTTCAACTTGGAAAATTATAGTTATTCTCTGTGTAGTGCATGTATGTGGGAGATTCTGCACTTCTCCACAGATGAGTCTTTGGATTTGTGATTTTGAGGATAAGTTGTTAGATGGTAGTATAGTATGAATTTCAACCGGCATTGAGTTTTGAGGTCCACGTGTTGAGATGTGGATGCATAGTTGAAGGATTTTGTTATTAGGTCTTATGCTATGCTGACCTAACAAGTTTGAAAGTATGCGAAGGATAAATAAGTGTTGTAGTCTTATGTGGGTTCTATTATAGCCTGTCCATGTTGACCTATTTTAAGTTATTTTGAAGATTGAATATAAGCGCAAGATATGAATGAAATTTTTGCAGCCGAAAAGTCATATTTGAGTGTTACATCTCATTAGGTTGACCTAATTGATGTTAGAGTTGAAGCAGATATATATACATTAGATCTTTTTGATGTTTTGATGTATGGTATGAATATATGATGTGTGATGCAAAGATCCTACATGCAAATATTATTAGAGTAGTGCAAATTTAAGTTGTGAATGTTGAGTATAAGATTGAAGTGATGGGAATGCAGAGAAAAGAAAAGTGTTAGATCTGATTTAGATGAAGTATGTAAAGTTAGTTTTTTGAGCTTCATTGGAACTATATTTCATGCATATGAAAGATGCAATTGTAATAGTTCAAAATAGGCTATGAGCCACCATCTCTCTTCTATCTTTCTCTCTGTGGACAATGAGTCCACCCATAGTGAGTACTTTTGTAAATATGCTTTAACCAGTTATAATATATTGTGAGCTAATCCTCACCATGGTTTTTCCCATTTTGGGTTTTCCATGTAAAAATTCTAGTGTTCATGTGTTATGTGGTGTTAATATTTCACACTTTCTTTCTTTATTATAGTTGAATATGCTTTGGTAATTGGATGTTTAATGTTTGAATGGTTTAAGAGAATACTAATTCACCCCCCCTCTCAATATTCTAGGGGTTCAACAATACATAGAAATATAAAGAAAAAGAGAAGGGAGAGAGATATAAAGGAGAGAGAGGGGCGAGGAGGATATATATATATATAGAGGGAGATAGATATAGATAAAGGGAGAGGTATGATAGAGAGATAGTAAACTAAATGAGCATTTTAACCCTCCATAAAATGTGGGGTGATCCCACAATACTGGTTTACAATTTTTGGCCAAACTAGACATTGAACTGAATTTTTTTAACTAAATATTCACTTTTGGGCACCTATAGCTGCTAAACCATGAGGAGTTTGAAGATGATACAAACTAGTGATTTGTGACATTTTGTCTATAGATTCTAAATATATATATATATATTTAATCAGATTGCATTTCTTTTTCCATCTCCTTCAAAAACTAGTTTTTATCAGTAAACACCAATTTTAAAGAGTGATGCTCACCGTAAACAACATAACTCTTTTTATAAGAAGGATAAAATTCTATTTTTTTTTAATTTAGCTTTGTAACTACGATCTAACAAGTTCATTTGGTTTCATAGTGTTTTATTGAATTTTTTTCTTAATCAAGTTTTGAAGTCAAACCAATTACAATTTAGACATAGGCGGACCATAAACAACATAACTTTTTTTGTATGTATCGAAATTCAATTTTTCTCTTTTTTTATTGGATCAAGGACAACAATACCTAGCTCGAACATATTTTTCAATTTTTTTTTTTTTGATAATCTACTATTTTTCCACATGTGTAGAACAAAGAGCTTGATTTTTGTTGATAAAACAATGTTTAATTAAACTAAAAAAATACATAATAAAAGAAAAATATATTAAAATTATATTCGATGGATAGCTCATTTTGAGGACTACCATCATCCAGTTGGGTCTATGAATTATCTTCTATTTTCATCCTCAACTCGAGCTTGGAAAGATATTTTTTTGCAGAAATTTGGTGTAAGAAGGGGAGAAGGGAAAAAAAAGTGGGGTTTGCTTGAACCCCCCTTCGATCGAACCCCCCTTGACCTTTTGAGTGAAGGGGGGTTTGAGTGAACCCCCCTTTCTTCAAAATTTCCCTCTATTTCCATTTTGGAAAACATGCAAAAAGTGGATCCCATCATTAAAGAGGGTTCACTCGAAGGGAGGTTCAAGTGAACCCTCCCCTTCGTGCGAACCCCCTAAAACTCAAAATTTTCTTCATGGGGGAGTTTTTACAAATTTCCTTCCTCAATAGAATTGTAAACCAGTTTTGTGGGATCACCCTATGATCACATTATAAAACACGATCACGATATAAAATAGTCGTATTTTATAACATGATCACATTTTGTAAATAATTTTTTTCCCACCATTTTCCTTTGGATTAGGTTTGGGAAATGAGCCTAAACGCTTGGACTATTTTTTTATATTTAAGTGAGATTTATATTGATTTGCAAAAGATATTATAATTCGTATGTTGTGCATGTATGCCAAAATTACAAAATACTGCCCTATTGAATCAACCACCAACACCCATACTTCTACCAAAACTTGTATGCAAAATTCCTTAACGTCCACCAAAATTGGAAAGCTTAGCTCCCAATCTTGCCACCAAAATTTACATTGAAACCCTATACCCCTTATACTAGATTGTTAGAAGAGAAGAAAAAAGACAAGTGCCAAAATACCAACTGACCGTCAAAGGTAATCATGGACACATAAGAGATAAACACCAACACCCAGGACCTATAAAATCGATATGTAATTATAGAGGATGATAAACAACATGTTTTAACTATAACTGCATACCACCAACCCTAAACCACCTAACCACCACCTAAAAACCATTCATTTTTGCAAATAATTGTTCACGGGCTCAAGCATCAACACCTTCTTGAGGAAGCTTACCCCATATGCCACCAATTCCTGGTGCCTGACCAACACCATTCCTTTTAACTCCAGTAGTAGGGGATAGAATTTAACAACCTTGCTAGGTACTTTCATCAATGGAAGATCACATGGTCGTGGTGTGCCAGAGCCCAAAAAAATTGTGCACAAGATGTCGTCCAACCCACCCAACAACTCCTTGAAAAGTTTGTAGACTATCACCTTTGCCTCTACTTTTGGTGTTCAGACATCCAGAACCGAGGCAAGGAACCAAGAGACAATGTGGGTATTAACCCAAAAAGTCTCACGGTTCAAAAAATGCCCCTTACCTAGTATCATGTTGACTGCCACCATAGTGTGATGATCTATCCTGAGCATTATTTACTTTAACCATTACTCGGTTATTGCCCTGAAAAATGTCTACCGAACTTTGCAATCCACATGGATAGGTGTGTCCAGCCCCAAGAAAATGAGCATTTCGCAAACATCTCCACGATGAACTTAGATTACTTCCCCATTACCACAACCATAGTGTAATGTGAGAAAATGAAATCAAGCTTTTCCAACCTGTGCCACACTCTGTTGTTTATGATTCTTGATCTACCAAAGCCCACCACACTTACAATGCTATGCAAAAGTGTGCGTGCCACCCGATATTTATTGAGCTACCACCACCTAGATGCTAGCGTACATGATGAGGAGTCATGATACCCTAGCAAGGAGGTATGCCGTATCCTACTTGATCGACCATAGATATGTCACTTAATGCCATGAAAATGCTAATGAAAATGGCATGATAAACCAAGGCCTTCATTAAAAACCATGTCGCTCGGCCATGCCAAAGCCCAACTTGCTCAATCAACATTGCTAAAACACCCCCTTGTGAAGAGACTCTTGCCTAGCTTACTCAGAGTGCTAGAGTGGCATGCCAAAAGTTAACACCATCTTGTCCTGGGGAGAACAACATTTCCACAAAGAAAAAGTGGAAAGGCACCCACCCAGCTGCCCACCTAAACACTTGGACTATTAATATGCCTTCATTTCACATATTTTTAACCTTTCATGGAGTTTTTTAACTTGCACATCATCAAGTTTACACATTATATAAATGATATTTAATAAGATTATCACCAAAATGTCACACTTCATCTTGGCACTTTAACCATATCATTTGGTTTTTAATTTGAAATTTATTAAATTTTTTTAATTTCTATAACTAACATTTCTATATTCCTCAAATACATGTGTATTATTTTTTATACTTTTTGACTTGCTTATCAAAAGTTGGAATTTTTTTATATAGGATTGTTCTAAGCTTCATTATTTACACATTCAATATATATGTGTGTGTGTGTGTGTGTGTGTGTGTGTGTGTGTGTGTGTGTGTGTGTATTCAATTACTATTGTGCAACTTAAGTGACACACACTCACTAATGCAATTATTGGGATGCATCCACTTTTAAAAATCACAAAAAATAAATATATTCAATAAAAAATTATAAAAAAAATGAAACTTATAGTACTCACTCTTAACTATATGTGTGTCAATCAATTTTTTAAATACTAAATACAACATAAAAAATAGGGGACACACACTAGACACTATGTAATATTTTAGTGAGAAAAATAAACACTTTTCTATATACATAACATTTCATCCTCTTAATCTTAACCATTTTTTACAAACTTTAGTATATTAAAAACTAGATTTAGAGTATTACAATTCTTGTTCCTTTTGTATCTTCAAATTTTGAGTGCATGAGTCTCAAATTATTCATTCAAGAACTTTAAGTTTATCTAGTTTTAGGAAAAAAGGTGGCCACTTCTAACCTCATTTTTGTATACCATTTTCATGAACTTACCCAACACAAATAGATGAGCATGACATACCACTCCATCCTAACCTAGATTCCACACATCTCATGACCTTGTAGTCAAATGCAAACAAAACATATATGACATAAAATTTGAGGTCCAAACATAACATGTATAGGCCCAAATTTTTCCACATTCCATTTTTATAATTATTTATTCTCACAAATCTTAATGCCTAAATTATTGTAGAAAATGGGAAAATTCTAAATCTCAAACCTACAAAATTTCACTTCACAAGAATACCCTCTTGAAGATGATTAGAATTTTCAATGTTTAAAAGTGGATTAGTGTTCATAGATGCTACCATGATAATGAAAATGACCAGTTCACTACTATGGTTACATTTAGTTATAGGTGGGCATAAATTCCTAGAAAGACATTATAACATGGCTAGACATAGATTCTAGGTTCATATGGGTTCATATGACATCTTGAAAATGTATTTTTACATTGAGGAATATGTTCAATGTGTTGTAAAAATGTTAATGGTGCAAAAACAATGAAATAAGTGCACAACATAAAGTGAAAATTATAAATAAAGCAATATTTTACTACATACATTCAATTATAAATATTAAGAAACAATCATTTATGTTTCAAAATATTATTAGTGCATAGATGGTTTTATTGAATACTATAATGGGTCTATGCAGGATCATGGGGATCCAAAAAATGGGGATATTACAAAAAAATCATTTTTCATTTGACCAAAAATGTGAAATTCCACTTTGACTTTTACTAGGATCAAGTAAAAAGTACATGTTACCATGGTAAGAACCAAAGTGAAACAAATATCCATTTCATTGAAATCATATAAAAATATATATTAATATACACTATATTTTATATATTAATATATATAATATTATTATAATATATTATAATAATATATAATATATATTGTATTATAATATTAGAGATGAAACCCTATCCATAAATATTCGAAGGTCCATCTTACTCACACATCTTCCTCCAAAATTTTACTTTTAAATCTCTAATAAAGTAAAATGTACGTGTGAGCTAGATAAGTCAAATGTTTCTTTCTCTAGGTTTGAAAAAGGGTAACCTATAAATAGGATTACATCTTCAAATTTTTATTTCCAATTTTAGCCAACATCACTAGCTTAATCAATGATGTAAAATATCACCACCCTAGCTAATAATGTCAACCAACAAGGAAAGAAAAATAGACATCATTACCTTGGCCAATGATATTTGTTTACCAAGAGAATGGGAAAGGCGACAAAACATATGAGGAAAAAGGGTGGGGACCCAAAGAAAAGGAAAAAATGACAACATAATGACCCATAACCAAACATCATCAAATGCTTAAGTCAACCCTCCTCCATCTCAATTTTTGGAGGTTAATGTAAAGCCTTGATAAAGGTAAGATGATTTTTAGGTGTATACAACCTCTATATTTCTTAAGCTAGGGTAGCAACACAAGCCTCCCTAGATGACTATGAAGTCCTCTAATATACTTAAGCAAAATATTATAGTCTAACATATTTTTAATCATTTAGATATTTTTTATAAAATTTATTTGTAAATTCTAACATACGTTAAACATATTTTTATTTTAAATATTGTTAGTTAATAAACCTTTTAAATTTTTGTAACAAAGAGGAAAGTATTACTTTTTAATCAACTTTTTAAATTCATCCCTATCTTAAATTACACATATTTTTTAATAATAAATAAATGTACATCTTTTAAAACCAAATCAATACATAATTAGTTTGAACATTAAAATATATTTTATTATTAATTTCATAAATAAATTATCATTTATTATTAATTTAATACAAATTAAATATCATTTTAATTGAGATAACTAGTATAAATATACTTGCATCTATCTAAAAAAATATGGAGAGATATAGTCTCAACTTATTTTAATTTTTATTTACATTATTTATGTTTTTTTGTTAATACACTTGTTTTACTTCTATGCAAATTTTATTTTACTTCATGAAAATAACTATTTGCTATTTCCATTATTCTTTTATTTTGTTTTTTTTATGAAAGGTGTAATATATATTTCATACTTTTTAATAGTTTCATGTGTATGTAAATTAATATATTTTTAGAAATGTTTGATTGTTTTTATGGAATAAAAAATTCAATACGGAACAAGGTTCAATAATGTGGGTATCAGTAGTTATAATAGTATTTGTAAATTTATTGTCTAATATTTTAAATACTATAGTGCTATTAGTTGTGAAAGAGGATCTAATGGTTGAAAATCCAATACTAATAATTGAATAAAATATGTGATTTTGATTTAAAATGTAACAAATCATATGACTCCACACTGATACACAATAAAATACGACTTAATACACACCTATCAATTCCTAATTTATAATATGTATGTAACACTTTTCTTCTGTATATTATAACAACTAAGAAAAAATATAATAATCACATAAATCCGACTAATCATAATATCAACGAAACAAAAAATTTAAATTATCCACATCCCTTACTATTAATCAATATATTTTTTTACTACCATTATTAATATATCAACCAATTAATAAAGTATAATTCATTCAAGAAAGTGAAGGCTCCATGTGAATAGGAGAAAAAGTCCACATATAAATCAATGGCAGCATGAAAGGTGTGCAAGGCACTTTAATGTAATGCCTAGAGTTAGGACAAATGTATTTGTTGTCATGGGGAAAATTACGTATTGTTTTAGGTCCACTTTTATAGACTCTTTTATGAGTGATTTTTAATGTAAGTTTGGTTCATGATGTAATATGATTTTTACATATTGATTTGTAGATTATTTATTTGGTCAAAGTCATTCTAGATTTAAATTTTGAAAGATTTATTTTTAATAATTATTACAAATTGATTTAATATATATTTGTGTTGATTTGTGTATTATATAAAGATATTCATTTACATATTTTAAGATCACTTAAAAATTATTGAAAAAATATTAAAGTGTATTTTATTATATAATATTTATAATATATTTATAGTAGTATTATCAGAAAATTACACTAGCATAGATCATCATAGACTTATTGTACATTTGTTGGTGATCTTCAATCATTGTTTCAATGTCATGAATTAGTTATCTTATGAGATTTGATTGAGGATAATATGACCTTCATTATTAGTTCTATTTAAATATTATATTGTGCAATGGCCAAATAGTCAATAGTAATTTTACACCTTATCTATGCCAAAAGGAGAAATAGTTGTCCTATTTTAGTAACTGAAATTTACTTTCGACTATTGAATATGATTATGTTTAAGAATAGCCTTCCTCAATAGATTCCTAAAAAGTGTCTAAACACCACCAATTCTAACTAAAATTTAAATATCAAAGTCAAGGCGAATAGATTTTAATGTCAATTTTTTTTTTTTTAATAGTGAATACTAGTTTAGAACCATGTGTCGATTCACTTCCACAGTTATGGATCTAAATGAGGACAATACATTATTAATTTTTAGATTTTGAAACACATTTGATTTAAGCCCTTTAAATTTTAACATTGTAATGAATTTATCCTTAGCATATTTTAATATCTTTTACTTACCTCCAAAATCTAAGAAAATATAGTACTAGCACTTGCACCTAAAGGAGGTCCAAGGATTATGCCAATAGAAAACTATATACGTGTTACTATGTTAGAGACTATGTGTTTGTGCATGGATGCCCTGTAAATTCTAGTTGCATGTGGTTGGATTAAACAATTAATAATAAGTGCTAAATAATGAAATAGAATTAACAAATATAGATTTTTTCCTTATAGAAATAAAGTATTATTATGAAATATTTGCATATAGATTTAAAACATAAAGCAATGCAAATGGAAAAAGAAAGTTATCATACAAAGAACACTATAAATGGAAATAGAATGTTCACATCCAGTTGTCAAATCAATATTTATCTAGCTTTTATGTAATAAGTGAGATTTTGGAGGCTTTTACCTAATATTTTGGAGGCTTTTACCATTAAATGAAAGCTAGTTTACCATTAAATGGAAGTTGAAACTTGTTATCTGATGACTCAATAATGGTTTGCAGGTTTGAGACTTGTTTTAGGCTCAAATCTCACACTATATGTAGCCTATCGACTAATTAAAATTTTCTTAATTCCCACAATTAATTCAACATTAAATATTTCCAATCTCAACCAACTAGTGATTTCATTGTTAATTTTCTTGGCCATTACTAGAAAGGGTGATTTTCTAACCATGTTTTGATATTGAAGCCTACTTTAATTTCAATCTCACTTGACAAAGAATTTTTTTATCTTCCTATGTTAAAGGTGGCATTTTTAGCATGTTAAAATGAGCTAACCATTGTCTTTTCTATCACTTGCATTTAAACCAAAGAATTATAGGATATCTGATAATATAGCAATATGGAGGCTTTTGTTTTTGATTAAATACACAAAATTAGTTTTAAAGGGGGGACCAAAGCCCTATACAATAAACATCACCTAGTGTAAAGCTAGACAACCACAAAACAATAGGAAAGCTACCTCACAAAAAAACACAAACCCAAAAAAATATCCATATACAAGCAAGTTTTGAAAGGGCCTGAAGTATTTTTATACTTTACAACCATGTTACCCACACAATAAACTAGGAAGGACACCTACATAACTATAGGCCCCTTCTAGCATTTTGAACATCCTTGACTAGGGTGTGGGAGACATAAGCATCTTTTAGAATACCTCTCTTTCTTTTTCAAATAGTCCTCCATGAAATATCATCCTACATAGAATTTGAATGAGGGGAGAGGGGAGGGATAGCCTCCCTTGAATATCCAAATTAATCCCTCACAAGTGTAGATAAAGGATTTTAAATTTTCATTGAAGCTTGTAGCATAACATGATCAATAGCCTCAACACTTGGCACTAAGAGGTCCAAAAGTGGAGAAACCAAAACTAGGCTTTGAGAAGATGATCCATCAGGAGAAATCTTTGAAGTATTGATGCCTCTTGGGGTAGGATCCATTACCAACTTTGTTGAAATGTATAAGATAACTGAGAGGAGGGGGGGTGAATCAGTTGTCACCAATCACATTCACAAATCTCAAAAAAATATTAACTCCACATCCACTTTAATCTGTTATTAAGTATGAGCATGAAGTGCAAATAATATAAAGTAATATCAACACAAGAAACACCAGACTTATGTGGAAAACCCAATAAGGGAAAAACCACGGTGAGGATTAACTCACAATATAAGAGTAATTGCAAAACTAATTACAAAGAGGATCACTGCCAAAGATAGAACTCACTATCTGAATACAAGGCTCATTGCCTATAGATAAGACTCATTTTCTAGAAGGGAGGCTCACTACCTATAGATAAAGAAAGATAACAGAAAATCCACCACAACAACTTGCACACATCCACAACCTTGATAGGAGAATTGCAGACACCATCAACTCACTGCTTTCAGGGGTCAAACACATTAAAGTACTGCTGCCTTAATTCACTTTCACACACTCTTGCTTCTCACACTTGTGGAATTCAATCCTTAACATCTTGTCTTATATTTATACCATCTTCAACCTTATAATATTTCTCCAAGGTTGGCTACACACACTTCATATTACAAATTCAAATTAGGTTGACAACTCAACATTCTTGCGGTGGAAGAGAATGAGAGCGGACCAAACCAACACTTAACCAATACCCAAAACAACATCTCAAATCAATCACACACTTCCTTAATTAATACTTATCCTTCACATGACGTGTAAACACCAGATCAGCCAAACCTAATGAAAACACATATGAACTTTGAAGTACACATTTCTGCAACAAGAGGATAACATGCAGACCACATAACACACTTCATCATACACTGAAACACATCTTGGATGCCTTTAGATTCATCTGTAGCTACTGCAACAACCTTCATACTCAAAACACTTTACATTAGTCCATCCGGACTGTACAAACACAAATAGAAACTTTGAAACTAGTCTTCTAGAGCACCAAACCACGAACACCTTTGATAGAACATAAATAACACCATTACAAGCCTTCTTCTAGATTTGAAAGTCTAGAAACAAACCAGTAAAGGACTGCAGAGTAGATACATTTTTCCCAGTCCATAGACAAACAACTTTGCCAGACTAGTTCACAAACCAATGAACACAACTTTCACTCTTCATCAAACCAGAAGCTCTAATCTAGGATATATCACCCAAGGATGCCCTTAAAAAACACTTCAGATCCGCACAAGCATAAGATCAACAAAGAAGAAATGTAGAGCACAAATCAGAGCACATTCTGAACACACTCACAATTCATTCTTAACTATTTCTCAAAAACACTTGGTAACTCATCATATCAACACACTTGCAACATCATAAAGATAGCTCCATGTACTCACAACATCTCTACAATATCTCAACTATACATGCACAACCTATAATCACTAGTTTCCTTTCTCTACAACAACCTATACTGTGTTGACATCAATGACAACATTAATGACAACACCACCATACTCATTCATACTTGCAACAATCTCCCCCTTTGTCATTGATGGCAACACATGATGTGAAAAACCACCAAAGACACAATACACTCTCCTTTATTTCCTAGATTAGACAACCTACACAACATTCTTGCACTCTCTTTTCCTTACAATATTCTCTCTCTCTATCTCTCCTCCTTTCAAATTTTTATTTTTCACATGACTCTCTTCCCCCCTTTGACATCAATGGAAAATAACAAAGATTTTGATCACTCTCCCTTAGGAGTGCACCCACATCTCATACTGCAACAATGATACTTCCTACTCCCCCTGAGGAGTAGATCCTAGTCATCAATTCAGACAAATGAAGAATCTATATATCCATTGGAATGATGCACCTCCATGTGTACCTAGTTCGAAGGAGGGGAAGTAACCTCCAAATTCTCTCGAAGATACTCAAAAGTATCCTTTGGAAGAGTTGTAGTAAATATATCAACAATTTGATCCTTTGTAGGCACATATTCCAGCCCGACTTCATTATCTAATACCTTTTCTCTCAAGAAATGATATCTGATAGATATGTGCTTTGTCTTTGAATGCATTACCAGATTCTTTGAAATATTTATTGCACTTGTATTATCATAGAAGATAGGGATAGGCTCATCACATATCACTCCTATATCCTTCAATGTTTGCTTCATCCATAATACCTATGTGCAACAAGATGCTGCTACAATGTACTCAGCCTCAGTAGTGGATAAAGAGGCTGAATCTTGTTTCTTGCTTAGCCATGAAACTAGTCTTCATCCAAGAAAGAATGCACCACCACTTGTACTCTTCTGGTCATCCACACAACCAACCCAATCTGTATTAGTGTAAGCACTCAAAGTGAAATCAATATCCTTAGGATACCATAGGCCATAATCTAGAGTGCTTTTTAGATATATGAATATCCTTTTTACAACTGTAACATGTGTTTCTTTAGGTTCTGCTTGAAATATGGCAACCAAACATACTACATGCATGATATCTAGTCTAGTAGCAGTAAGATATAACAATCCACCAATCATAGATCTGCACATGCTTTGATCAACTTTAGGAGAATCATCATCCCTACTCAATTTGCATCCAATCACCATAGGGGTACTATGAATGCTTGATCTAGACCTGCTCAAACATAAACAAACAACACAATGTTAGTCAATAAACAAATCTAAACTAGCATTCCCCATTAGATTCATTCAAAGCACAATGAACAAGAAATAAAGCAAAGAAACCAAATGAAAGCTAATTAAATCCTATTCTAATGCTCAAACCAGCATCCCATGGGGGAATTAGTGCTTCTTTGATGTGGAAAGAAGCCCTTTCCCAATTCCTTGATAAGCTTGATGATGATTGATTGATCCTTGATGAAGAATGACAATAACCTTGCTATGATTGATGAAATCTCATGCTAACATGGATGAAAATGGGTGAAATGTGGATGAGAATGGATTCAAAATGACTATAATGATTTTACATGGATTGTGGATGATCAATACAATAGAGAAGCTCTCTATTTATAGCAAAGAAGGATGGAGGATTGAAGAATATGATGAATGTGGGATTAAAGATGAACCAATGACATTGTGCCACTTGTCAAAATACTAATGGAAGGAGGTTGAGCACATTTTGGTCAATGTGCAAATTTGAAATTTGAATTTGAAGAAGTGACATGTTTAGGGTGGATGTAAGAAGAGTTAAATGCCACTTGGCTCAAGGAAAAGGACATGTAAGAGGGTTAAATGCTTCATTGGATGTACAAACCCTTTTGGAGGGATTTTTCAAACTTGAGGAATATTCCAACATTAATTCCTTTTTTGAAAGTAATTGAGGATTTAATAAATCAAATAAATTGATTTGCTGTGTAAGTTGCAAAATCTAGAGGATTTGAGTAATTAGAGTTAGGATTAATCAAGATTTGATTAATTTTGATGAAGATTAGCTGATTTGACAATTTGACTTAGATTTTAGGATTTAAATAAATCAAAATGAGAGGAATAATGATTTTAGAATTAATTAAATAAAGCTTGATTTATTTAATTAAAGAGGATGGTGTTAGACTTAAATCAAATAAAGATTGATTTATTTAATTTAAAGGAGATGACATTAGAGATTAATTAAATAAAATGAATTATTTAATTAAAAGAGGAACTATAGGATTAATTAAATAAAATGATTTATTTAATTAAGAGAAGATGATGACTTAATCAAATAAAATTGATTTATTTAATTAAGAGATGAAATGTGATGAACTTAATCAAATAAGGGTTATTCAATTAAATTGTTAGTAAAGGAGATGATTCAGGATGAGCTGGTGTTAGTAAATCAGGATTAGGTGTATAGGATCAATCGATATATTTTACGTGTCTACATTTTTCCCCTCTTTGAAGCAATGCACTTGCTGCGTTGATTCAAAGAATAATGATGTCGTGATCAAAAGCCAAAAAATTTCTAATTTTTCAAATGCCTCAATTTCACATGCACCAATTTTTCCCCAGCGCGAGGGATTATGTTGGTATACTGCCCCCTTGAGAGATTGGACAAAAATTTGGATTTTTGGGTGATCTTGCGATAAAGATTCAGGGTCAGTTCAGCCCAAAGAGGACCAAAAAGCTTGAATGTTTTATGTAGAAAGATTTGATGATGTGTAGACAGTCATCGGCCATGGATAGCCTCATGTATGTTTTGATATAACACACAGATTTGGATAGAAATGTTAGTAAAGATAGAAGAAAAAGAAAAAATGAGATGGTGACAAGAGGATCCAACAAGTCCGTGAGTCATTAAGACTTTATTAGATATGATGATGAGTGATGATGATGATTTGCTTATTAGGAATTGGGATTTTAAAAGGGCCACTTACCTTATGTTTGATAACACACATAGGTACGATGCATCAAGGTATATAAAGAACCAAGATGGCATTGTATCTAGTGAGATGGACTTTGACTCGACAAACAAATAGGAGTATTCTTGTTCACACCTGACATATGGAAACCTTGCTAGGGTGCACTTCCGAAGTTTCAAACATCTCATACCAAAACACATAAAGGTATAACCTATCAATGCAATAGTCAACAAGCTGTCCAAAACACCTTCCATACACATCTAACAAAACACGTATTCACCAAGTTATATTACAAGAATGTACAACAAGCAAAACAAACAAAAGATAATGATCGTTGCCCCATTCCTTTCTCTCTAAATTGTTTTGAGTAGAAATCATCGAGAGGTCATTGGAATGAATGCAATAAGATAAATCAAAAGAAAAGATCAAGCAAGCAAACAAGCAAATTTTATTCATACCTCGAGCCAAAGGGATGTGTTTAGGATAAGTATGCAAAGTGATTTGCCAAAGATAATGCCCATTGTAGGAAGGATGCATCCTAGGACATGCTAGTGGATGGTGGAAAGTTGATATGTTGCTTGGAAAGGCTGTTGGTATAAGGTCGATTGACATGTTTATGAATGATCAAGATTTTGATTTTGCGTTTAAAGGTTTGTTGCTTCGATTTTAATTTTGCATTTGAAGTTTGCTTTTGCTGATTGTTGTGGTTGTTTCTGTTTGTTTTTCCAAAGGGTGAGTGTGATGATTGATTTATTATGGATGAGATTATTGTGGGTGAAGCGAAATGAGACAGATGGATTTTTTCCAATATTTGGATGTTTTTGGAGTTTTGAAATGTTTTGAGGCTGTTTTTTGGTATTTTCAAGATGTTTTACAAATGTTTTGATTTTTTGATTTTCTAATGTTTTGGGGTTTTCCAAGATTTTATGAGTGTTTTTGGATTTTATGTCTCAGGGATTGATCAAAGATCATCCTTTCCTACGTTTAAGCTCAGAGACGACGTAGTTCAGATAGCATGTTTTTGACATTTTTCTGACTTTTATGAGTGTTTTTTGATTTTGATATGTTTTGAATGTTTTTTGGATTTTCGCATGATTTTGACGATTTGGATATGGATATGTGTGATGATAGCAGTGCTCTATTTTGGGATTTTTTTGAAAACCAAGCTAAGGTTGATTGATCAGATCAATGGATTGATGATGATAACATTGTTGAGGATACACAACAATGCAAGGATAGTGTTAAGAAACACAAGAATTAGGATAGATATCCCAAGATGATGAGGGATTGATTGGATTTGATTGATCAAGATTGATGATGTTAATCATTGTTGAGGATACACAAAAATGCAAGGATAGTGTTAAGAAACACGAGGATTGGGAAGGATATCTCGAGATGATGATGGATTGATTGGATTTGGTTGATCAAGATTTTGAAGCTCGGTTTGGAACAAAATATGTTTGAACAATTTGATGTGACGTTGAAGTGAAAATTAGATGCAACTAATAGTGATTTTGATAAGGAACATCTTCTTGTCAAAATAATGCCATGGGCTACTGATTTGTATTTTGGCTCACAACTAGTTGACCAATTTGATTTCACATTTTCCAATGTTCGGATCACCACATAAGTTAGAAGATATAGATCAAGATTTATTCCTGAAGCAAAATGTAACTATCTTCCCCCAATGTCTAGCAATGTATGGAATGCCATGGGTGAATGCTTGGATAGATGTATGGATGGATGGATATGGTAAGCACACAAAGGATGCTAAGGATTATCTTGTTAAAATATAAGGTGTTCGAATAGAGGATGCTTATTTGGATAATGCTTCATGGCTCAGATAATGTTGGATAGGATAGGATCAATGAAAATGACCCATGTCAAGATGTTTACTATAAGCAAGTGTAAAGTGTGCACCAAAATTCATCAAGATAAAGACAATGTGGAGGATGGATGTAGATGGGTTGGATAAATGGTTCATGGATGAATGGATATATTATGGATGCGATGGATGGAATGTTGGATTTATTATGGATGGGATGAGATGCTTCCACCTGAAGTGGCACACGTAGATGCTTGATTCTACACATGACGCATGTTTGCTAGGTTTTCATCATGGTACCTATCCAAAGCACCACCATAGTGGTTTTCACTAGAGGACGATTTTTTTCTTTATTGTTTTCAATCCTTTTTCTAATTTTTTTTGGATTTTCATATTTTTTGATTTTTTGTATTTTTCTGTGAAATATTTTAAGCTCATGCTGAACCACCTGGTGGTGTCGATGTAGATGCTTCTGTCATAATGTGCCATTGATATCATGCCTGAAGAAGCTACTTTGCAAAGATACATGCACTTGAATACAACTTTTGAGATTCCTGATCTACTTTATTGATACTGGAGTTAACTCTGTCTTTTTGCGCACATCACAATAGATTGCTTTCTGAATCCTTATGGTGAAGGGTTGCTACCAATACACGGTCAATGTGAGAATTAGATATCATGCGTGGAGGCATGGATGGTGGAGTGTGCTTAGGAATAAGAGATGGATTGGTTGATAGTTTGGAACCTTTGACTCTCCAAACTTGGGAAGATGAGCAATAATGGGTGAATACGGAAGTGTGTATGGAATTAGGACCAACTACTTGATATAATTTGTACATTGCTTGAGAAGCTTGATTTTTCCTTTGTGGACATCTGTGATGGATACTTTTCCCTTTTTTTTAATTTTTCCCCATAGTTTCTTTGACTAATGGAGTTTGATAGGGATAATATTTCTTTGTATTCTTTGGTATCCACTTGTAGTTGATTTGTCCTTTATGCTTCTTAGCTTCTTTTGCTTTGATAACATTCCTCGTGCTTTGATTCAAATCTTTATTTTGATGTTGGTCCCAATTCATGGATGGGGTGATGGGTGGATGAAGATTCGTGACGTGGCTAGTTGTAGTATTGGCATCAGTTTCATCATAAGGATTCTTCATGCTCCCTATCTTGACATTTGCTTGAGACATAGTTGCCCCCAGTATGGTGGTAGTGGAACCTTTGTTCCTTGATTATGCTTGTTTTGAAATGTCTTGTTCAGTAAGCATTCTCTAATAAATTACCACTGCAGATGACGTTATTTCAATTTGCTACTTTGCTGACTCCAGAATATCCTGTTTATCTGACCTGTTTCTTTGGGTGGATAATGTTGGATATCTTCATACATGATGTCCTCAGTCTGAATTTGGGATATATCTGATCGTGATGTTGACAACTTTGTTTTATTGTAGGAATCAATAACCTTCTCTTTTTATGTAATAATATTAGGAGTAAAGGAATCTTGTTCTGAATGAAGATCATTTACATGTCCATCCAAAGAAAGCATCTCATGGGTAGATGAAGAAGTATGTGCTATGTGGATGCGATAATCATTTGCGACATCTCGTATAGATATGAGAGTGTCCATGTGATCATTGTAGTAGCTTGGAGATACAAATTCTTGATCTTGAATGATTTCAAAATTGCTTTCGACATGCTTTGGGTCAAGTTCTTGACATGGATCAGTTTCAAAGGACAAATTGCTTACAAAGGGTTCTTGGACATCATCATTATTCATGGGAAGTGGCTCAATATCCTCTTGATCTTTGGGTGGACTTAGGTCAAATGTTGAGTTGAGGATCCCTTTAGTATCTATAACCATGAGGTAAAAGGGTGTCAACATGTCTTAGAAAGGACCATTGCTAGACCTTGGTGAAAGATGTTGATCATGTTTTGGAATAAATTCTTGAGATATGTTCTCTAGCTCATTAGGTGATGTAAACATTTTCAACATGATCATTTGTTTATGGGTCGTGGATTATGTCAATAGGATCAAATAATTCTAACACTCCTTGAAATAGATCATTTCTGAATATTGTTGAGGGATTTTGATCATGACTAAAAAATGACTCCTGATGCATGTTGATTTGATCATTGGATGGGGTAGAAACATCTTCAAGGTGCCAATTGATGGATAGATCTTGATCATTGTTTTCAAAAATTGTGGTGGAGAGATTGTCAATGCTATCACTAGTGGTTGAATCTTGATCATTGTCCCCCATAGTTATTATTTTTTGATCAATAAGGTCTTGGACGAGATTTTTGAGTCTAATACAATCTGATGTGTGTCCCTTTATTTTGTGAAAATCACAAAGGTGATTTTCATTGTACCATGGTGGTTTCACTAGGGGCTCTTCATAGTTGTCATAGACTTGGATTTTGATGAGATTTTATTGTACCAACTATTGCATGATCAATTTGATGGGTCCCCCAAGCGGTGTGTATTTTCATTTGTTACCTTGTGAGATTTGTACTTTAAATTGACCTTGTGATGATTGGTCTTGGAGATGTGGACATTGGGTTTGTTGTTGATGTTGTTGATCTTGATATCCGACTTCTTGACATTGGAGATATTGTTCTTGATGTGGTTGTGGACACAACTCAATGCTTTGATGACATGGTTCAACCAATGGTAGAGTGTATTGATTTTGGAGTGAAGATGTCTCTTGGCTCAATTATTCAATTAGTTTGGCAAGTGTAGCAATTTGATCTCACAAAATTTGATCTTGACTCCCTTGATATAGTTGATTTGGTTTTTGTTCAAGCAGATTTGGAATGCATACTTGTGGTGTTTGTATGGGATCATGGACAGATTGATTTTGGAAAATGTTCTGACTTGGGGTGATGCTTAGATTTGGCATTATAGTTTGAAATTGAACATTGTTGTGGTTAGGAATCACATTGCCTTGATTTAGGTAACTTTGATTTTGCATGGCGTTACCTTGACTTGGACTAATACATGGAGTTGTTAACATCTTGTTTGGACTTTGAACAAAATTTGTATGATTCACGAACATATCTATCCCAAAGTTTACCAAGTGTGGATTTGAAATGTTCATGTTTGGTAAACTTGTACTTGGTATATTCACATTTGGCATGCATGGATTTGGTGGGATAATGTTGTTTTGTTGAATACTCATGCATTTATTGTTTGGTTGATAGATTTGTAAGTTTTGACTTTGATTTAAATCTACCATAGGAAAAAGGTGTTCCAAAATTTAGATTGGACATACTCACATTTATTGTACCATTGAGGTTTGTAGGGGATAATGATCCCATGTATGGATTGTATAAATGTGAATTTTGATAATCAATTGGTTTTGAAAGGCTTGATAGTTTGGTTGATTTAGACCACTCATGATGTATGAATCAAGTTCATATTCCATGTTTTTCTTGTGTTTTGACCTTGTTGACTTCTAAGGGATTTAGGACCAATGATGAGATGAAGGATGAAAGGGGTGAATGATATGGGTGTCAAACATTTTAGGAACTTTGGATCAATGCTACACTTTAGGATTTGATTTTGATTGGTTTGATTTGGATAATGAACCTGTAAACCCTAAGATGTTAGATGTTATCTTAGTATGAACTTGTTCAAAGGTGTGTTGATTTAACTAGATGTACGAGAAAGGATGCATTCCCATACTCCTAACTAAACAAGATGATTTTGATTTTGATGAATTACCCAAGTCTAAAATGATGTTTCCAAAGCTCTAAAGTTGTTTGGTGGGATGGATTTTGATAGATGTTTGGGATGGATGAAGTGTTTGATTTTGATCCTAAATGAACCTAAGAAGAGCCTTGTTTACAAGACCAAGATATTGAAGAACATGTTTTTCCCAAAAAAATAGTTCAAACCAAAAGACCAATGTTTGCATGAAAAACCATATGACCAAAAGATACCAAGCACATGTGTGGGGTTCAATTTGAGTTAATCTTGGTTAATGAATTTCTTTTACCACATCCACACTTTCTTGCTTAGCTTTTCAAACTGAATGTCTATGTCTTAACTCATTTTCATCCCACAAGGTCCATTATGTGAAAGTCAAGGAATCAAAGGCACAATTTTCCTATGTTGAATTTAGTATGAGCAAATTGAGATGAAATCCAAATGCTCAAAAGCCTCTAAGTATAGAATCCATAGGACAAGCAATAGCACTTGATTTTTTTCAAAGGTATTTGCTTCCTCTAAAGAGTTTGAAATTTGATGTTCATGTTGAATGTTTGTTTTCCAATGTTGAAGATCTAAGAAAAGTGTTTTGATTCTAAGAAAATGCACAACCCTATATATATTGAGACAATATTTGTTGAATCCCCACTTGGATAAATCCAGCTACGCCTACTGTTAGCAGATGATTAGATGCTTGACCACACTGGCTCCCCTCCACGACACACACTTCTCAAGTCAGCCAAGCATCAGTACCCATGAAACTCCCATGGCATACTTCTCATCTCTACTAAGAGCCATAAAAATGTTGGGCAACTTCAGAACGACCGTTCTTGTACCAACAAATAGATAAGGATTTTGGTCTTTTTAGAAAAAGGGTTCTAGTATAGGCATTCTGTTCATGGGGGATCATCCATACGGTAAGAGACCATTGTTTCCCTTCTTGTCAGAACAATCCTCATGATAATTGAACTTTCCTCAAGTACCCACACTTATATACCGGTTGGAAGTTGCTTGGCTTTAGCGTGTTCTCGGTTGGGTCGTTCCCTTGGGTGATTTCTTTTTCCCACAAGACAAACCCTCTAAAGATAAAAAAAAGGAAAGAAAGCACATCCGTAGTTTGATCAATCTTTGTTGAGAAACAAAGAGAGAACACACATGATATACTTAACTCACACTCACAAGCTTTGTTCAATTTTAGAATCCAAGTTGAAGTGTGGAGGCAATCACTTACACAACTTAATATCACTAAAAGCCTTTTGATTCTTAAGATCACTGTGAGGCATGAGAGAAGCACATACATCTTTTAGATGATATTACTTTGGATAAGTGATTACAAAACATAAAAGCACATGTTCATTTTAATCCTTCAAAACAATAATTGGATTCTTTTTAAGCACCAAAAGGAAAGATGAAAATTGTTTGTTCAATTGTTAAACCTTAAAAAAAATCTAGTAAGTTGCCTAAGGTTCTTTTTAATCCTTTTTTGTTGTTCTTTTTAGAGCCCAAATGAGAATTAGTGTGTCCTAAAGCTTGAAAGATAGCAAATCCTTAGAATGGAATTATAATCTCTTCTAAAGTGTTTAAAAACACTTGTTACAATCATGTGAATGTTTTTTCTTTCACTTCCATGCTCCATGATCCTTTACAACCTGCAATCCAAGCTCCAAATGTTAGATGAAATCAAGAAACAAGAAGATATGAGGGTTAGATAAATGATTAAGCATACAAACCTTAAAATTTAGACCAAGTTTCATGATGATTTGACATTATGTGAAAATTTGAAAATTTTAACTCTATAAAATTTGTGAAACACATACACCATTGGATAGCTTATGAAATTCTACCCCATTTTAAAAAAAAAAGCTTCGAAAAAGACCAAAAAATGACCAAGATACGGCCATTTTAAGATTGAGTGAAAAAATAAGAAAGCAAAGGCGGCGCCCTTTGTCGCAGCGCTGTTTGGGTCCAAACAGCGACAGATATGCAAACAACGACACTGTTTAAGGATTTGAGTGGCGCTCTGGTGAAACCAGCGGCGTTGTTTGGAAAAACAAAGACCACAAATGTGTCACAATTTCTTCCAGTGACGTTTGACCTGAAAACACAAAAAACAACATAATTTGACCAAAAGACGTGTTAGATTCTTCAAGTTTGCACTCCTTCTAGCGCCAAAATGTGAATGCTTGATCTAGACCTGCTCAAACATAGACAAAAAACACAATGTTAGTCAATAAACAAATCTAAACTAGCATTCCCCATGAGATTCATTCAAAGCACAATGAACAAGAAATAAAACAAAGAAACCAAATGAAAACTGATTAAATCCTATTCTAATGCTCAAACCAACATCCCATGGGGGAATTGGTGCTTCTTTAATGTGGAAAGAAGCCCTTTCCCAATTCCTTGATAAGCTTAATGATGATTGATTGATCCTTGATGAAGAATGACAATAACCTTGCTATGATTGATGAAATCTCATGCTAACATGGATGAAAATGGGTGAAATGTGGATGAGAATGGATTCAAAATGACTATAATGATTTTACATGGATTGTGGATGATCAATACAATAAAGAAGCTCTCTATTTATAGAAAATAAGGATGGAGGATTGAAGAATATGATGAGTGTGGGATTAAAGATGGACTAATGACATTGTGCCACTTATCAAAATGCTAATGGAAGGAGGTTGAGCACATTTTGGTCAATGTGCAAATTTGAAATTTGAATTTGAAGAAGTGACATGTTTAGGGCGGATGTAAGAAGAGTTAAATGCCACTTGGCTCAAGGCAAAGGACATGTAAGAGGGTTAAATGCTTTGTTGGATGTATAAACCCTTTTGGAGGGATTTTTCAAACTTGAGGAATATTCCAACATTGATACTTTTTTTTAAAGTAATTGAGGATTTAATAAATCAAATAAATTGATTTATTGTGCAAGTTGCAAAATCTAGATGATTTGAGTGATTAGAGTTAGGATTAATCAGGATTTGATTAATTTTGATGAAGATTAGCTGATTTGACAATTTGACTTAGATTTTAGGATTTAAATAATTCAAAATGAGAGGAATAATGATTTTAGACTTAATTAAATAAAGCTTGATTTATTTAATTAAAGAGGATGGTGTTATATTTAAATCAAATAAAGATTGATTTATTTAATTTAAAGGAGATGACATTAGAGATTAATTAAATAAAATGAATTATTTAATTAAAAGAGGGACTATAGGATTAATTAAATAAAATGATTTATTTAATTAAAAGAGGGACTATAGGATTAATTAAATAAAATGATTTATTTAATTAAGAGAAGATGATGACTTAATCAAATAAAATTGATTTATTTAATTAAGAGATGAAATGTAATGAATTTAATCAAATAAGGGTTATTCGATTAAATTGTTAGTAAAGGAGATGATTTAGGGCGAACTGGTGTTAGTAAATCAGGATCAGGTGTATAGGATCAATCGGTATATTTTACGTGTCTATAGGTATAGACTGGTTTGGAATCATCCATTCCAAACTTCTTCATCAATTCTTTAACATAGTTTGATTGTGAAATGAATATGCCCTTATCAGTTTGATTCACGTGAAGTCTAAGAAAGAAGTTCAACTCACCAATCATAGACATCTCAAACTCCTTTTGCATCTCCTATGCAAATCTCTTGTACATATCCTCATTTCCTCTGAAAATAATATCATCAACATACACAACCACTATCAACATTTTGTTTCCTTCAATTTTGAAATAGAGATTACTGTCTGCAGAGCCTTTGCTAAACCTTTGTTGTGTCAAATATTTGTCCAACCTTGCCTACTATGCTTTGGGAGCCTGTTTAAGTCCATATAGTTCCTTTTTCAACTTACAGATCATGCTCGGTTTATCTAATAACTAAAATCCCTCCAATTGTTCCATGTACACCTCTTCTTCCAATTCTTCATTCAAGAATGTAGACTTAACATCCATCTGATATACCTTGAAATCTTTGTGAGCATAAAATGCCAAAAACATCCGAATAGCCTTCATTCTTGCCACAAGGGAAAATGTATCCTCAAATTCTATTCCTTCAACCTATGAATAGCCTTTGCATACAAGTCTTGCTTTGTTTCTTACTACTTCACCATTCTCATTCAACTTATTCTTGAACACCTACTTTGAACCAATTATGTTCTTGTTTATAGGTCTAGGAACCAATTCCCATGTCTGATTTTTCTCTATCTGCTGCAACTCCTCTTTCATTGCTCTGACCCAATTCTCATATTCTCATGCTTCACACACTATTTCAGGTTCTATCTTGGAAAGTAAACATAGATTTACCTCATCTGCCACCACTTTGCTTCTTGTCTTTACACCGTCACTTTTATCTCCAATTATTTGTTCTTCAAGATGATTTTTTTGTACATATTTTGGCATCTTAGGAGCAGGTTCCAGAGCTTCTTCTTCTTCAATCTGTTCTTTTTCTTCCTTATTCTCTTCTTGTACTTGTCTGTAGATAGGTTCATCTAGTTCAACTTCACTTATTTCAACTAGTTTGTGCATATCTTCATCAACTTTTACATTTGCACTTTCAACTATCTTTCTCAATCTTTTATTGAAGCATCTATAAGCTTTGCAATTAGTTGAATATCCAAGGAAAATACCTTCATCACATCTTGCATCAAAATTTCTAAGCTTCTCATCATCTCTTTTAATATAACATCTACTTCTAAACACCTTAAAGTACTTAACAGTAGGAATCTTGCCAGTCCACAGTTGATAAGGAGTCTTTGTGATGTTACGTCTGATTTGAACTCTGTTAAGAATATAAACAACAGTGTGGATTACTTCTCTCCAGTATACATCAAGTACATTTTCCTCTTTCATCATAGTCCTTGTAGCCTCTTGAACAGTCTGGTTCTTCCTCTCTACAACTCCATTTTGCTGAGGAGTTCTAGGAGTAGAAAAATGTATTTATATACCATGCTCTTCGCAAAATGTATTAAACTCATTGGAAGTGAATTCTCCACCTCTTTCAGACCTTAAACATTTGATTCTCAGGTTCACTTCATTCTCTATCATGGCCTTGAACACTTTGAATCTATCTAGAGCTTGACCTTTCTCCCTAAGAAAAGTAACCCATGTCATTCTAGAATAATCATCAATCAAAAGCATAAAATACCTGTCACCATTAAGATTTCCTGTTCTTGTGGGACCACAAAGGTATGTATGAATCAATTCCAACATTCTGGTAGTTGATTGTTCTTTCCCTTTAAAACTGCATCTTTTTTATGTTCCCAATGGAAAACTTCTGCAAACAATATTGGTGGGCTTTGTGATTTTAGGAAAATCCCTAACAACTTCTCTTGAACTAATCCTGATCAAATTGTCAAAGTTTACATGTCCCATCCTCTGGTGCCATAGCCAACTTTCATTTACTTGAGACACAAAACACTAACCATCAACACCCTTAAGCTAAAAAATGTTTCCATATGTTCTTCTTCCTGCAACTACCTTCTAGACCCTTTTCTGATATCACATCTATTATCCTGGAACACAAGTTTAAATCCTTTGTTACACATTTGTCCAAAACTTAAAAGATTATGCCTTAATCCATTAACATAATAGACATCATCAGTACTGTGTTTTTCATCAAAACTAATTGTTCCTTTTCCAACAACCTTTGCACCAAAATCATCTTCAAACATAATTAATCCTCCATCATACTTTTCAAGTTTAGTAAACTTACTTTTGTCTCTAGTCATATGATTTGAATAGCCACCGTCAATTACCCAATAATCTTCGTCTTGTCTAGCATGAAAGGTAGTAACCAAAGTACCTTCCATATCATCCTTCTTGTTTTCTGGACCATATTCCCTTGCACATCTTCCATGGTTAGTAGACATAGATTCATTCTCCAAGGCTAGAAGAAAGCATTCATCTTTATCATCCTCAAAATCATCTTCATCATCAGAAATTCCAGCATCTTCTCTAACATAATACAATTTCTTGAACTTTTTGTCCTTTTTGTCTTTATTATCTTTATTTTTTTTGTGTATGGCTCTATTTGGACATATTGAAGCATAGTGACCTATATTCCATAATTGAAACATTTAAAAGGTAACATACCTTTGTACTTTCCGGTACCTTTTTTCAATTTTCTTGTAGAGTTTGCTTCCAACTCCTCTGAACCTTCACTATCTGAATCATCTTCTGTCTTAGTGACTTTGAAGGCTAGTTCTGTTTTCTCTTCTTTTCCAAATTTCCTCATTTCAAATGCGGTCAAGGTGCCAAATAGCTATTCTTTAGTGAATTTATTTGGATCATACACTTCCTCAATAGTTGAGACCTTGTCACTATAACCCTCTGGTAGGGTCATCAAAATCTTCTCCAAATTACATCTTCATCTATCAGAGTACCACCTTGATTTTTGACTTCATTTGCTACAATATCAACCCTCTAAAATTAGCTTGCTATTTCTTCACCTTCTTCCATTTTCAAGTTCTCATATCTGTGCTTTGTTGTTAGCTTCTTTGATAATTTGAATCTATCATTTCCTTCATAGATATCTTTCAATTTTTCCCACACTTCATAAGTAGTGTTCAATGAAATAAATTTTTTCCACTCAATCTTAGATAAAGCACTATAGATTGCATACCTTTCTTTTTCATTTTCCGCATAGGAAAAAATCTCATCTGCAAAAGAAGGACCACTTGTCGGCTCAACATATTTTTTCTCAACAGTTTTCGAAGTCTTGAATCCAAGAGAGATCATGTAACCTCTCATCTGCACTTTCCAGTCATTGTAGTCAGATCCATCAAACATAGGGATTGACAGTTTGTGTGCCATCAGATCTACCTCAAGTGGTTAAGCTCTTATTTGAGGAACCAAAGCTCTGATACCAATTGCTGAAATGCACAAGACAACTGAGAGGGGGGGTGAATCAGTTGTCACCAATCACATTCAAAAATCTCAAACAATTATTAACTCCACACCCTTTTTAATCTATTTTTAAGTATGAGCATGAAGTGCAAATAACAGAAAGCAATATCAACACAAGAAACGCCTGATTTACGTGGAAAACCCAATAAGGGAAAAACCATGGTGAGGATTAACTCACAATATAAGAGTAATTGCAAAACTGATTACAAAGAGGCTCACTACCAAAGATAGGACTCACTGTTCGGATACAAGGCTCACTGCCTATAGATAGGACTCATTTTCCAAAAGGGAGGCTCACTTCCTACAAATAAAGAAAGATAATAGAAAATCTACCACAACAACTTGCACACGTCCGCAACCTTGATCAAAGAATTGCAGACACCATCAACTCACTGCTTTCAGGGGTCAAACATATTAAAGTACTATTGCCTTAATTCACTTTCACACACTCTTGCTTCTCACACTTGTGGAATTCAATCCTTAACATCTTGTCTTATATTTATACCATCTTCAACCTTAGAAAATTTCTCCAAGGTTAGTAACACACACTTCATATTACAAATTAAAATTAGGTCGACAACTCAACATTTCCACGGTGGAAGAGAATGAGAGTGGACCAAACCAACACTTAACCAAGACCCAAAACAAGATCTTAGATCAATCACATGCTTCCTTAATTGATACTTATCCTTCGCATGACATGTAGACACCAGGTTGACCAAACCTAATGAAAACACAAATGAACTTTGAAGTACATGTTTTTGCAATAAGAGGATAACATGTGGACCACATAACACGCTTCATCATACACTGGAAAACATCTTGGATGTCTTCAAATTCATCTACAACTATTGTAACAACCTTCATACTCATAACACTATCCATCAGTCCATCCGGACTATATAGACACACATAGAAACTCTGAAACTAGTCTTTTAGAGCACCAAACCACAAACACTTTTGATAAAACATAGATAACACCATTACAAGCCTTCTTCCAGATCCACAAGACCAGAAAAAAACCAGCAAAGGACTACAGAGCAGATACATTTCTCCCAGTTCACAAATCGATGAACACAAATTTCACTCTTCATTAAACCATAAGCTCTAATCCAAGATATATCACCCAGGGGTTCCCTTAAACAACACTTCAGATCTACACAAGCATAGGATCAACACAAAAGAAATTCAGAGCACAAACCGAAGCACATTCTAAACATGCTCACAATTCCGTCTTCACTATTTCTCAAAATATTTTGGTAACTCATCATATCAGCACACCTGCAACATCATAAAGATAGCTCCATGTACTCACAACATCTCTATAGTATCTCAACTATACATGCACAACTTGCGATCACTTGTTTCATTTCTTTGCAACAACCTATACTGTGTTGACATCAGTGACAACATTAATGACAACACCACCATACTCATTCATACTTGCAACAAACTTGTCATCCTCAAAATCAAACTCATTGAAAATTAAATTCTCATAAAGGGAATTCCTCCATCAAGTTGCCTCACTCTTCTTTTAGTGAGAGCATAGGAAATATGAGGCAAGGTGTCCAATAGCAAAGCATCTCCTATAGTAAAAGGTAAGATGCTCATAGTTGAGTATATGAGTCCACAATTTGTCCCCAACAAGAAATAATCAAGTAGATCCTTGGAGATGTCAATGTCCACAAGAATCCAAGAAAAAATAGTATGGTTGAAGTTTTTTGATGAAGCACCATCCTATAAAAAATGACCAAGGGAATTGTTGATAAGTTAAAAAATAGAAACTTTCCAATTTTGAAGAGAAAGATTGGGTAGTCTAACCCAAATAGAAACAATACTTAAGGATTTAGTTAAAGTGTTGAAGGAAGGAAATTGTGGTTTGAGTGAGAGGGAGTGTTGTCCCCACACCAAAGCTCCACGCTCCAACACCTACATCCTATCATCTTTCGATTAGAAGGAAGCAATGAAAATTCCTCAACATAGTGATATAGTTCAATCCTATTCATAATGAGAGGACTCCATAATCCAAAGACTATTTATTCATTTATGGAAGGGAAGGTAATAAATGATTGAATCTATAGATGAGGGATCAACATTTAAAATTTTCTTCGTTATTTTCCACCTCTTTTCCACATATGACAATAAGGGGGGAAGGAGAATAGGGAATGGGTTATGTTTGGGCCCACAAGAAAGGACAAACATGACCTAATGAATGGTTTGAAACATTAGAAATCCAAGCAACAATTGCATAAATATTCCATGCATTAGGTACAAGCAACAATAGAGGAGAGGAGGTTTGTTTTTCTTGCATGTCTAACAAAATATTCCATCTTGATGAGGCTTTGGATTTCTAGAAATCATTTGTGGTTATGATAATGATAATTTTTTCCACCTTGATGATTTATGTGGTAGATATGTGTAGAATGCAACTTAATGCATTTCTTTTTCTTCCACAAATAAATATTGGGACTAAAAGTATGTTACTTCTCTATTATAGGTTTGCACACACAAACATATCAAATGAAAATGAGATACAAGGGGTTTGTTTCATAATTTTCCAAGAAAAATGTTGATTCCAAGATAGCAATCAATATCAAAGAGATGAATTTATTAAAGAAAATAAATAATATTTTTCAATACTAACTACTTATACTTTACATAGTAAGGCACCCTTTTTTCTTTTCATAATGCCCAATACATATTTATATTAAAAGAAAAATAAAATAAAATATACAATAAAAAGTGGGTGGAATAAAATTATACTCACAAGATTTTATGCTAAAGATAAAATAAAATATTAATATTCATACCATTAAGTGATAAAAGAGATATTGGGAGGAAGAGGGGAATCATTAGTAGGTACCCTTTTCCATAGTCTTCTTTTTGACAAAGGTCATGCCATTGAGACATTTATTTTAGGCTCTTATAAATAAATATGCATGTAGTTTGTGTTAATTCCAACTTCAACATTAATGAGATGGTTAATGTTTATGTCGATTAGCTTGCTTATTTATATTTAATATAGTATATTTTGATTGTACTATTATTTTTTTGGGATTATTTTAAGAGTTGTGTAATCTTATTTTATTAAAAAAAATGTTTGGATATGCAGGTTTTATTTGTATATATATATATATATATATATATTATTTTATCTTTGTATTGTATTTGTGTAGGTTAGTTTGTGAATTGGTTATTCTATTCAAAGAATATTATGGTGATTTGAGTACTATCAAATTTTAAAGTTTCATGCATAATTTTTGGTGTGATTGAGTATTATGTGCACTTAATCTTGAAGAGCATAGTCATTTATTAGTTTTGCATTTTTAGTAGTTCCACACATTCTCATTTTAATGCATTCTTGCTAGTATATTGGTATAAAAATTGGTTACTTGTTCATGTATTGAATAATGACATTTGTCAACTACTACTTCAAATGATTCTTGGAAATTAAAATATTTATATGGGGAAGGGTAACTATCTCAATAGATAAAACCTTTGGGTCCAAGTTCCTTTGTATTTCGTAGTTGTATTGAGCTTAAGGTTCCCGTAAAACCTTTCTTGCTGCAGATTTGAGATTTCAAGTTAATTTTTTATAATATGCTTTTGGTTTGTTGTTGGTTGTCTTTGTTTTATTCTATAGAAGATTGGTCTCTTTGTGCGGGTTTCGGGTCCCCGTTAAAACCTACTTGTTAATGGTTTCAGATCCATTCAAAACCTATTTTTGTCCCCTAATCAAAACTATCTCAATAGATAAGGGTGATATCTTGGAATTTTGATTTGAGGAAAAAGAGAATGATGGAAAATATATATCTACATCATATTGAATGATAGTTTGTTAGTCATCTTGGGGGTACCAAGTTTGCAATCTAAGGGTTAGTCACCTAAAGGAAGTTAACTAATTTTTGGATTCACAAATAAAGAGTCTATATAAATTGATCTTTTAATTCAAAATAATGTGAAGCAACATTATGTAATGAAATACCCATGTTAATATTTATAGTGTTAATCCTCTAACACCATAATATTTGTGTCGTTCAATGTGTACCATGTGCATGTGATATTTGATTGTTGATTTGAACCATTATTTTTATTGCATTAATTAATATCAAAACAAGATTCTTGAGTATTAAAAAAGGATACTTCTAATTTATAGTGGAATAAAACTATGCATGTGTTGCAGCGCAAGTGGTCCAAAAGTGAAAACACCAAAAGTGAAAACAACCCACAAATATGGTAGGAGAAATAATAGAAATGTTACAACACCACATGATAATCGAGTTGACAAGTTGAGATCCATTCAAGAAAATCTCATAGCCATTGAGAGAATGCAAGGGTAATGAAGGGTCGTGGTTGTGGATGTTAGTAATGATGAGAAACTAGATCAAGAAGTGCATGAAGGTGATGCCTCAATTTTAAATGAAGAAATTTGTGTTGAGGAAAATTTTACCTTAACTTTGATGAAGGTGGGAAAAAAAACAAGGTTTTATCTACTAAGCTATTTAAGAAGTTTAAATACTAAAGATTCATTAGATTGGATCACTAAGCTATAGAATAATTTTGATTTTGAATCCATAGATTATCCAAAGTGTGTGAATTAAACTACCATAAAGTTAAAGGGGCATGTTTCCTTATTGTGGGATTTACTTTGAAAAGACCACATATAGAGGGGAAGCATAGGATGAATAGTTGGGATCATTTTATCACCAAGTTGAAAGGAAATTCCATAACCACCAAGTGTTTGTTAGATCTATATATAGAACTCCAAAGTTCAGTTCAACAAGAGAACAATGGAGGAATACATGTATGAGCTCTATCAACTCAATATCCATACTATTCATATGGAGGATACCATGGAGAATCCATCAAGGTATATTTGTGGTTTGTGTTTTACAATTCAATATGAGATTTATATGATATAGATTTGTTCTATAGAGGAAGCCTATTATCTTGTGATCCATGTAGATTGGAAATTATCTTGTAGACAATAGGGTGTTCACAACAAAGGCCAAAAAGAAAGAAAGCTGGTGGAAGACAAACTTACAAACAAAATAAAACTATAAAGTCCAATAGTATATCAAATAGCTCAAAAGATGAGCAAACCTCCAAGACAGGTGGAATAAGAGGAAGAAAAGGTCATGGGAAATTATTTGGTGGGACTTAAATTTTAGATTGATCAAGATAGTCACAAAGTATTTAAATTATTAAAGTAATTATTAAAAACAATTAATAACTAATTAACCATTAATTAAGTAATTAGGCCCCTTTTACTTTATTCACTTAAGCTAAAGGTAATAATTGATTTTTTATTATTAGATTGAGCTAATTATAGGTCATGTTGTCTTGTTTCATAGGATGAGGACACTTTTCACAATCTAATCTAATCCTCACCTAGGGTTTGATCTAGGGTTGTTTTTTCCCTTTTCATAAGGATTCATCTTTCATTGTAATCTATCATTTAGGTTAATGCACATACAATTTCTCAAGTTACGTAGAAAATTCTTCTTGTTTTTTTTGCTCTATTTGTGATAGGATAATTTCTTACAAATGATTTTTTGGGATTTGTGAGGTTCACCATAAACTCCATCATGGTATCAAAGCACCAAATTTGTAGCTTCCTATTCAAAATTTGAGAAATTTGGCCTTGAGTGAAAAATCGACATGTATCCCAGTGCAAAAAGGATCTCGTCATCACACTCAAAAGATGTCAAAACCCCTAGATCTATATAAGTCATGTCAAATTTGGAAACAAGAGCTTCTGGATAAATTTTTGAGGTTGTACAATTGTGAATAGTGTTTTTAGGTCATGAACATTGTTTCAAGCGTGAATAGTGTTTTTAGGCTATGAATTATTAATTTTCAGATCATAAATGAACAATAAGCAAAAGATACAACACAGAGAAGACAACATAGCAATTTATCCTAGGAAAACCCTTCTACACAAGGGAAAAACCTAGCAACAAATTATTCTCTTATAAATCAGAAATAGAAGTGCAGAAATAACACTCACAATCAGGCCCTAGAAAGGTCAAATCCCATACAATAGATCAACACTTGAAGATAGTGCAAATTCATTAGATACACAAAATATCAGCTCTTCTCCTTGAAGAAAATCTTCTCCTCTTGAATACGAATCTATTGCTGAAGGAAATCGAATTTTGAAATGGAACGAATTGATTACATAATGTGTCTTGACTCTATCTCCATTATAGGTGAGCTCTCCTCATGAGCCGACCTAAAAAATATAGTATTTGATTTATAATAGAAAGGATGAATTTCCTTGAAGCTTCATTCATAGGGAAAATACCTCACACAGCTACAAAAACACTAACACTCCCTCTTAGCTAGGGAGGTATTTTCAAATATCTAGTCATGGATTCTCTCAACATGACGTCCACAATGGCTACACCCAATTGTGGAAAACACAGCTCAGTCTTAGAGATGTGATCTCTACAAGGGCTTTCACCTCATATTTCTCAGTTTCAGAGAAATATACACTACAAGGGTTTTGACCTCATATTTCTTCATCTCAGAGAAATATACGTTAGAAGGGCTTTCACCTCATATTTATCTGTCTCAGAGAAATATACACTACAAGGGCTTTCACCTCATATTTCTCCATCTCAGAGAAATATACACTACAAGGGATTTCACCTCATATTTCTCCATCCTGGAGAAATATACGCTACAAGGGATTTCACCTCATATCTCATCTTAGAGAAATATATGCTATAAGGGCTTTCACCTCATATTTCTATGTATTAGAGAAATATACACTACAACAGATTAGTCTGTCATTCTGTCCATTCTCCTGACATAGGAAGAATATCATGATGATGCTGTGACTCCCTTTGGAGCTGGATTGCTTTCCTCAGCACCATTTCATATTTAACCTGATTCTGCCTTGGTGCCTTCCACTGCTATAGATCTATTCTTTCTTTTAGAATACATAACTCCCTCTTGATCCTTGCCTCAATGCAGAAATTATGAAATCCCCCGAAAGTGTACTCCCCTCCATTATTTGATCTTAGAACCTTAATCCTCTTCCTAGACATGTTCTCAACTTGTTCCTTGAATTCTCAGAATCTATCAAGGACTTCCTTAGACTCCTTAGATTTGTCAAAGTGGTAGCCAATTAGTGCTTTCATAGTATTCCCATTAACCTCTGAATTCATGCAATTTTACATGTATCCTCATACTCAATTGCCGTCAGCAATCTCCCATCATAGATACTTTTCTCAATCTGAACCTTCACACAAAACTTGTCAGTATCAATTCCAAGCAAACTAGAATTGCATCCTTGATATGCACCATTAACAATCCTAACAGGTCCCCCAATATGTGGGATGACCAACTCAAGTTCTTCCTGATCAACCCTTAGAACATGGCTAGTATCAATCTCCCAACACATTTCTCAATTACCTTTAACACAACCCCCTTCTACTTATGATATCCTTTCTCAGCCAAACCTTTGCTTATGACCTTCCCTACAATTCCTTCAGAGAGCCAATAATCTTTCCTGTTCATTTTATCCTTTGCGCACTCCTGCTCCCTCATAAGGATAATCATGCAATGATCCCTCCCAAAGAGAACACCCTAAAGATATTCTACTCAGATTTATTTGAAGAAGGTTGTGATAATACCAGTTCAATGAATTGGATACATTTTGCACTCTCAGAATCTAGAATCTCAGTTTGGAATTGATAAATATTTCACAATAACAACATTGGCTGATACTCTCTAAGTTACAAATATGATTATGTATAAATCTGACCTTGAAACTGGCAAAGAGATTGCAATAGAGCTAGGACCTCCATAATGCTACAAACTTGTCATTTCATAAATATATGATGTAGCAAATTCTTGGATATATTCTATTATAAAAAATAATGTCTCAACTTCCATGATTTCATGATACCACTATAAAATGACTTCTAAAAAAGTCACGATACATACATTCATGCCAAGCCTTGAGCATTTCACATTCCTTCTTTAACATAGCTCATTACATACTTGATATAGATTTGACTCCATGATAAATCCTTCAATATACACTTGAATATTTAAAGATTTGAGTAATCTCCAGTTTCAGTAGCCACTTGCAAAGGAATCTAGAATTTCAATGTTTTTTTTTCTTTTTCCATAGAATTAGTTTGAATTCCATAACTAATCACAGTTGAATTCTTTTGTTGGAAATGAAGAGCTCCTAGGCAATACATTGGATTAGCTTCCAACCATTGTTCTACTTCTATTGGACTTACAAATCCTTTGACCTGGATGGCATCCCAAATCTAATATAGCTCTAGCGTATGCTTTGTAAACTACTTAGACGACTTGGTTTCAGTCTGTAGTCTCCTTCAAAATATTCACTTGAAGCTCCAACCAAAGGCTCACACTCAAATCGAATAGGATGGAATAGCACCTGAATAAGAGGAGACCATCGAACCTCACAATATAGACTCAGCTTGATGTTAGAACGACTCCTAAAAAATGACAGAAAAGAAGTGCAATCCTTTTCTTAGATACTCCCATTGCCTTTACCTCGACTAATGCCTGAAATTCAATTCACAATTTTGACTTATCCTGAAAGGTTGCTGATAAATTCGTCACTTCTCTAGCTGGATTATTTTATCAACTCTCTTGTATAAATATCGAACCTAGCAATATATTTTTCTTTTCTATTTTGTAGCAAACGGGCCATGACCTCCTGACAGGTCACTTTAATTTATCAAGCAAATCCTTTTAAATTCCCATGAAAGGCAATATTTAGAGTTTATTTGACCATCCTCGCTTCAATAATGCGCCCCTAAATTAAATCGTTACTTTATAATTTCCAAAGTTCAATTTTTTTTTGCTTAGTCGAATCTAACCAGATTTCTTGAACTTTAGCTTTGATACCATGTTAATTTTCAGATCAGAAATGAACAATAAGCAAAAGATACAACATAGAGAAGACAACATAGCAATTTATCTTGCGAAAAACTGTATGTACACAAGGGAAAAACCCAACATCAAATTATTCTCTTATAAATCAGAAATAGAAGTGCAGAAATAGCACTCAAAGTCAGGCCCTAGAAAGGTTGAATCTCATACAATAGATCAACACTTGAAGATAGTGAAAATTACTTAGATACAAAAAATATCAACTCTTCTCCTTGAAGCAAATCTGCTCCTCTTGAATATGAATCTGCTACTGAAGGAAATCAAATTTTGAAATGGAATGAATTGATTGCATAATGTGGAGACTCTATCTCCATTATATACCAAACTAGGTGAGCTCTCCTCATGAGCCAACCTAAAAAATATAGTATTTGATTTATAATAGAAAGGCTGACTTGCCTTGAAGCTTCATTCTTAGGGAAAATACCTCACTTAGCTACAAAAACACTAACATGAATAGTGTTTCATGCATGAATAGATTTTTTAGGTAATGAACAGTGCAGTGAATAATGTTTCAATCGTGAATAAATTTTTTTCAGACAATGAACAGTGTTTTAAGGTTGTGAATAGTATTTTCATCATTTTTTTGCTTGCCTAAAGGAAAATTAATGTCATAAATTAGCCATAATTTTTTCATACAATGTTAAAATCAAGAAAAAAAGATATCGTCAAAAAGTTGGTTCTAAGAAATTTCCATTGGTCCACGGTTTTCATCATCAAATTTTGCTTCTAGTATAGTTTTTCAATTGTTAAAGTTATATCATCATTTCTACTTCTGAGCTCATAAATTTTCACCTCTATCTCCAATTTTCATGATTCTTACAACATTGGAAAGATATTTTTGAGCTCTTTAGATCTATCCATACACATTTTCTAGAATCTACCCTAGGTGAATTTATTCATTTTTTTGTGATTTCACATTCTACTTAATTGCTTGGACATCTTGGCACTTGGAAGTGATTTTTTTTGTGTTAGATGAATTTATTTGATCTTATTTACATGTGTTGAGGTTATTATTTTTCTATTTAATTATTTGAGGAGGTATTATTAATTTTTTGTTCATCCTTCTCTGGTTATCCTAGAAAAGGATAATTATGAGTCTTGGAAGAGTGACATCCTAACACATCTCAGGCGGTTTGATCTTTTGCATTATTTATATGGACTCATACCTAAACCAAACAAACCAAGCATTAGATCAACTTAGGGTAATATTATAGACCATGTTGTAGGAGTGATTTGTTCTAGTGTTAATCCTAACACTGTGTGTGTTTTATCAAACATTGATTGTCCACACACAGTTTGGACTTGAATTTGGGAGATCCATGAAGACCCTCATATCTCTCCATTCCTAGAGAGATCTTGCCATAAATTTTTTCATTCCCCCTGATGATGTAGATATCATACCATTTGATGATGATATTTTAGAGGAGCTCGAGTATATCACAAGTCTTGCATGTTTTTATGGTTTAAATACTTTTCTTCATGTTCCCACTCCTCATATCAAGACACAATCTCCATAGATTCTATTGTTCTTGATCAGCTTGGTATCATCACATCCATGGACCCTTTTTCTTTAATGTATTAAGATATTCATCTCCTTCTAGACATAACTATTTGGGATTCATATCTTATAGACATATTATCCTTATTTTGGAGTCTTAGATTATAGATTTGGAGGATTATTTTGAGGACATTAATCTCGTCCTTCATGGCATCCATGTCATTTCTGTTGGCCCACCATAATCACAATCTTTGAATCTTCTTCTACATTAGTATTCACAAGATTTTGGATTGGAATCATCTCATTATGACATGTGGACACTTAAAGTAATTTTTAGAGGTACACATCATTTGGATTTGGATTCCCTATTCATCTAGGTTATGGGAATGGCATCTCCAATCACCATTGGATTTGTTTCTTCCTAGGGGAGAAATGTTGTTCGCAAGTAATGGATCATGTTTTATCTTCAAGTTTTCATCATTTTGTGCAGGAGCTATTTATTTATGAGGGATTCATCGTGTTCTATCTTCAAGATTTCATCATTGGTACATGAGCTACTTTTTTATGGGAGATTCATATTCATATCTTCTCTCTCCTATGGGGGACATCTATTGTACTTATGTGATAAATGCAATCCTTGGGGGGTCACATTCAATCCTCCTTCTATCATTCTTTCACTAGTGTATTTATTTCATTTTCTCTCTTTTGGAGAAGAGGTTTTCCCATGTGGTTTTATCGTTTTCTCCAATTATGAGAGATTCATTTATTTGTACATGCGTACCTCATCAAGCCTTTTAGTTGGGACCCATTCTTGAATCCATCATTGCATTCATCATTAGGTTGTTAGCTTCTCCCTAAGTTTATATTAAGGGGTGTAGTTGGAGTAATTAGAAAAATCACCTAATATTTAATTATTCATTAATTAATTATTAGGCCTCTTTTACTTTATTCACTTAAGATAAACTTAGGAATTGATTTTTTGTTATTTGATTGAGTTAATTATAGGCCATGTTGTCTCATTGCATAGGATGGGGACACTTTCCACAATCTAATTTAATCCTCACCTAGGGTTTGATCTAGGGTTTCTATTTTCCTTTTGATAAGGATTCATCTTTCATTATAATCTATCATTCGGGTTAATGCATATACAATTTCTCAAGTTGCATAGCAAATTTGTCTTGCTTTTTCTCTCTATCTATGATAGGATAATTTCTTGTAGGTGATTTTTAGGAGTTGTGGGGTTCACCATCAACTCCATCAAAAATATCCAAAAATCACATGAGAATGATTTCATAAAAATAAATTCTTACAACTTATGTAAAGAGAAGAAGGCATGTTGAGAAGTGGTGCAAAACAAATCACTCCAAAGGCTAGAGATAATTTGATAATGTGTATTTTTTTAATTTAGCCTATGCTTGATGAAAAATAACCATGGTTGAGAAATATCATCTTCCTCACAAAGCACAAGTCTCGAGGAGAGTTATGTAAGCGGATAGTTGATGGTGGTAGCATACTATCTTTCAAAAAATAGCTTTGAAATCTGGGTTGGAAGTTTTCACACACCCTGGATGTCATCTAGATTCTCTTAGTTGCATAGGAGACCAACTCACAATGAAAGAAGCACATGTTAAGTGGGTGAAAAGTTCAAACTTGTGACACACTTTTATAAAGCAAATGCTCAACATTGATCTAGATTTTTAACTTGAATCACTAGAAAGTGGCATTATGTTTTGGGTTTTGAAATGATGTAAACTAATTAAATGTAAATTTTTTGGTGTACTTTATGTTTGTACTTTTAGTGTACTTTATTTTTGAAATTATGTAAACTAATTGAATGCATTCTTTTATAAAATTGACACTAGAATTTAGTTGTCAATAAAACTTTAAAAAAAGGTTAAGTGGGATGTTGCTCTTTATTTAGTAATTTTTCACTTCTTTTTTTTTTGTATTTATAACTTGAAAATTTAGTGTATGGATTATTTTTCCCCTATTTTGATAAATATATGTCTTTAAATAAATCTTAAAAATTTTCATGTAGTAAAAACACAACTATTTCAACATGTCATAAATTTTTGTCTTAACTATTATCCAAAATAGAAAAGAATTATAACATCTCAACATTAAATTTCTTCTCTAATGCGCTATATTTTTAATTTTTTAATAAACTTTAATATTTTTCTTAACAAGACACACAACCTTATTTTTTAGTGTTTTGATTAAGATAAATTGGGAAGAGGCTAGATCCAATACGAAACAACCATAAAGGCTTAGTAGAAAGGTCTCACAAGCAGTGAGACAATAGAAAAGCTAAACTGAAAACCAACAAAACCAACAAAAAACACAAAAAAAGACAAGACCAATAGACACACAGGACCAATTACTATTCTCCAAGAAGATGGAGACCTTTAATGGTCTACCACTCCTTGGTTAGAAACCGAGTCTTATCTTCAAAGGATAGAGCCTTCGGGGTCTTCTTTCATGTATTATCCTTGAGAGTAGGTGACACACTCCAAAATAAAAATAAATATAAAAGTAATTAAAATATTAAAAACTATATTTTTGGAAATTGTACTCATAGATCCACAAAAGGGAAATTTTAGATTAAAAAATATATTATTTACATAAGTAGGAGTTATAAGAACACCATCTTTTTATAATATCAATTTTTTTTCGTAAACTAGACCCAAGTGATGCTACATTTATATTTAGTGGACACTTCCATTTGAAAAATTCATGGCCTAGATATAACTTAGCTAGAATGAATCCAATTAGACCATATGTTTGACTAAATTTAACTCTTAGTTGGAAATGCTTAATTTTTTATGTTGATATGTTGGTCTAAAGTATGACACAACTTTGAACTTTCACCTGAGTTACATTTTACATTAAGAGGATAAAAAATTGAAGTGAAATGTGATGTAATTATGATGGATGCATGTTGTGTATTGATGTAAAAACCTCGAAAGTTTGATATATGTACGATCCATAATGGAAGAAAGAGCACCTTCACAATCATGAAGGATGCAAAGAAATTTTAATTATTGTCAATGGAAATAGAAGAAGCTTGTGCATAGAGGGAAAATTAATACTATCAATTGTTAACAAAGGAGGTAAAGGAGTTGTATTTTTGTGTGCAAGTAGTTGAGCCCATATATAATGTAGGAAGGAATCCATGGAGAATAGTTTCTAGTGTGCAACACACCTCATTGCATGGAAATAATTCTCAATTCTAATTTATCAAATAAGGTGTTACATAAGATGATCCTTAACATGAGAGTGTAATTGAATGGATGAGTTGGAGGAATATTATAACAAGGTATTGTGTTGGTAAATTATGAGTTATTGCATATAATTATAGTACTTGCATTAAAGAAGGGTGGAGAATGGAGAATGTGCATAAAATCCTATAGCATCAACACAATTATGATCAAATATCTAGATAAATTTATGGATTTCTTAAGTGGAGAATGATATTTTTAAAAATTGATCTCAATAATAGATACCATTAGATCAAAGTATAATAAGGAAACAAGTGGAAGACTACATCAAAAAGAAAGAAAGGCTTGTACAAATGGTTGGTAATTCCCTTTGGGTTGACTAATGCATTAAGCATATCCTTGATGAATGAAGTTTTAACTTTATTTTTAGGTAAATATGTGGTTATATATATGGATGATATTTTGGCATTCAAAAAGATAAGGGAAGTGCATATTTTATGCTTACAATAGGTATTTGCATGCCTCTAGAGTGAGAAATTATGTGTGATTTGTTGAAATTCTTTATAGTCACATGCAACTTAGATAAAATTCACTTACCTCTCTTGAAAGATAACTAAAAATTGGAATACAATCTTTCTATCCCAAGGCTTTGATTCTTGGGTCTTGACTCACTAGACCACTTAGAGGTTTATTGTATATTAGTTTAGAAAGGGAATTTATGGTTCAAGAGTCTTAAGAATATAATTAATTTATGAAAGATAGATAAAGACTTATCAAAATTTCATCCAAAACACATGGATCAAACATTATTCTAAAGGATTTGCAAAATTATCAATAACTTTGATTAATTATTTTGAAAGATTAGAGAAAATGAAAAAAAGAAGAAGAAAGAGTATTTATTTTCCTCATTTGCTGTTCTACCTTTTCCATCTCTTTCCACCATGTCCCCTTCATGAAATTCCACTATTTCAATGCCTTTGGAAATACATGACATTGTTGCAACCTGGTTTCCTTCACTCAAAACATAATTAGTACTACCATCAAAAGACTCAATTTCCACATTACTTGACAAGGAATCATGAGATCACTAATAAAAAAATTTCACCTCCACTATTCTCAAACAAGGATTCATCAGAAAACTCTTCATTAACCTTCACACTCCACTCTTCCAATTCAACTAAGTTATCAAAATAATTTCTATTGCAATAAACTTATCTATGAACCTTCACTCTCTTTCCCATCAAAGGAAACAATAAAATCATATTTTACCTTACCCTCTACTGCTACCTTCATTCCACTTGAGATCTTTGCTTCAATCTATGTCAACAAATCACCTTTCTCATCTTCATCATGGTTAGTGTTAGAAAATCCAACATATTTATGCTTCATACCATCTAAAAGTTTGATTTCATCAACTAAATAAGACCTTGCATTACTGCAAACCTTACCCATTTATTATTTCAATGTCTTCAATTTGTGTTTCACTCCATCCTTCATCAATGTGTATGTGTTGGCATAACCATCGTGCACTGTCTTCCTATCAAATTGTCAAGGCCTTCCTAACAAAACATGACAAGCATTCATTGGAATAATATCACATAAAATTTCATCTCTATAACCTCCTATATTAAGATTTACCAAACTTTGTTCGTTGATTAAAACTTTCCTATCATCTTGTAGCCATGCTATCCTATACGGATGCAAATTCCTTCTTCTCTCTATTTGCAATTTTCTCACCATATCTTTGGAAATGCGATTGTTTGTTCTACCTCTATCTATATGACATTACATACCTTGTTTTGAAACTTGCATCTTATTCTAAACAAACTTTTTCTTTGAATTGATTTATCATCTTCATTCAACAAGGTTCTCCTGGCCATTAAAGTTTCACCATCTTTCGCTTCTTTAGAATGTGATGATACTGCATCTTCTTTATTCACATTTTTTTCTCTATTCCAATTTTTTGATCTTCTTCTTAGTCTTTCATCTTCATGAGGACAATCATATGCTTTGTGACCCTCTTCTCCATATTTAAAACAAGTTCCTCTAAAGGTTCCTCTTCGAAAACCTCTACCCGATCTTCCTCTACCTCTTGAATTTTAATCTCTAAGACCATATGAATCTTCATATCTCTATTTTTTTTCTGCTTCCTTAGTCTTCTTTTTATGTTTTTTCTTATTATTATCTTCTCCATATGTTCTTCCTTCAACCTCCTCATCATGGAATCTTCCTCTTTGCTTACTTTCATACCTTTTGTTCATTCTTTCCTTAATTTTTTAGGCAATTTGATATGCATCTTCCATTGTGTAAAATCTCACCAAATTCATCTCCTCTTATATGCTCGGCCTCAAACCATTAATATATCTTGCAACCTTCTCCTTAGTTGCATCAACGTGTCCTATTCTAATCAGGATCCTATGAAACTCCTCTATATATTCTTTCACCATTTTGGTTCCTTGTTTTAACCCTTGCATTTTTTTGAGAAAATCAAGCTCATAGTCCACCAGAATGAACTATTTTTTCATTTTCTCCACAATTTTTTCCCACTTTGTGATTTTATCCTTTCCTCTTCTTCCTCTTTCCAACTGGATTTCTCGAGCCACCAAATTGAAGTATGTCCCTTTCATTTGGTTTTTGCATACCTCACTCTATCAGGATCCTCAATTTATTCAAACTCAAAGAACTCTTCCATATCATTGATCCAATCAACTAATTCTTCTAGATTCAAATTTCCACTAAATGTAGGAACATCAAATTTTGATCTTTTTCTTATCCTTGATAGGGAAATCAACAATGGATCATTGGAAACTGTTGTTGTTGTATCTCTTTGTTCACTTGTTTGGTTGGCATCCTTTGAGGTTTCTTCTTCCTCATCACTTACTAGTTCTCTTCTTTGTGCAAACCCTCTTCTAATTTATTCTTACATGGATTTAACCTATCTTCTAAAGGCCCTAAAATCATTATCATGGACAAAATTATCACCTCTTCCTCTACCTCTACCCCTACCATGTGGGGCTCCTCTTGCATACATTTTTCTACACACCCTTAAGCTCAATCCTGGTGAAAACTACCTCTCTTCAACGGTCTGTTCACACACTCAAAATATTCATACTCTAATACCATTGATGAAAGAGGGGATCACAACAACCCTCTTTTCAGAAAAAAAACATTCAAACAATCTCAACAGTGCACACAAATCTGCAACAAAGTCTCATGAAATTATTTGAAATTTGCAAAAAAAAGGTATTATCACTATAGAAATCTAATTACACAATCATTTTCAATCATCAAATGATTGATGAGAAACAATATATGCCATTACATAATCTAAAAATGAAACACAAAACAAACTACAACAAAAAGAAAACTACATGCTTCATGAGCACCTCCAAATTTGTACCTTTCTCTTACAATCAATCACCTGGAACCATTCAATATTCAACAATGGAGCCTTAAATATTTAATGGTTGTAATATTGCTCTCAACCTGTAACAAAAGTCTTCAATAACCTCTTGATAAATACCATGCCAAGCTCTCCCTTCTTCAAAACTTGCAGTGAACAATTAAGACCAAAAACATGCAACACATCCTTTTCCCAAAAATAAAAATAAAAAATAAAAAAATCTCCAATTAGGAATGCTACACCCACAATGGTCTCAACCATGAAAAAATCAATAAATGATTTTCATGCAAATTTGTAACTCCCACAAACCTAATGCCTAAATCTACATTTTCAGATTTTTCTAAAAAATGCAACTACACCTCCATTACCTCCACTTGACAACTTGCATAACAAAAGAGATATTTATTTAATTAAATATATTATGCCCAAACTTATTCAAATTAGCCTTCTAACATGAAATGCAAATACAAATTCCAAATTAAAATTTTTTGGTTGATGCAAGATTGCACTTTCACCTAAGATGCTCATGCATCACCACTTTCCATTATTATAGCATTGCATCTCAATTTAAACCCAATGGCTTAGTAGATTTGTAGAAATTTCATAAAGTGGTAGACACCTCTATGTGGTTGTTAGCAAAGAGGAGACATTAATTTTCTTGGAGGGAATATAGAATTGCATTTGAGAAAATTCTTCAAGATGAAAGTGATTATCATGCTACATAAAATCAAAGTCATTGTGGGTGATGTTTTTTGGTGGAAAATAATAGGTATAGGGTCAATATTGATGTGGTCTCTATTCTTGTTGAAATTCTCTTAGATGCAACTCAGCTAAAGGAAATAGTCAAAAAAATCACCAATGCCTTGGCGAAGTCTCAATAGAGTGCATGTTTTAAGTAGGTTTTGGATTGATGGTTCTAGGGTTACTGTTCCCTCCATAGAATATTTCCTAGAAAATGTATAATGGAATCATTGCTAGTCCTTGAATCCCCTTCATTATCCCTATTGATGGATTCCTTGAGGCTATTTATATACATAGGTCTATACCAAGTCTTAACTTCCTAAAATACACTAGAGGTATAACCGCACTACTACCTTTGATTGGTCTTTTGCAATAATAGAGGAGGATGAGTAAGATGGTGCTAATACAACATGGGGTGGTGAATAAGGGTTACTATATTAGGGCCAAAATTTGGTTAATATTGATTAGCCTTCATAATAATTTTAATATATATGTAATGTTATATAGTTTTGTAGTTTAGAAAGAATGTTTACTTCTCGTCTATAGACATAACTATTATATTAAGATTTGATCGGTGGATGGTGGTGAACGAAGATTAGTGTTTGCAGTTGCAGTGAAGTGTTTGATAGAGTCATTGCAACAAATAGGAGGTGGTTGTCGTGTACTGATGAATGAAGGATGAACATGGTTTTCATTGGTGTCTATGTTTTGATGGTTGTAGAGAGAGTAGTGTGTTCGGGTGTGGCTATGGGGTCATCAACGAGAGTAAAAGGAGGATGAAAGGAAGAGACGAAAGGAGGTGGGTGAGGAGGAAGTGGATTGCGGGTGTGTAGGAGGAGACAAAAGGAGAAAGAGAAGGAGGAAGGAGGTGGGAGAGGAGGAGGTGGTGAGTGGGTGTGAAGGAGGAGATGGAAAGGTGATCTGGAGGAGATAAGGAGGTGGAGGGAGGAGGATAGTAGGTGGTAGCAAGTGAGGAGGAGGCAATAGGAGACATGGAGTAAGGAGGAGTGATAGTGGAGGATCAGTGATTGAGGAAGGAGTGACGACGATAGGGGGCTGGCAGTGGTGGTAGAGGCGACAACAATGGTTTGGAGGAATAAGGAAGAAGTAACCTGGAGGAAGAAAGGAGGAGATGGGTGAAAGGAGGAGGTGTGTAGGTGAGAAGGAGGAGACAGGTGAAAAAGGAGGAGATAAGGAGGCGGGAAGGAAGTAGGAGGTGGGAAGAAAGGAGGAGACAAAAGGAAAACATGGAGAGAATATTGGAGATGATGTCCCCTGAATGTGGCCTCACCGGTTCATAGCTCTAGTAAAAAACGTTCACCTATAAATAAAATAGAACTATTGTATTAAGATTTCCCTCCTCTCAAAGAACACCATATATCTAAGTTTTTTAATTACTTAGAGAGGTGTAACTATAGTGACAACAAGTGATAAAGTGTAATAGTGTGAGCATGTTAACAAAAAATATTAAAAAACTAACATATATTTTAGAAAAAACAAACTATAAAATAACCCAAGTAAATAAAAATAGTTTCTCAAATTAAAAAAAAGTAAAATAAAATAGCTCTTTAGTATATAAAGCAAGATAGCTCTTGGGGTGGGGGGCCTAGATTGATTGGCTAAAGCATATTGTTGTAGGAAAGAGGTCAGGAGGTCTAGTCTCCCCCCTATCCCCATGGTACGGGAGGGCATGTCACAACTTAAGTAAATAAAAATAGTTTCTCAAATAAAAATAAAGTAAAATAAAATAACTCTTTAGTATATAAAACAAAATGGCTCTTGAGGCGGGGGGCCTAGCTTGATTGGCTAAAGTATCTTGTTGTAGGCAAGAGGTCACAAGGTCTAGTCTGCCTCCATCCCCGTGGTACTAGAGGGCATGTTGCACCAACATCACTGGTCACGTGAAAAAAGTTTACCAAGCGTACTATAGTTTATAGGGGACTACCCAATTTTTACAATCTAAAAAAAAACTCTTAAATAAATATAATAATTCAAAATTGATATCTCTCAACATTTTTAGATAAATATACTTAAGATATCTTTACTAATATTTTAAAATAAAAAAAAGATAATCTTATGAATATAGTTTTTAACCGATATATATTTATATATAAGATACAATAAATACTTACACCAACAACCATCTAGATAGATCATCATATATTACTCTACAAATTTTTCCTCTTATCAAAATCAACCAATACCACGAATCCCAAATGAATGAATTCTGCATATTAATCACCATTCGAATGTAAATATTGGGATTACCCCATGCGTGGGGTATAGTGGACGACTTATTATTATTGCATAGAAAAAGATAAGGAAAAAGGGTGTGGCTATGCAATTTTCCACACCACAAAGGTCACATTTTTATAGGAAAAACTTGGTTCACAGCTTCTTCCCGTGGACTTTATATTTTCTTTTAAAAAGGTCTCAAATCACATGACTTTGGGGGCCCTTTTGTCCTCTTCACATGGAACATCCATATTTTTAATTTGATTGAATTCGAATCTCTTTCTCCACTAAAAATACACTTACCCAAAGTACACACCAATATCCAAATTCAGCTTTCTCAAGCGACTTTAATGATGAGAGGCTCAATTTAAGTGTTTCAAATTAATAACGAATAACTTAACAAATTACGATTGAAATTAATTATAGTTTAATTTGGTTTTGAAAGTCATGTTTATTTATTGGTTGTGAAAATTTGTTTTTAGTTAAAAGGAGAAAAATATATATTTAGGGATCATATATTTGATATTTTCATAAATAATATGTAAACATTTAAAGAAATTAAAAATGAATTCAATTGAGTAGTGTCTAAATAGTCGTAATCGTTTTTTGTTCAAAGTTAAATGTCTTGAATTTATTTTCTCTCTAAAGATATTGAACTTAATTTTTGCAAGCACAACAACGAAGAAGAATACACACACTCGCATTTCAAATCCCAAAGTTTGAATCATCAAGATCGTTGCCACAATAGAGGTTGCCACTACAAAACTTGAGATCAATTTCTGACTACTTTTTTGTTGATTTCATGAGTTTCAACTTTTGTATTGGGATACAATTGCCTTAATATGATCATTACATAGATAGTATTGCTAAGTTTCAAAAACCAATCTAGAACTTATTCTTGAAATCCTTTATTTCTTTGATCAACCTTCTTTTAATCTCCAACCTTCAAAACAAGAATGCTCTCAGCCCTTTATTGTCTTTTCAACATTCTATTTCTATAACATAATTTTTATAATCCTAATCAATTGTATTATTGAAAATGAAAAATATAATAGATCATTATATCATTAATATATAAAATCTTAAAAAACTGATATATTGAAATATGAAATTTCCATAGTTCATGATAGATTAGTTGGATAGTCTCTAGATTTGACTATGCAAACAATTTTTTAATCTATACCTGTAAACAATTTTTTAATCTATGCCTGTAAACAATTTTTTAATTCATGCTTATAAAAAACTTTTTAATCCATTTCTTCTATCACCTTCAATTCTCTTTTCTGATCAGCTCATCTTGATAATAGATCATAGACTATGATCCAAAATATAATAAAAAATTATTTCCATAATCAAATCTAAAAATTATAATTGTGAACTTATATTTCTAAAGTAACAAATATGTTTAAACCGAGCATCCAAAGATTGCTCTCTGAACTTCTTTAGTAGCCAGCACTATTATGATCAAATTGAAAGACAGTCTTACATTCATGGCAAATTATAAAGCTTAAGAAATGGAGAGATTTTTTTTTGTGTGTACTGATGAAGCTAAACATGTGATTGGCAAGAAAATCGAATACCCAATCAGAGCTTCTGCGCCATGGATTTTATTGTAAAGGTGCATGGATCTTTCTTAATCAAAGTGGGCCACAACAGGGCTCTTCACCACATGCCCTTTATTATCAATCCAATTCAGATTTCCATATGAACTTTTCTCCGCCTCCACTGTAACAGTAAAATTCAGCTTCTGAAACTTGTCCGTAAATGTCAGACTGGAGGGATTCATCTCTACTTTGAGACCTTCAGGGGACTCGACCACCGCCATATAATACGACTTTGCATCTCCTACATTCGTGAGCGTTCTCTTGAACGTTGCGGACGATTTTGAGGTTGCCTTCTGGTTGAAAATGGCAGTAAAAGTTGGATAATTCAGCGCATCAGAACCCAAGTCGAGGTCGCTGGAGCATTCGACTTTGTGTCCAGTGATGGCTTGAATTTGGCGGGCAGTGTAATTGAGGGTGCAGGCGAAGTTAACATAGTCCTCCACACTCAGGTCGTAGACCAGCCCAGGATCGATAGCCTTCTCTGCATGCACATGCCCTGCTCCCAAATCCAAAGGCGTGGCAGGGCGGCCACGGCGGCCCAGATCGGTAATTGAATTATTGGAATTGTCCAGCCTGTAGGAAGTGGTCATCAGGGCAGACCTTATTGCGGCGGGACTCCAGTCCGAATGAACGGCTTTCACCAGAGCACTTAGCCCTGCCACATGTGGGCACGACATAGAAGTGCCCGAATCTATCATATACTGGTTAACGCCTCTCCTACCTGGAAGCCACGCCGCCAGGATATTAACCCCAGGGGCTATGATGTCAGGCTTCAGAATATTGGGGCTCGGCAAACTGGGCCCTCTGGACGAAAAGTCGGCTACAGCGGGCGCTGGTCTAAAGCCCAGTACTGTGACACCAAACTGTATTTCCACTACAGGATTCGACACTGTAGAAGCGTACTTTACGACTGCATCCCTTGCTGCTTTATCTCCACTTCCTAAGACTATCAATGGAAAAGTGTCATCTGGGTAGGTCGTTAAGTCCATGTTGTCGACGCCCACCAAAACCAAAGCCACCGCTCCTGCAGCATTGGCATCGTCAATGATCCCAGGACTAGTATTCTTGAAACACAACAGCACAGTTCCATTCACTCTCTGCAATTCGGGCTTTTTATTGCAGGCGGGGTCTCCCTCATCGTAGAGAAGCGCAGCGGGAGGAATCCTGGCTCCTTCATGTGGATTGGAGGCAGTGTAGAAGGAGGATCCATTCAGAACGGTTCCGTCGCCCAGTGTCAACATAGCTGCGAAAGCCCTGTCGACAGTACTGGCCCCAACCGTGAAAATCCAGGGTGCTGCATTATACATAGTTTTCTGCAAAGGCCCATCGTTTCCCGCCGAGCAAACCACCAAAACTCCTTTCTTGATGGCCGCAAAGGCTCCCAGCGCTATAATGTCTCTGAAATAAGGAGTGTCCATCTCGAAGCCGAGAGATAGAGACAAAACGTCGGCTCCGTCGTTAATGGCGCTCTCCATGCCGGCCAGCACATCTGATCCGATGGCGTCTATCGATGCACTGGGCCAAACAACCTTATACATCGCAATTCGACCCGCAGGAGCCACGCCTCGGGCGGTACCCGCAGCGTAACCATATGAGTTCGCGCCTTCCACGTAGTTTCCTCCCGCGGTCGACGACGTATGGCTTCCATGACCCGCAAAATCCCTCGGAGAGTCGTAGTCGTGGGAGAGGTCAGTAGTACCGTACTTGGCCAGACGACCTTTGTTGAAAAACCGCGCTCCTATGAGCTTTTTGTTGCAGAGCGACGGGTCGAAGTCGGTGCCGTTTTCACACTTTCCCTTCCATCTAGCGGGCACGGGCTCCATTCCATGGTCGAGGAAGCTCTGGCTTTCTGGCCAAATTCCCGTGTCCAGTATGGCCATGATTACGTCTTGCCCAAATCGGGACCTGGGCAAAAGACCCGAATTGGGCCTCAGTCCAAGGAACTCTGTTGAATGGGTGGTATGAATGTTTCCCACTGGATCGGGGAATGATAATACGTGCCCGGGCATCTCCTCCAGCATGTCCACCTCCGACTGTGTTAATGAGGCGCTGAAACCGTGCAGTATAGTGTCATATGTGTAATGATAGAAATCCTCGGTCTGGGTGTTCTGATCAGTCCTTTCTGCTTTCAGAGAAGAAAGTAAGGATCTATACCAGTGTTCGTGGGTGGAGAATTCATTGGGCATGACAGATTTATCCATACAAACTATGTATGTTGAGGCGTAGTCTACGCCTTTTGCGCCAACGTAGGAGGTGAACATGGAGCACAGTAACAGCAGACGGAAGATACCGCCATTGTTTCCCATCTTGGATATCTGCAGGAGCATTAAACAGAATAGAAATGTCCCTCGTTTAAACCTCTAATTTCTCAATCTTTAGCGGACAATGGGATGCTAATTGACTGATGTTCACGTTTGACGTCTGCAACATTTCCAAGAGATTTCCAACTCACCGTTCATGTCAATTATGTTTTTTCCTTTGCTCCGATAAGGTCGCGTCTTTTAATACCGCGTATTTTAATATGCTTAGGGCATGATTTAAACAAATTAAAATAACCCATATTTCAATTGAATAATAATAGCGCCGATATATTAAAAAATTACAAATATATTAAAGATGGTAAGTAATTTTCAAAAGATTTGAAGAGTAGAAATAATTAAATTTTAAAATTTGTTTGTAAGAAATGTTAAGACAACCAAGATTTGAGATTCCTTTTAGGTGTGATAGATGAGGAACTATATTCTATAGAAATGTTGTGGTGATCAAAAGAAGCCTATGTGGATTATCTTAATATTGAGTTGGATACATATATCCTAAATGTTGATGTGCTTAAAGTCTTCCTTAACCAAATTATGAAAAAATAAAGAGAGGAGTTAATATTACCAAATTTATTGGTATCTAGTCAAACCAAAGATTGTATTATGGCATGGATTGCTTTAAAATGGTTGAATTACCACTAGCCTTATAGGTAAGTTGATTAGCTTTCGTTTTTTTTATAGATTGAATTAGATAGAAACAATGTCTTTATGAGAAGCTATAAATTATAGGTAGGGGTCAACTTGTATATAAGGCCTTGGTCCCCTAGATTTGATCCCCAACATGATCTTATTCTGGAGGCCCCTTGCTAGATCTACATGTATAAATCTCCTTAAGGGAGTTGGTTTGAAGATGTCTTCAAAATAATTGATGATTCATTAGGGGAATATGTAGCTCTTTGATCATAAAAAAACGGTCATTACGTCGCCTATGTCAAAATCTATGTCAAATTGGACCTAAGTAGGCATCAAGATCAATTATATATTTGGGAGAATGGATTGAAGAATTGAATTATGAATGTCTCGCTATTATATGTTTCAAGTGTTGGAGAGTTGGCCATACAACTAGAAAATGTGTTATTAAACCTTTTCAAAAATTGGACCAAAATAAGATACATGTGGATGAGGGGAATCCTAAGAAAGATGCTAAGGAAAGAGATGTCAATACTAATATTATAGCCAAGGAAATGGCCAATCAAGTTCTTGAAGAAGAAGAGGCTAACATTATTGATAGTAATGCTCCTAAGGAAGTTGATGGGGGAGAAATCAATTCCCCTATCCCTAGTAGGGGTAAGTGCAAAAAGATGGGGGGCCAAAAAGGGGGCTTAAGTGGCCACTTTTTTTTGAAATAAGGAAATAATAACCTTGGACGTGAAATTGAGGGTAGTTACACTCAAAATTTTGAGATGCAACAAAAACAAAGATCAAAGTGCTCCGAGTCTACTTTCTAAACTACTAATTTATTTTGAAAATGGTTGAGATTAAGGGGTTCAAAAGAGAGATGTACATAAATTGGTATTGTTTTTGTCAGAAAAATATAGCATAGCAACTTTTGTACGTCCCTAGCAAGGTGAACTTTTTTTAGTATTTTTAAAATCACTATAGTGAGAAATTAGCTAACAATATATAGTTGATGCACAATTTTTCTAATAATTTTTTAATGAATATTTGATTTTTTACTAATTTTCTAAGTGGACACTTCCTGAAAAATAGATTTTTAGTCGTGCTACCCCTACAAATTTTGGAAACTAATTGAATTTCTTTTTAAAATTAAAAAAAATGTAGAATGGAGTCTAGTTTCTAAAAATGTAATTTATTTGAAATTTTGATGAATGGTTAATCTATAACGAAAAAACACCAAACACTACTTTTTGCCAAAAAAGAGACACACAAACAAAATAAATTATAGATGAAAGGCTTAACATTGTCAAAAAAGTGAAAAAAATTACAACGTTGGATAACTAAGAGAGAACCTAACATTACCCAGGTGTTCGATTTGTTCGACATTGAAACACATGCAATCCTGACAGTGAGCATGAACCTGATTATGTGAAATATTGTAGAATTTGCAAAACCACATCTCTGTTCATTGGGAAGGCCCTCCAAGCCTTTGGGTTGGTATTCCAGTGCAAATACCAAGCCTAAGGCTTGGGGATTCCCAAAGCAAGATATAATGCGAGCGTGTTATAATGCGCTCGTGTTATATTTAGTTTTGACATGGCTTTTGCGTTTTGTGAATGCATTGAAAAAATGCGAGCACGTTATAACACGCTCGCGTTTTGATCTACATTGAATTTATTTTTCTTCTCTTTATTTTTCTTTCTTCTGGTTATCTTTGAGGGAAACTATATACATGAAATAAACATTTAAGTGTAATTTGACATTTACATATTGACGTTAACTTTCTTATACTTTAAGTTATATTTCATGTATATAGTTTTAGCATGTTTGAGAGTGGTTTAAGATCTCTAGGAGTTATAATGCAAATTCTAGTTTTTGGAAGATCTCACAAATTTCAGACTTAGTCAAATTTTAGTAATCAGGAGGTCAAATTTCAGTAATTAGCAAGTTGTATTATTTCTCTCTCTATCTCACTCATTTTTTATCCCTTACACTCTAGACCTCTCTCTCTCTCACTATCTCCATCCCTTTATCTGACTCTCTCCCTTGATATCAAGAACTCTCTCTCTCTCTCTCTCTCTCTCTCTCCCCTTTTCCCTCTAATTCTCTCTATCTCACTTCTCTCTCCCTCCCTCCCTCCTTTGACCCTCTCTACTTATCTCTATCTCCCTCCCACCATCCTTCTCTCTCTCTCTACCTACCTCTCCCTCCATCACCCCTACCACTCTGTCTATTTCTCTCCACTTTCACCTCTTTCACTCTCCTCTCTCCCTCTCCATACTTCTCTCCTCTCTCTCTTTTCTTCCCCTATCTAATTTTTATTTCCAAATCCTCTACTCAATTCCTGTAGAATTTAACACCTTAATTAATTCTCCTCTCTCTCTACACTCTTTCTATCTCACCTTTTCTCTCCTCCCCCTAATTCTCATAATTCTCCCTATTCCCTTTTCTACTTCTCTTTCTATCTCTCTCCTCTCTCTACCTCTCTCCTTTCCCCTCTACTTATCTTTATCTCCTCTCTCCTCTCTCTACCTAATTCTCCTCTCCACCACTTTCTATTCTCTCTCTCTATCTCACCTCTCTCTCCCTCACTACATCTCCCTCCCTCTCTAATTATCTATATCTCCCCTCTCCCTCTCTACCTAAATCTCCATCCATCACAACCTACCACTCTCTCTTTCTCTCTATTACTCTCTATCTCACCTCCCATTCTCTCCATCCATACCTCTCCCTCTCCTTCCCTCTCTACCTACCTCTCCATCCATCACTCACTAACACTCTCTCTACACCTCTCTATCTCGCTTCTCTCCCTCCCCCCCTCATTCCCTCTCTACTCTCTCTATCTCTCTCTCTACCTCGCCTTCCCTCTCTAATTATCTTTATCTCCCCTAGCCCTCTCTCTCTCTCACTAGATGTCTCCCTCCCTACCTTTTCCGCTATCTACTCTATATCTCTTCTCTCCCTCACTCTACCTCTCTCTCTCTCTCTCTCATTCCTCCCCCACCCTCTTTCTCTCTCACTCTCTCCTCTCTATGTCACCATTCTCTCTTTCCCTCTATGTAACTCTCTCCTTCTCTATATATGTCACCATTCTCTCTCTACTTATCTTTATCTCACCTATCCCTCTTTACCTCTCCCTTCCTCCCCCCTCTTGCCCACCCTCCCTCCTTCCCTCTATCTCTATCTCTCTCTACTTCTCTCTATCTCACCTATCCCTTCTCTAATTCAGATATCCCTTCTCCAACACTCCTACTCACACTCTCATGTTTCCATCTCACCTCTCTCTATCTCTTCCTCCATACCTCTCCCTTTCCTTCTCTCTCTACTCTCTATCTCCCTAACCCCTCTCTACCTACCTCTCCATCCATCACTCCCTACCACTCTCTCTACACCTCTCTATCTTGTTTCTCTCTCTCTCTCCCTCCCTCATTCTCTCTCTACCTCTCCTTCCCTCTCTAATTACCTTTATCTCCCCTAGCCCTCTCTCTCTCTCTCTCACTAGATGTCTCCCTCCCTACCTTTTCCCCTTTCTACTCTCTAACTCTCCTCTCCATCCCTCTCTCTCTCTCTCACTCTCTCTCACTCCTCCCTCATCCTCTTTCTCTCTCCCTCTCTCCTCTCTATCTCACCATTCTCTCTTTCCCTCTCTGTAACTCTCTCCTCTATATGTCACCATTCTCTCTCTACTTATATTTATCTCACCTATCCCTCTTTACCTCTACCTTCCTCCCCTCTCTTGCCCATCCTCCCTCCTTCCCTCTATCTCTATCTCTCTCTTCTTTTCTCTATCTGACCTATCCCTCTCTACCCGCATATCCCTCTATCACTCCCTGCCACACTCTCTTTATTGCTCTCTGTCTCACCTCTCTCTCAGCT
>VDFB02000017.1:392618596-392719512 GCA_007258455.2 Sequoia sempervirens
ATATATATATATATATAGCCTAGAAGCATGAATTGGGATTAGAATATCACATAACATCATATAAACAACAAAACCACCATAACCTTGAATTTCATTTAAAAAATGCATGATAAATATTCATCATTGAAACTTGAATTGTGGTGGCTTGATATATAGACTCTATTGATGCTAGGGTTCAATTTGTATGATTTTGGAAAAAGAAGCCAACTGAAGAATTATCAATGTTCTTCAGAAATCATAAGAATTTTTTTAGTACACTAGCCATTTTGATATCTTCTTGCAGTCTCAAACATTATTTTGTATCATTGTTACATTGGTCTTGAGAGTGGTAGCTTAATATAGCTCCACAATAAAAAATCCGGTTTACCTATGCAGTGTAGCAGTGGCATAGGCAGATTTTTCTTTCAAAGAACCAAAGGGTGACTACACAATTGAAGTGTATAAACACATATCTTTTTTTAATATCAAGGATACTTTTTGAAACTTCCATGCATTGCTAATCTAAAAGGAAAAGTCTTTTTCCTAATCTGTATGCAGCCATGCTTTTGACATTGTCAAAAAGAGAAAAAAATCCTGAATGATGCAAAGGCATGGCCAAGCAGTTCTAACTCTTCACATGAGAGAAGAGAGATGTTGGAAAGTACATCAAGTCAGTGAGAAAAAAAGTGTAATGTTTTTTATTTTGTATTATTACTATGTTTCTCTATAGATGTGTGATAAATTCTCAGTTCAATGATGCAAAACAATTTTTGAAAAAAGAAAGTCGTGTCACAATCCACTTTCAATCTAGCAAGTAAAAATGAAAGCTTAGCGTCTTGGAATGAAAATGCTTGTTTACAAAACAAATGAATAATAATGAGGTAGTTAAGGTGTTTGAAGTGATTTAAAGGTCACTTTTAGGGTTCCCTTGGGTGTGGGTCAAAGTCAAGCCCCATAAAACATTAAAAAAATGTTCAAAAAAACACTTTTTGGATGCCTAGGCATGCAAGTTCTGCTTGGGTTCTCTTGGGTTATGCATGGGAAAACCAGACCAAAAAATGAAGGACCCTAGTCAAACCCACAAGCGAACCGAACTAGGACCTGCACTAGGAGTGAACCAGGACCAAAACCAAGGCTAAAATAGAAGAGCCTAGTAACATAGATAATGTGTCAAGAAGTTGACTACTTCATCTACTCTAAATATTATTTTTTGCAAGTGTTGTGAAGATTATGTATCCTTTGCTAAATTGAGTTGTTCCAATCAAAGGATTAAATATATTAGAATCTTTTTATGAATCATTTCATGGAATACCAATTGAAAACATGTTTTTTTCTTTTAGGTAAAGTTGTTTAGCATCAATTAATTAATTTATTCAAGACAAACCATGAAGGGCAACAATGATCAATGCGAGGGCTAACCAATTAATAAGTATATACGTGAATAAGTCAAACATGTACATGTGGATAAGGGAAGCACAAGTAGTCACAAACATGTAAGCCTTGAAGTATACACACAAATACATAGTATACACAAATTAATACAAAGTATATGCACGAATACAAGGTATACACATGAAAATGCATGTCACAAAGTATACATTAGAACACACATAAGTCACAAAGTATAGACATAAGTTGTAAAGTATACATTTGAATACATGAAACTCATATCTATTGAACCATGAATTTATAATGAAAATATAGACACCATCGATAAAAAATATTTGTATTAACCAAATAGCCATGTACACATACATCAATATATATCGATATAAGTATAAAATATAGGTACAAAATAGCCATATAGGCTTACGAGAATACCATATAGGCATACAATTTCAAATACATCCAATACAAAATATGTACAAAACTGCCATGTAGGCATACAACAAAGGGCTATGGAATCAAAATTCATTTCTCTCCATGTGCTCTGGAAATAAATTCTTTCCCTTTGTTTGTTGATCCAATGGCGATAATTTTGTCACTTGTTTGTGTTGTACTCGAGGAGTGCTCTTGCTGCTCCTCCTAGTGTTAAGTTCTTGGTGAAGTTTTAACTGTTACAATAATAAGTAAAGACATTAATATATAGAAATTACATTATAAAAAATGATATATTTAACAAAATAATCACTTACCGCCATCTCACAATCACTCTCCATGAGGAAAATATTCGCACGCCCATACTGAGGCATGCTCAAGCCCTGTATAAACCATCCAAATAGAAATTAAACTATGAATCAATAATGGTTTGATTTTTCACTAGAACTAACATCTATAACAATGAATGTAAATTGAAATTTGGTAATTTTCCTCATACCTCCCTTGTCAGAGCCATCAAGGATTGTATAGTGGATGAAACACTGATATCCATTACCCTCGTAACATTTGGAGGTGTTTCCACCACCAACATTTGAAAATAAAAGAACAAATTATTCAATCACAAAAACTACAATAGCGATCCACGTCATTACTTATAATGTATGAGGTTGTATAGGTATTTTCATGATGTAATAAGGCTTAAATAACCATTTTTTAGTTTGTAATGGTCTTTGATAGTCATTTTAGGTATAAATTATAAAGTTGTAGAATCTTTAAACAAAAGTTGTCAATCAATGTTGTAAAAATGCAAAAAGATGACAAGCAAATGCAATTGGAAGTTGCTCCTAGACTTATTACTTATGCTATGTGAAGTAATTGCATCACTACTTATGTTGAATTTCTAAACAACTATATTGTAGTTAAAATTTTATCATCTATCAACATCTAGTTATTAGTTATGGAATGTGAAGTAATGCTTTGAGTTTGAATGATGTGCAATGCAACATAATCAATGATATGAATACAAAATACACAAATCTATTAAGTACAATTCATTAGTTAAACTCTTTATTCTATTACCTGCATGTAGGTTTGAATAAATCCACTGGCACTAGGAGGTGTTCCCTCAAAACCTCCAATATTAGCATGTTCAACATCCAAAATCACATATTAAAATACCATTCGTAAGACAATGTTATTAACATGTAATAAATTTATAATCGTTTACTAGTTACATACCCCACTAATAGGTGTACTGCAGAAAAAAGCAGTTGTAGGGCTAGTGTATATAGTCTCAACACTATGACCTTGCAATTTTATTAAAATCATAAAACTAAATTAGTTAATCTTGCATTTCAAAATTAAAATTTAATAAATTCAATTCAATCAACATGCTAACTTTTACCTAACTATCAATTCCATATGCCTAATACAAAATGTCATCTCCCCTCTCCATCTCCATAGTTGCAGATGGATCTTGCATAGCAGCCTCTTGAGTGTCAGTGGGGTCAAATGAACAAGTCACCCCGCAAGATTGACACACATGGGTTCGAAGGCCACCACTCAAAGAATCCCCTAGATGGCACTATAGGATAGGGCTATTATGATGGATGACACTTCAGGTTAAAGTATTGATCGCCTACAATGTCTCTACGTCAGCACTCTCCTTCGCAAAAAAAGGCATAACAACATGCTCACGAGGTGGCCTAGTGAGACCTCGTCTCCCTTTCCGTGTAGGATCCAGCTATGCACCAGGTCTATCCTAAGCCAACCCCCACCTCTCCCCTGGAAGTCCCTCATATCAAAATAATTTGGGATTTTGTTAAATATGAACTCACAATATAGTTTCCTAAGGAAATACTGCAAGACTTCACAATTGTTGTACGGTGGGTAATCAAAGGCCATGTACCACCTATCATAAAAAAGGTTCCTAATTTGTTGGTGGTGGCACCAATGAATAAGAAACCTCTTCACATTGAGGGTAAGATTTTGATTTATGCACGGGTCAATGAATAATGAGCACAAATCACCTTTTGTAATTTTAAAATCCTTTACATTTTTTATATGATAGTTTATTTGCATAATAAGCCCTAGCTTCCTACCTCCTATCTTTCCATCCAGTTATTTGTTTGCTAATTGAATCTACATTTTTTAGCATATCTTTCAATGAACTTGCTAGGGTCATTCTTTCTACTATTGAACCATTTGGATCACTCAACCTATTGATTAAATCCTCAATTTGTTTTTTGTTGTTCTCAATTTCACTCATTAAATTTTGTTGAGTGTCAGGAGAGTGTTGAGTGATTGGTGGAGGAGGTTGTTGTTGAGGTTGATTTTTTTGTTGAGGATTTTTTTCTTGAGGATTTGGTTGCTCTTCTTATTAAGGATTTTGAGGGTTTGTAGGTTGATTTGCATCTCCTAAAAATTCCAAAAAAAAAAAATCAAATACAATCTAAAACTAACAAATTCAAAACAAAAATAAAACAATCCTTACCTCTCACACCTCATCGTCGTGGTGCCATGCTTGTGAAGAAATAGCAACCGTTGGTGAATATTTTTGTACAATACCTTCTCCTAGAATGCAAGCATGAAAAATGGAGGTTTTGGTTGTGGTCACAACAAAAAACATAGTCAAAATGAAGAATGAATGAGTTTCACTTTTTATTTTTCTTTTCACATGTCATAACGCAAGCGCATTATAACGTGCTTGTGTTATAGGCTCATTGTGGTCGAGCCCCAGGCTCGAAAAACTAAGCCATAACGCAAACGCGTTATAACGCACCCACATTATAGTGCGTTCGTGTTATGACTTTTTAAAACTTTTTTTTGAAAGTGGCCACAAATTTGCTACCCATCTCCATGCACCTGCCCCCATACTAGGTTCACTTCAAGGTATGTTGTGATATTGCTATTAATCTCAAGGGGTTTATGGTTATCTCCAATTTCATTAAGAATCATTAGCATCAGATAAAATATTTTTAGTTTGATCATAAAATAATCTCATGAAATCAAAAGATTTTCAATAATATTTCAAGAACACCCAAAATTTTTTCTATCACTTAATTAGATTTAGCTTTAAGCATTCAACAATTTCATAGAAACGAAAGATTTTCAATAAATTCCCATTCATTCATCTATTTTTTGGAACATTTTTTGAAATTTAACGTCTAATCTAAAATAAGGCATCAAAATACTAAAAAAAAAATTCTCCCAGTTATTCTCCACGCATGCCCCAAGATTCAATCAAATCAAATAAAATCGCTTTATACTTCATAAGATTGCTTCACATCTAGGCATAAAATGGTGCAAGCTTTAAAGAAGGGGGTTTAGTTTGGACATTGAGTAGGTTCTGTATGCGCCCTTAAATGACACAACACACAGTCTTGTTTGGTTGAACTAACAAACTAGCTATACAAATACATGAGATAGGTAGCTATCAAATTGGCTTCGATATCGATTAAGTTCTATGTGCATACAATTTTTTAGACCAGAATGATTTAGAAAATAGGAAAAAAGAATAAAATTTAGAGAAGTTTTGGTTCTTCCGACATCCACAAATTTTGAACTTACCTTAAAAAGAAGTATCCCTTAGCCTTTTACAGAAGTAGGACACAGGTAGGATAAGACAAATACATGAGAGTAAATCCAAGGGACGAATCACATCAATGCACATGAATGTGGTGACTGTTAAGAAAATTGCAAATGAAGTCAACGAAAGTCAACCTTCAACTGTGCGTTGATGTCCTTCAAGTTTTTTATCTTTTTATTATTGCCAGGATAATAACTTGAATCTAGATATGATTCTATCCATGATTCAAATTTTCCTAACCGTCCATACTCGAACTTTGCATCACAATCTACTTCTCCTCCAATCACAAATTTTACCTATTAAATCCCTTTTAATTTCTTTTTAGTAAAAATCTCATGTAAATAAAACCATCATTAATTCGTTATCATTATAAATCTATCATAAATAACATGCTTTCAAGAAAATCATTTATTCTTGCATAATTATCTTTTAGACTAGGATTACTGGATCATCGAACCTCTTAGATAACCTTAAAATTTTAAAACTTTGCTTTACATTGTTATTCGGTACCCAATACCTAGTATTTAGCTTTACCCATGATTTTCCCAAACTTTGGTTTTATCTAAACTTCAATATTTACTGAACCTCAACTCTAAGACTAGAACACTTTGCTTTACCTTTTACATTTCTAACATTCTCGGTTCCCGATACCTGGTACCTGAAACACTTGAATTACGAAATACTCTTTCAAAAATATCTCTTTTCTTTTCACTTCTAGTGATCTTTCCAACTAGCCAACACCTACCATAAGCATTAGTTTTCACTTGGGGTCCCCAAGTCTTACATTCTTGGGGCGTGTTGTGATACCACACAACAATAACCTTGAAAAATCAAGAGTAGGTTATTTAGTTCAAGATGCTTTTACAAATCTCATCAATGCAACTTCAAAGAAACTATAAGATGGATCCAATAATGAACTAAAAGTGCATGTACTCCTTCTTGAACTTTAGGTTTGTAAAATATATGGAGTTGGTAACATGTAGATAGAAGGTAATTCTATGGTCATTATCAATGCTATCTATAAATGAGGATCTCCAAAGTAGAACATCAACAACATTATGGAAAGTGTATGGTTGATACTAGATTCATTTGTTGTATTCAATATACAACACATCTTTAAGGAAATAAAAGGAGAATCTAATTTCATAGAAAACTGTGTCATTAATAAGAAAGTTTACAATATTATCAGTAACTTGGTTGAGATATGGGAATCTTTCAATTCCACATAAAAAACATTTTTTTTTATCAAATTATCAACACTCAATATGTGGGATTCATTCAATCCATCCCAATGCATAATCCCTATGATAGTTTGTATCTAAGACCATAAAATCTAAGGGAAGCTTGGCACTCACACATGACCAAAGAAAAGGAATAACATGCATAAATAATCTGATTTAAAAACCATATTTTGTTCCTTTAAGTTTCACTTGTGTCTTGATCTAGCATTGGGAGTAAGTTGAGAATATAACCACTTTCCATTAAATTATAGCATTGCATCTCAGTTTAAACCCAATGGCTTAGTAGATTTTTAGAAATTTCCTAGAGTGGCAAACACCCCTATGTGGTTGGTAGAAAATAGGAGACATTACTTTCTTGGAGGGAATACATAATTGTATTTGAGCAAATCTTCAAGGAAAGCGATTATCATGTTACATAGAATCAAAGTGATTGTGAGTGATGCTTTTTGGTGGAAAATAATAGGTATAGGGTCAATATTGATGTGGCTTCCATTCTTGTTGGAATGCTCTTGGATGCAACTAAGCTATTAAAGGAAATAGTCAAACAAATCACCAATGTCTTGTCCAAGTCTCAATGGAGTGGAGATTTGAAGTAGGTTTTGGATTGATGGTTCTAGGGTTATTGTTCCTTCCATAGAATATTTCCTAGCAAATGTATAATGGCATTATTGCTAGTCCTCAAGTCCCCTTCATTATGCCTATTGGTGGACTCCTTGAGGATATTTGTATACATAGGTCTATACCAAGTTTTAACTTCCTAAAATACATTAGAGACATAACCTCACTACTACCTTTGATTGGTCTTTTGCAATAATAGAGGAGGATGAGTAAGATGGTGTGAATACAACATGGTGTGGTGAATAAAGGTTACAATAGTAGGGCCAAAATTTGGTTAATATTGATTGGCCTTCATAATTTTAATATATGTAATTTATATATATTTTTAGTTTAGAAAGAATGTTTACTTCTCATCTATAGACATAACTATTGTATTAAGATTGGCCTCCTCTCAAGGAACATAAATGTAAAATATTTAATTACTTAGAGAGGTGTAACTATAGTGACAACAAGTGATAAAGTGTAATAGTGTGATCATGTAACAAAAACTAACATATATTTTAGAAAAAAACTAAAAATATAAAATAACTCAAGTAAATAAAAATAGTTTCTCAAATAAAAATAAAGTAAAATAAAATAGCTCTTTAGTATCTAAAACAAAAGAAGTTCTTGGGGTGGGGGGCCTAGCTTGATTGGCTAAAGCATCTTGTTGCAAGAAAAGGGTCATGAGATCTAGTCTCCACCCATCCCTATAGTATCGAAGAGCGTGTTGCACCAACGTCACCGGTCATGTGAATTTTTTTTTACTAGGGACACTGCAATTTATAGGAGGGCTACCCGATTCCTATAGTCTAAAAAAATATTAACTCTTAAATAAATATAATAATTCAAAATTGATATCTTTCAACATTTTTAAATAGATATATTTAAGATATCTTTACTAATATTTTATAATAAACAATAGATAATCTTATGAATACTTTTCTTTAACAGATATATATTTATATATAAGATACAACAAATAATTACACAACAACCATCTTGATAGATCATCATACATTACACTACAATTTTTCCCTGAAATCAACCAATACCACAAATCCCAAATAAATGAATTCTGCATATTAATCACCATTCGAATGTAAAAATTTCCCCACCACAAAGGTCACATTTACGTAGTTGAAAAACTTGGTTCGCAGCTTCTTCCCGTGGACTTTTTATTTTATTTTGAAAAGGCCCCAAATCACATCCCTTTAATGACTTGTGGGGTCCTATTTGTCCTCTTCACATGGAACATCCATATTTTTAATTAGCCTGAATTCGAATCTCTTACTCCACTAAAAATACACTTACCCAAAGTACACACCAATATCCAAATTCAACTTTCTCAAGCGACTTAAATGATGAGAGGTTCAATTTAAGGTATATTTCAGTTTGTTTCAAATTAATAATAAATAATTTTAAATTATAATTAGTTATAGTTTAATTTGATTTTGAAAGTTATGTTTATTTTGTGAAATTTTATTTTTATTTAAAAAATAAAAAATATATATTTAAGGATTATAGATTATATGTAGACATTCAAAAAAATAATTAGGAATTCAATTGAGTAGATATCTAAATTATCACAACAATTTTGTGTTTAAAGTTAAATGTTTTTGGTCTATTTTCTCTTGAAAGATATATTGAACTTAGTTTTGCAAGAACAACAATGATGAAGAATACACACTTGTATTTCAAATCTCAAAGTTTGAATCATTAAGATTGCTACAAAAATGGAGGTTGCACTGCGAAACTCAAGATCAATTATTTACTACCTTTTTGTTGATTCCATAACTTTCAACTTTTTGTGTTGGGATACAATTGCCTTAATATCATCCATAATACATTATAGTAGATAGTATTGTAAAGTTTCAAAAACCAACCTAGAACTTTCTTGAAATCCTTTATTTCTTTTAACTTTTTGTGTTGGGATCAATCTTCTTTTAACCTCCAACCTTCAAAACAAGAATGCTCTCAACCTTCTATTGTCTTTTCAACATTCTATTTTTGTTACATAACTTAATTTTTATAACCTGAACCAATATTATTAAAAAATGAACAATATAATAGATTATCATATCATTAATGTATAAAACCTTAAAAAACTGATATATTGAAAGCATGAAATTTCATAATCCATGATAGCTTAGTTGGATAGTTTTTAGATTTGACTATATAAACAATTTTTTAATCCATGTCTCTACCTTCTCTTCTTTGACCAACTCATTCTGATGGTAGATTATAGAATATGATCGGAAACATTGATAAAAAATTATTTACATAATCAAATCTAAAAACTATTAAAAAAAAAACTGATATTATTATCCTCAACTTAAAATTCTAAAGTAACAACCAAAAATTGCTCTCTGAACTTCTTACTAGCCAGCACTATTATGATCAAATTGAAAGACAGTCTTACATTCATGGCAAATAATAAAGCTCAAAAAATGAAGAGATTTTTTTTTTTGTGTGTACCAAAGAAGCTAAAACATGTGATTGACAAGAAAATCGAACACCCAATCGGAGCTTCTATGGATTTTATTGTAAAGGTGCATGGATCTTTCTTAATCAAAAAGGGCCACAACAGGGCTCTTCACCACATGCCCTTTGTTATCAATCCAATTCAGATACCCATATGCAAAACGTGAACTTTTCTCCACCTCCACTGTAACAGTAAAATTTAGCTTCTGAAACTTGTCCGTAAATGTCAGACTGGAGGGATTCACCTCTACTTTGAGTCCTTTAGGGGACTCGACCACCGCCATATAATACGACTCTGCATCTCCTACATTCGTGAGCGTTCTCTTGAACGTTGCAGACGACTTTGAGGTTGCATTCTGGTTGAAAATGGCAGTAAAAGTAGGATAATTCAGCGCATCAGAACCCAAATCGAGGTCGCTGGAGCATTCGACTTTGTGTCCAGTGATGGCTTGAATTTGGCGGGCAGTGTAATTGAGGGTGCAGGCGAAGTTAACATAGTCCTCCACACTCAGGTCGTAGACCAGCCCAGGATCGATAGACTTCTCTGCATCCACATGCCCTGCTCCCAAATCTAAAGGCGTGGCAGGGCGGCCATGGCGGCCCAGATCGGTAATTGTAGCATTGGAATTGTCCAGCATGTAGGAAGTGGTCATCAGGGCAGACCTTATTGCGGCGGGACTCCAGTCTGCATGAACGGCTTTCACCAGAGCACTTAGCCCAGCCACATGTGGGCACGACATAGAAGTGCCTGAATCTATCATATACTTGTTTACGCCTCTCCTATCTGGAAGCGACGCCGCCAGGATATTAACTCCAGGGGCTATGATGTCAGGCTTCAGAATATTGGGGCTCGGAAAACTGGGCCCTCTCGAAGAAAAGTCGGCTACAGCGGGCGCGGGTCTAAAGCCCAGTACTGTGACACCAAACTGTATTTCCACTACAGGATTCGACACTGTAGAAGCGTACTTTACGACTGCATCCCTTGCTGCTTTATCTCCACTTCCTAAGACTATCAATGGAAAAGTGTCATCGGGGTAGGTCGTTAAGTCCATGTTGTCGACGCCCACCAAAACCAAAGCCACTGCTCCTGCAGCATTGGCATCGTGAATGATCCCAGGACTAGTATTCTTGATACACAGCAGCACAGTTCCATTCACTCTCTGCAATTCGGGCTTTTTATTGCAGGCGGGGTCTCCCTCATCGTAGAGAAGCGCAGTGGGAGGAATCCTGGCTCCTTCATGTGGATTGGAAGCAGTGTAGAAGGACGATCCATTCACAACGGTTCCATCGCCCAGTGTCAACATAGCTGCGAAAGCCCTGTCGACCGTGCTGGCTCCAACCGTGAAAATCCAGGGCGCCGCGTTATGCATAGTTTGTCGCAAAGGCCCATCGTTTCCCGCCGAGCAAACCACCAAAACTCCTTTCTTGATGGCCGCAAAGGCTCCCAGCGCTATAACGTCTCTGAAATAAGGAGTGTCCGAGTCGAAGCCGAGGGAGAGAGACAAAACATCGGCTCCGTCGTTAATGGCGCTCTCCATGCCGGCCAGCACGTCTGACCCGATGACTACTACCGACCCTTTCAACCAAACGACCTTATACATCGCAATTCGACCCGCAGGAGCCACGCCTCGGGCACTGCCCGAGGCGTAACCGAACGAGTTCACGCCTTCGACGTAGTTTCCTCCCGCGGTCGACGACGTATGGCTTCCATGACCCTCAAAATCCCTCGGAGAGTCGTAATCGTGGGAGAGGTCAGTAGTACCGTACATAGCCAGAGTACCTTTGTTGAAAAAGCGCGCTCCTATGAGCTTTTTATTGCAGAGCGATGGGTCGAAGTCGGTGCCGTTTTCACACTTTCCCTTCCATCTAGCGGGCACGGGCTCCATTCCATGGTCGAGGAAGCTCTGGCTTTCTGGCCAGATTCCCGTGTCCAGTATGGCCACAATTACGTCTTGCCCAAATCGGGACCTGGGCAAAAGACCCGAATTGGGCCTCAGTCCAAGGAACTCTGTTGAATGGGTGGTATGAATGTTTCCCACTGGATCGGGAAATGATAATACGTGCCCGGGCATCTCCTCCAGCATGTCCAGCTCTGACTGTGTTAATGAGGCGCTGAAACCGTTCAGTATAGTGTCATATGTGTAATGATAGAAATCCTCGGTCTGGGTGTTCTGATCAGTCCTTTCTGCTTTCACAGAAGAAAGTAAGGATCTATACCAGTGCTCGTGGGTGGAGAATTCATTGGGCATGACAGATTTATCCATGCAAACTATGTATGTTGAGGCGTAGTCTACGCCTTTTGCGCTGACGTGAGAGGTGAACACGAAGCACAGTAACAGCAGACGGAAGATACCGCCATTGTTTCTCATCTTGAATATCTGCAGGAGCATCAAACAGAATAGATAATTCCCTGGCTTAAACTTCTCATTTCTCAATCTATAAATAGGTAGCCAAAATGCAATCTTTAGCGGATGATGAGATGCTATTTTGACGTCGGCTACACCCCCAAGAGATTTCCCACTCACGCGTTCATGCCAATTATGTTTTTGACTTTGCTCCGATAAGCTCGCAAATTTGATACGCATAGGGCATGATTTAAACAAATTAAAATAACCCATATTTAAATTGAAAAATAACTGTGCCCATATATTAAAAAATTACAAATATATTAAAGATAGGTAAGTAATTTTTTAATGATTCGATGACTAGAAATAAATAAATCTTAAAATTAAGGTGAAAATAGCAAAAAGTATAAAAAAAATCAAAGATAATGAGGTTACACAAGAAAAAATTATATCCATTAAACTGTCTAGTGATATTCCCACTAATAGGAGTGACGAGTGTAAAGACAACCAAGATTTGGGTTTCCTTCTAGATGTGATAGATGAGGAACTATACCCTAATAAAAATGTTGTGGTGATCAAAAGAAGCCTATGTGGATTATCTTATTATTGAGTTGGATACATATATCCTAAATGTTGATGTGCTTAAAGTCTTCCTTAACTAAATTATGAAAAAATTAAAGAGAGGAGTTAACATTACCAAATTTATTGGTACCTAGTGAACCAAAGATTGTAATATGGCATGGATTGCTTTAAAATGGTTGAATTGCCACTAGCCTTATAGGTAAGTCTACTAGCTTTCATTTTTTTTAAATTAAATTAGATAGAAACAATGTCATTATGACAAGCCCTAGTTTATAGGTAGGGTCAACTTGTATATAAGGCCTTGGTCCCCTAGATTTGATCCCCAACATGATCTTATTTTGGAGGTCCCTTGCTAGATCTACATGTATGAATTTCCTTAAGGATGTTGGTTTGAAGATGTGTTCAAAATAATTGTTGATTCATTAGGGGAATATATAGCTCTTTGATCATAAACAATGGTCAATATGCCACCTATGTCAAAATCTATGCCAAATTAGACCTAAGTAGGCATCAAACTCAATTCTATATTTGGGAGAATGGACTCAAGAATTGGATTATGAATGTCTCCCTATTATATGTTTCAAGTGTTGGAGAGTTGGTCATACAACTAGAAAATGTGAAATTAAACCTTTTCAAAAGTTGGACCAAAATAAGATACACGTGGATGAGGGGAATCCTAAGCAAGATGCTAAAGAAAGAGAGGGTAGTATTGATATTATAGCCAAGGAAATGGCCAATGAAGTTCTTGAAGAAGAAGAGGCTAACATTATTGATAGTAATTCTCCTAAGGAAGTTGATGGGGGAGAAATCAATTCCCCTATCCCTAGTAGCAGAACTCCATATGTGAGGGATATGTTTAAGGAGCTCAATATGGATAAATTCACAAATGACGTCATAGGTGAAAAGGACTTTGATCTTGATTCGAGAATCACTACAAGGTAGGGAAGAAGGAATGGTGGTAAAAACCCCATGATTTCTTTGGACATAGATGGGAGTAATATTGGAGGCTAGAAAACTAAAAATCTTAAGGTGCTAGCAATAAAAGAAATCAAGGAATTGGAGAATGATATGTAGGAATCTATGCAAAAATTCATCAAGAAAGGAGGCAAGCACCTCCTAAAAAGAAAAAAGACATGAAGGTACTAAGAAAAAATATTAAGGGCTCATTGCCACTGAGAAGCTCTATCTTCTAAAATGGCTTATTGATTTGGAAAATATTGACATTCTATTATTATAAGAAATAAAAAACTAATTATGATAGCTTTTAAAATATTCTAAGAAGGATTTGGTAGAGGGGACAAGGTTATTTTGTTGATGTTGGAACAAATTGTGGGTTGGCCTTGTTCTTTGGGATACAGTTAAGTTGGTTGGAAATTTAATCTCTCTTTCTTCCAATTGTATGAATTTGTTGTATTTACATCCAAGGGAATTTTTCTTGTGTGGTATTAGACATTTATGATCCTAATAATGAAGCTAAGAAGTTAAGAGTTTGGGAGGAAATTTTAAAAATGAGAGATGGGTTCAAAAAAGATAATTGGCTTTTGGGTGCTAACTTCAATGCCATTCTTTGCTCAAAAGAAAATTTTGGGGTGGGAAGTTATCTATCATAGATTTCCTTACCTTTTAGATCTTTTGTAGCAATCTAGAAGTATTTATATTCCCCATAAATAAGGATGGTTCAATTGGAGTAATAGATGGCTAGGGGAGGAGTGTATTCAAAGTAGGCATAATAGAATTTTATAGACTCAAAATATATTTTCAATATTCTAATTATCTCCTCTATGTTTATTCAATTTGGATGGTCAATTCATTGACCTATTGAGATCTACATTCAAAAGGGAAAAAAACCTAGGCATGTCCATTTAAGATGGATTCCTTCTGGTAAATGAGAACCCTATGTTTTAGAAAAATTTAAAGGAATGGGAGAGTTGAAATCCAAGGATGTCACAGATACATAATGAATAAGAAGCTAGCCTATATCAAGAAAAAGATGAAATAATGGAATACAACTAAAATGAAATTTGTTTCAAAAATAGTTAAAGATAGAAGCTAAGATCTAGGTTGTTGAAGTAAAAGTTATTGAGGAAAGCTTAAGTGAAGGTGGAAGGAAGGAGGCTAAGTATTTGTGAGATGATGTAACATCCATCCTTTCAATACACAAGTAAACTCATGAATTTACTAGAAGGTAAATCAACTTAGTAAACATGAGAGAGAATTTTTTTTTTTAATTGCATAAGCACAAGAATAAAGTATAACTTTTCCAGATAAAATTCAAACTTGAATTCACATGTACTCATAACTAGAATCAAGATAATTCCTTACAATATTCATTTATATCACATAAGATACACTCAACATAAAGAATAGTTTTACCTCATAGGTTTTGACTGTCGTAAGCCAGAACATGGAGTTCACTACATTTGGAATGTTGATCTCTATCTTCACAAGCCTCAAAGAGTCTACTGCTACAGAGGGAGAGCATCATCCGAGTGCTTTTCCTCCAACCACAGACTCAAATGGTCCCCCGCACACTTCCTAACTGGAAGTGCCCCGGCCCTTCATGAAGGATAAAGATATAAGGATTTGTCAAGTTTCACCATCTGAGTCCTAGTGATCTGTCCTACAAAACTCAATCGACCATACAACTCTAGATCCCTTCTAGCTAAGTATGATCATTTTGATTGGTCGTTCCATCTAGACACACACCTCTGACTCGTCTTAGAAACTATCTCATCCTATAGTTTTTCTTACTTTATTTGGTATTCTAGGCTCAACTAGTCAGTATAGAAAAACCATTCTAGTCAATCCGACTTAGAATTAATCATAACTCATTCTAAACATGTAATGTAAAGATTTAGATATTTCAAACCTTTTCAAAAGTCCCTTATTACATTCTTGCAATATCTAGGGTTTATGACGTCCTGTCATTTACTTCACAAGATTCAATACCCAACATCTCAATGTGTTTAATCGAGTTTCAACATTATCGAGTTGCTACATTATCAAAGACTCTCTTAAAGTGTTATAAAGACTTCCTGTCTTTCTCTAAAGTTTTCTCGACCTTTCACTGTCAATTAATATACATATATATTTACACAATGTCATATCTGACATAAGAGTTACATATTTCCTATATCCTCCTTGATTCAATACTAGGGTTTAGCTTCCCTAACCCAATACATGGAAATATAAAACATCCTTGTTCTCCATAGATAATAGCAATAGTGAAGCAAAACATAAGAGCAATTACTTCTAGTCTACCCAGACAACTTAGCATTTCTCAAATTGACATTTCATATAACACGAATAAGCATGATATTCGAGGAATGTCCTCATTGATATATATATATACCTTAACGAGTGTTGTTACTTCTCATAGCTAGTACTTTGACTAAGTTCAATCCTTCAACCTTAATAGGCTAGATTCGTAAAAGACAATAAATTGCTTCCAACTTCCTTGTCTAGTTAATTTTATTCACATTCAAATAAGGAAAGGGTGTAAACTCATATGATTATCATCCTTTACTTAAGTATTTTGCATATACCTATAACAACAATCTCAAGTACAATAGACATGCAGGTTGAGTTTTGGTCTCCCAACATCACCTTCTCGAAGTTGGTTATGACATTGATACCAAGTATTGGAATAATGAAATTCCTTTATACACATAGTTCTAATATAAGTTCAATAAAGGCTACAAGATCAACATCAATACATTGACAAGATCTCTTTCTCTCTTGAGAACCATGACATAAGCAACCAATGTTATCAAAGGCTATCTAGGGTTCCACATTCGTGGGTCACCCATTTCCTTAACATGTAATACAAATTTGACAAGAGGAACTCTATTTCCTACAAAGAAATCTTTTCTATGTTGTAATCTCCTTACTTCAATATCATGATGATATTTTATAATCCAAAAAGTCCCTTGAGAGAACTAGCAAGATTTCATCTATTGAGCTATCCTGGCCTTTAACATAGACTAAAGGATCTAATCCATTTTTCTTAGTTTCCTAGTACTATCTTAAAATACAATTTCAACAATATATGACAATACAACATAAGTATAATGCATTTGTTTTCTCCAAACCTCTTAGGTGCTATATAATTCCTCATTACTCTAGGAATGTGAATACGTTATACGATAACCATTCTTTGACTGGAGTCAATCGAATAATCCTAGAAGTTCTATTCACATATCAATAATTACAGTCCTAATGATAATCCAATGTTCCCTATCTTCATCTTAAATGGATTATGAACTCATACAAGTGTTTCCTCGATACCCTGAATAATCTAAAACATAATTGTTTAATTCTTTAAGTGTTATCCGATCTCCAATCTTGGATATTCCAAAAGAGATCAATATCTCTCTATTGCTCTCGATGAATGGGTTTCTAGCACAAGTTTGTCAACGTATCCAGTCCTATTTCTCGTGTTAGGAAAGCAGAGCAATCTGAATATACTTATTATTGCATAGGCACTCCAATGAGAGATTCATCTCTGGTTATTGTTAACCACACTAGATATAAATTGGAATGACATAATGAATTTAAATGTTAGTGTCGAATAGAATTTAAAGCTCAAGATGTATATCAGTATACATGAGGACACTCAACTTTACGTTTATTTCAAGACTTTACCCTTGTCTTTGAGACTTTATATCTCTTAGGAATTTCCATTTCCAAAATGACCCTTAAGCTACAGGAGTTTATGGTGAACACACAAGGTAATAGGGCTAACTCATACCTGAGCAATTCTCCCAAACATATTCAAATGTTACATTTTATTGGCTCCTCAAGTTTGTGTTGACCTTCTTGTGATACGTCACCACATTAAGTGTCTTTCCACTGGCTCGAGCTTCCTCCTTCACTACGCACCCACCCACATAAATCTTTCCTCGGAGCTACAATGAATGCATGTAATGTACAAAGAATGGATTTCTTCCAGATGCTTTTGACACCTTGAAGCAAAGGACATTCCCGCCCCATCCCTTATTCCTGCCACTTGAAACACACACAGGAGATGGATCTCTCCCGCAAACGGGTGTCATTTTTAATTCTTATTGTGCACTCTCCTTCACTCTCACCCCAAGAGGAGTCATCTCTTAAGCTGTGTATTTTTAGTGTAGACAAGAGACGGGTCCTAATATTTTTGCCCCAATCACCTACTGTCATATAACTATCAAACTTATTTCATGCAAAATTTCCTGTCCATGAACAGACCAAGGACTCTTTTCTGTCCTCTCGTCCCCCCCCTACACACCCTTTTTCGATAGTTAAAACTCCCCCTTCTCTTGACGCCTCCCCCCATTATAACTGTTTCTTGAATGACAGTTAAGGCCATTACCGGTGGTTGCAACAGCACTCAGGCATGTGTGGGTGACTCAGCAAGTGACAACGACCAATCATTGATCATGCCATCATAGGTACGAGTTGATAAGCATTGAGATTCGATGATATTAGCATAATGATAAATAACTATATATATATAAAGAACTGTCACCTCTTAATGCTATGTCGCGTCCTATGGAATTTTCATAAGGCATATAAACTATGAAATACATATAAACATAAAAGTTAAAGTCATCAACAAAGATTCTAAGAGTTGAACAATTTTCATCAAAGCAATTTTCCCTTCTTGAATAAAAGTTGGATCCTATCATTTAACTCTTGGCATATGTAGCCATTTCCAATTTTCAACATATATCTTAACATAATAATACTTTAAGAAATATTAACATCATGGGAAAGGTTGACGACATAGGTCGTTACATCGTCTAATTGGCACTTCGTCGAAACAAACAAATTCAATGATGATCATAAATGATCAACGTCCACATGTAATATCATAATGAGAGTCATTAAGTAAAAATGTTTAAAGATTGAACACACATAAATGACAATCAATCGAGAATTAAGAGTTGGTAACACAATCCTACATGATTGATGACATTGATCTTTTTGTCGTCTCTCAGTCGTATTTACCCCATAAAATGAACTCAAATATGATCATCATAATGACTTTCTTTTGCAAGGAATCGGGCTATCATATTAGTTCCCCCAACTTATTAAGCCAATAAAACTATTATCAAGAATAGACAATAATGAACAACCAATTTCGCAATTGATGTCATGACATAAACTCGTTACGACATAAGAAACATCGTGCTCGACAAAAAATTGTCTCAGTCATAAAACAACTAATATTCAATCTTGATGACATCACTATCCCCAAAACGACTAGGTTGACGTTAAGCAACTAGAAATAGACTTAAGACGGTGGCAACCTGCTCTACTCCTTATATCTATTCCCTTCTCTCTGATGATGCTCTCCCTCCCTTTCTCGGAGGGCGGAAACCTGATTCCAAAATGCAACTTTCCTTCACCAACTAAATATTAGTGTATTAATAATCATTTCATAATCCTCATGAAGTCATCACATCTTGACAACTTTTAAACACATGACAAATTTAGTGAAATAAATGTAACTCAAGAAAACATTGATGTCTCCAGACATTTTTCCTAAACATCTAATCATCGAATCATGCGTAATCATCTACTAATTACTTCAAAAGTAAAAAGTAAAACATAGTTAAAGTTAGGGATGTAACAAATGAGCTCAATAAGATTTTAAGGACTAACTTGAGACTTTTTATCATCATAATTCTAGAGTTAGTTGGCTTAAGGAGGGTGATCATAATACCAAATTATTTCATTCTTCCATGAACATTAAAAGGAATAACCACCACATTATTAGTACATAGCTAACCAATAGTTTACTTATCAAGGATAGGGAGGAAATAACGATTGAAGGTTTAAACTTGTTCAAAGGTTTATTAGCTTCTATGTTTGTTCAAGATAAGGAGATGCAAGAGTTCTTGTTACAAAATATTTCAACAATTATGGATGATTATAATGTCAATCTTCTCAATATATTCTCTCACGAGGAGATTAGGAAAACTAATTTTAATTTAGGGGCCAAAAGGCCCCTAGTTTGGAAGTTTTCAAGCAAGTGAGAGGTTTTGAGACATTGTTGATGAAAAAGTTTGGTTGGTTGTTGATGAGTGTAGACATAGAAGGGTGATATTGAAAATTTGGAATTCTACCTTCTTAGCCCTTATTGCCAAGGTTAAAACACCTAGTATTTTTTATGAATTCATGCCTATTACGTTATGTAATACTATCTATAAAGTGGAAACCAAAGAGATAGTGTCGAGGTTGAACGACCACCTTCGCAAAGTGATTTCAAAAGAATAAAGTGGCTTTTTAGAGAGTAGATAAACCCTAGATGGAACTGTGATTGTCCATGAAGCTATCCACTCTATAAATGTCAAAAGTAAAGATGGAATGATCCTGAAGCTTGATATGAATACGGCTTATGACAGAGTATCTTGGGATCTTTTGCTATCTATCTTGAGGAAATTTGGCTTTTGTGAATGTTGGTGCAAGTGGGTTGTTAACTGAACTTATTTTTCTTCGTTCTTTCTCATCAATGTTTCTTTCATGAATTTATTTGGGGCAGGGTTGGGTATCACGAAAGATAACCCACTTTCCCCTTTTGTATTCTTGATTCTTACTAAAGCCTTAAGTAGGGCCTTGAAAGCTGATTCTAATTCTGGTAATTATGAAACCTTTTGCACCATCGTAACAGGTGAACATGAAGAACAGTAACAGCATACAGAAGATACCGCCATTGTTTCCCATTTTGGATATCTGCAGGAGCATCAAACAGAATAGATAATTCCCTCGTTTAAACTTCCCATTTCTCAATGCAATCTTCAGCGGATGATGAGATGCTATTCGACCTATTTTCACGCTTTGACGTCTGCAAACATTTCCTCATCCATTCATGCCAATCATGTTTTTTCCTTTGCTCCGATTTGCTCGCGTGTTTAATACGCTTAGAGCATGATTTCCCAACAAATTTTAAAAAAAAAACCATATTTCTATTAAATAATAATAACGCTCATATATCAAAAAATACAAATATATGGTAAATTTTCAAATGATTTGACAATTAGAAATAAATAAATCTTTAAATGTATGCGTAATATATATAGGAAAAAGAAAAAAATATGGTGACAATAGCAAAAAAATATAGAGAAAATTAGAAGGTAATGAAGAGGTTACACAAGGAAAAGTTATACCCACTAAAGTGTTTAAAGATATTCCCACTAAGAAGAGTGTCGTGTAAAGACAACCAAGATTTGGGATTCCTTCTAAGTGTGACAGATGTAGACCTTTGCCTTAATAGAAATGTTTTGGAGATCAAAAGAATTTTAAGAAGCTTATGGTTAATCTTAATATTGAGTTGGATATATATATCCTAATGTTGATGTGCTTAAAGCCTTAATCAAATTATGGAAAAATTAAAGAGAGTAACCAACATTACCAAATTTATTGGTATCTAGTCAACCAAAGATCGTATTATAGCATGGATTATTTTATAATGGTTGAATTGCCAAGCCTTATAGGTAAGTCTATTAGCTTTCATTTTTTTCAAATTGAATTACATAGAAACAATGTCTGTATGATGAGCCATGATTTATAGGCAGGGTCAACTTATATATAACACCTTGGTCCCCTAGATTTGATCCCTAACATGATCTTATTTTGGAGGCCACATGCTAGATCTACATGTATAAATCTCCTTAAGGATTTGGTTTGAAGATTTGTTCAAAATAATTGGTGATTCATTAGGGGAATATATAGCTCTTCAATCATAAACAATGGTCAATATGCCACCTATGTCAAAATCTATGTCAAATTGGACCTAAGTAGGCATCAAGCTCAATTCTATATTTGGGAGAATGGACTCAAGAGTTGTAATATGAATGTATCTGTATTATATGTTTCAAGTGTTGGAGGGTTGGCCATATAACTAGAAAATGTGATATTAAACCTTTTCAAAAGTTGGACCAAAATAAGATACATGTCGATGAGAGGAATCATAAGCAAGATGTTAAGGAAAGAGAGGATGATCTGATAATCTAGCCAAGGAAAAGACCAATCAAGTTCTTGAAGAAGAAGAAGAGGCTAACATTATTGATAGTAATGCTCCTAAATAAGTTTATGTTAAATCTGCTAAATCTTTATATTATTCTATTTTACCAAAGTTGCAAAGCTCCAAAACCAAAGACCCTTCGTGATTAACAACATTTTTGCACAACAAACCTTGAGTGAGCATAGTACATCAAGACCTAACATTCCCGAGCCTTGGGATGGCTAAGATCATCTTTAACTAGGAAATCTTAGTGATATTTCAAGATAGATAGGTTCTTTTGTTCATTTGGCAAAGATTTATTTGTTTGTTGGTGTGTGTGTAACATCCACATCAACAAGAGGTATCTATGCATATGGTGGACACCAATCCTTCTATACTTCATATGACTCTTGCTGATGGCACAAATATTGCATATGTCCCCCTTGTTAATCCTGGGATCAATGTACATCTCACACTCCTTTGGGCTACAATGTTCCTCCTCAACATGAATTCATACCTTGAACCTCTACCTCTATGCCTAATCTGTCTCCCCCACCCTTTAATCTTGTTCTAAACACCCTATTGAAAAATATGGGTCAAATATATTTACAACTAGCTAGCCTAGTTAATGCCACTTTTCATTCCACCTTGCAAACTTACTACCACTATAATCCCTTGGCCCTCATTATTTTGAATGTCCCTATTCCCCAAGGGTTAGAGGTTCTAAAGCTTGAAAAGTACAATGGCAGAGATGATTCGTAAACTCACATCTCATCATTCACTTCCATGTGTAGTGATTTTCTCTATCAAGATGAGTTATTGGCCAAACTATTTTCACGGTCCCTTAAGGACACTACAATAGAATGGTTTTTCTCCCTTCTTGAAAACTACATCTTTTCCTTTGAGCAATTGATTAATCAATTCTTACAACAATTCTAGGCTAACATTAGGTTGAAGGTCACATTCATTGACCTCATTCATTGCAAGCAAGGAGCTCACAAAAGGGTGACTCACTTAATTTCTCATGTTTCCAATCTTTATTTTCTCAAATCCCCTATGCCCTACTTGATTTTGATGTCCAATAGGTGTTTATGGGGAATCTATAGCTGGTACTTTGGGAGAAAGTCCTCTTAATGAAATACCCGTCCATCGTTCATCTGTGTACTGCACTTAGAGATTACCAACAAAAAGTGATGCAATATGGGGTTCCTCCTCATCCTCCCATCTCGATAATCAGACAACTATGCCTATCTCAGGGGAGTCTAGAAAAAACAAAGTTGTAGCGAACGTTATTTTCATTCCTATTGAGAAGAACATTGTTGGACTAACTAGATCTTTATAAAATTACCTGAATTTCTTATGCTAGTGTTCAAAATTTTCTATTAAAAGATAATTTAATTTCTCTTCCCAAATTCAAACCACTTCCCAATGATAAACCATACCCTAGTTGGTATGATGCGCAAAAGTTTTATCAATATCATTGTGTCCTAGGTCATGACAACAAACATTGTGTACGTCTTCGACTTGTAGTAGAGGACCACATAGATAGTAGTGCCATCCAACTCGACGATAGAAAGAAAAATTTGAACAAATATATAAAGCCAAGGCTAATAGCCAACTGTAGATCTACACATACCTATTTCCATCTTATTCTGCCAACTTGATCATTGTTGGTTCCACCTCTTTTGAATCTAGTCATTGTGAGTATGTGAACATGGTCTGATTTATTCCTATTCCTCCTATGAATCATGTGGATAAGATTTCTAATATAACTTTCACACCACACAAATTTCCCCTTAATAGGGAACCTTCTCCTCTTTACATCCCTGCTCAAGTCAACTAACATCATAACTAGTTTTATGGTTGACCTTGTCAATATAGTAAATGTTATCACAGAGGAGACTCTTTTCATTAATATTTTGTATAAGGAGAAATACGAGGAATCAAAGGCTATGATCTATAATCATGATCCATCCTTTTTGTACCACCTATTAGTTCTATTTCCTTGATAGTCTTTGTTGGAACCAAGTCCATTAATGTTCCTTTTGTCGTGATTCCTAAATTTGACCTATTTAGAGTGAGACTAGGCATTCCATGACTAGTCTCCAGGAATGTGGTCACATTAGTAGTCCATAAAGGTCTTAAGTTACCTCATGATGACATAATGCATACTATCCATGACATGGGATACAAACCCCTTGTATCACATGGGGGATTTTCATTAAACCATGTTGTTGGCCTGCTCTTATTGGGCCTTTACCACCCCATGGAGACTTGTTTTACAAGGCTTATTTTAGGTACAAGACCAGAGCTTCATCCCCTATTGCTACCTTCCCCCCTTTGTCTCATGCCATTTCCATGAAGGCATCTATGTGTATGCAACAACATTCTTTGTCTTATGCACCTTCTTCTTCAAAGGCTACAAAAAATCACGCTCCCTCAAGTAGACCTTCCTCTTCTGCCACAATTTCACAATTTCTAATGTTGTCCTTGATTCTTTCTACTATTCCTATCATAGGGAACGGAAAAGGTGTGCGTGATTGTGAAATATAAACCTCAAGTTTTCTAACTCCTAGTTTCACCCATAATCCCCTGCCCTACCTTGTATGGTAAGGGAAAGCATGCAATTGGAGTTGGAGCTTCTTTTGTTGCTCCTATATCTTAGCCCCCTTATGTCTCCTCTTATTCCTCCACCTGATTCCAAAGCCAATTTTTTTTTATTTTAACAAATTGCAAATTACAATCAATGCACCCACTAAGGTTAGAGGATAAAACCAAAACATGCAAAAGCAACTCTAACCAGAATGTACACTAGGATCCCGAGATGGGCAAGGTGTGAGCATTGGTCAGAGGATCTAAAACAAAGTGATTATGCTGTAACTCTAACCAAGAATGGTGCCGATGATGGCGAGCATATGGTCAGAGGATCTTCTACTCTAAATGCTGAAAGGGAACTCGACGTCAAGTATGTGCTACCCAATCCAATACGGAGTGAGGGGCGACCATATGACAGAGTGATTACAAAATTCAATGCTTGAAAGAAATGCTGAAAGCTAGAAATTCTCAACACCCAGAATGTGCTTGCTAACCCAGAATGGGAAAGTAGCTACCATAGGGCGGAGATGTGACTATTACAAACACTTACTGAAAGTAAGAATGCATATTACAAAATCATGATAAAGCAATATTAGAGAATGACCGGTCAGTACTACTACCAGTTTACAATAGGTATTATTGCCTGCAATATCAAGATGTGAGATGTTCTTTTCAATCAATGCATTCACACAAATCTCCTTCATATCCTTTAAGGAAAACTCAACACCACCAGAGAGGAAGGTGCAGATTTCTCAAGATTGTTAGACAGATCTGCACTTTTTTTCAATATAACCAGCAACATAGAATTTCATTGAAATGCTGATAACTCACTTTTCTCTTACCCGAATGACCTATTCTTAGATGCAAAACTCAACTAATGTGAAGGCGCCTAGAATGAGTGCAAGAAACAGATGTGAAAACCCTTTATTTATTTTTTGCACGGAAAACAATGCAAGATCAAGTGGTACGGCCCTGTAGAAGTTCGACCTCTTCTTAAAAATCCAAAGCTTTCCCAAAAAATCTATAAATTGGAGAAAATAGACGCCCCTTACAAACTTAGAGATTGATGCAATACCCAGAACTAGTATTTTGGTATTTTTTGAGATATGAGTAAAAACATGGATCTGCTGTACCTAACATGCAATTTTGGGAAAACCTCTAATATGCAAAAATCAGAAACTAAAGAATTACAATGGTGTTTACAATGCACAAAATCCAAAGAACTCACAAATCTATCTTAAATCACCAAATAATCAAACCTCTCCACTAGGTGCTATCTCTCAAGCACGAAGTCGAGCCCAGACTAGGAGGCATTCATTCCTCGAAGCAATCCCGCAACCATTTCGGCAGCATAACATTAGCATAGACAAAAGATGTGAAATGATGCTCAAAGTCTCCCTTTTATAATTTTCCAGTTGACTTCTCGAAACCCTAAAATCCACTTTCAGCTCAAAACCCTAATCTCCTCAAAGATGGCGTCCCACTTATCCAAGCAATTTTGTCTTTTAATTATCATTTAATCTCTCTTGAAAAAGGCGTCCACTTTTGAACTTATAATAAACTTCATAAAAGAATTAATTAATTCTCTTAATGAAGTGCCACCCTTAAAGAACACCTTTTAAAAAGACTTGAAGTGATTACACTAGGCTAAGGGGGGAGTCAACGTTCAATTATAACATTAAAACGTGACCTTTAATTAAATATATCCACTTATCTCTCCAATTATGCCCTGAAGCCGATACTGACCAAGTCAACTTGACCAAACTGAAGCAGGAAGTCAACCAAGCTGAACCCAACTGAAAAGCTGCTAAAAATAGAATTTACTAAAAATAGTAAATTCCAAAAAATGCTCCGAATGCCGAACTGAACATACCACTGTGAAGCTCTCTGAAACCCCAGAAAGAATCCGCCATTGAATCCACAAGCTCTGAGCAATGACCTCCTCAAAAAAAGGAAACCCTAATTTTACCTTCCGACTAGCCTTCGGGTCTCTAGAAAAAGGCCAACGGTCACTGGAAAGATCAGGTTTGAGAAGGGGACATTACAATCCGCCCTTCCCAAAATTGCTTGTCCTCAAGCAATACCACCATAACTCCAAAATTTTAGAACTAATCCATACGCAAACAAGTATGATCCCTGGTTCCCAAACCAATCGCAGGAAGGACCCACCATGCCGATGCTGCTCCACTCTGATCACATCTGTGAAATCATCATGCCTATGCTGCACTAACCCTCCTTGTATCCCCAAAGTGTTACCGTCCATGATACTCAAACCAAAAGATCTTAAAGGAGGGGGATGAAAATCATGCAACATCTCATGTCCATCATGCCCCGAATTAACAGTATCAACCATACTACTGTCAATCACGATTCTAAGCAATAGGAGAGATAGTCTACCCAAATCAAAATCGAACTCCTCCGCATACCTCCACATGGTAACAAACGGGACCATGACGGAAAGTGTGACCTCTACAAATCTTCTTGCAAGGAGGAAAGCAATCCTTTGCAAGAGCTCAACGAACTCATGCTCATGTTTCCGCATAAAGCTACCATGCCTCATCTGAATTATACTGACACAACCATGAAGACTACAGAAAACAATCATAGTTCCAGCCCCATGAGTCTCAGAATGGTGACCCAAAGCATGTGAGCGACTGCTGTCATGAATCAATACTAAGAGTAAACTGTCAAAGTTTACATCACCAACCATCATAAGATGAATTTGGAGAGTAGGAAAAGTGTGAAGGAACAAATAATTGCTGTTGATCAAGGCTAGGATCAGCGTAATGCAATCTGATTCTCGAGTCCTACCCAAAGGAAAACAACAACACCACTCAAAATCCCAAGCGTGAGCATGTGAGATGGCCATCGAGTTGCAAGGTGACACCTCCAAGGTGGTTGGAAAACACGCTAGATTCATCTCCATGAGAAAACTACCACTTCTTTGATCAGGAGTGATGAACCAACTCTCCTGAATGCGAGAAACGCAACATGTAAGGTGGCTGGTCTGCCTCAAACCAACAAGCTCGAGTCTCAAAATCTGTCCTGGTCTTAACCGAGAAACACTCTCAAGAGCAACCAATCATTCATTTCTCCAACCCATGCTCAAAATCTCTCTCTAATCCCTTTGTTGATGAATAAATGGAACCATCAAGAAGCTGCTAAAGAAGAGAACAACACCAAAAAGTCTAAAAATTTGATTCTTGTTCCTCCATAAATTCTTCTTTCCACAAACTGTATGCTCCATCAACCCATGTTGAGAATCCCAAGCTTGGATACCCAACTGAAAATAATCTCCAACACTCCGGCAAGGACACATAGCACATCTCTGAGTGCTGGTCAAAATCAAGTGCATACTTGTAAAATTGGCATTCCCTCTGATGAGCCTTTGAAACCTATCCATGAAAGTTTCAACAGCAAAGGAGCATGAAGTATTAAATAAACTCAAGACCAACTCCAAAAATGGACTAATAAATGCCAAAGCATCATTCATCCCAAGGGATGGATTGACAAGCATACAAACACCGAGTTCTAGTCCATTTTTCTTCCCTACTTCATGAGTAACAAAACTGAAATCTTTGCTCCTTGCTGCTGTAATGAAGTTACCAGCAACTACCAAGTCTTGCTTTGTTAACCCCTTGGTGTTGGGGATGTTGAAATCTCCACGAATCAACACTTCCCATGTAGAGACTCCATCCTCAAACCCACTTATGCATTCATTACTACTCAACATACGTGGCACATCTTCATGGAGTGATATCAAGGCATCCTTAGATTGGAGTTCACGCTTGACCTCATGCTTGGTCACTTCACTACTTGACTCATTTTTCAAAACAAAGAGAGGATTGTCATAAGTTGCTTCAGCACCCACTTCAAAGAAGGGATTGTCGAAGACTTGGAAGCCATTCCTTTCGTCTCGCTGCCCCAAATCTGCACATGCAACTTTTGACTTTCTTGAAATGCTTTCAAGATCAAACTCCTCTTGAAGACAGTCAAAATCTCCAATCACTTGATTGATTTTTTTAGCTCTTTGTGCATCCTCTTGCTCCTTGAAAAGTTTGAAATCTGCAAACTGGTCTACAACCTCTGTTAGATCCAACTGAGTTTCTTTCAACTTGTCCTTTGTTGATTTAAGCTCCAAAGTGAGCTCATCAACCATACTCTCCCTTTCTTCGAAAACAATGAAGGCCTTCTTTGCAGATTCAATGGCATGATCTCTATCTTCAATCAAGCCTATGTACTCAGACTTCAATGTCTCCAATGAGTCTCTAATAAGTTGCAAATTGGGAAGAGCAACTTCATATTTCACTCCTCTTTGTCTCTCTTCAAGCTGAGCATCCCAAATAAGCCCTTCAATCAGACTATGTGTGCGATCAAATCTAGATAGAGCTCGCACTTCATCTTCAACGGACACCTCAGGTTGGCCTTCACACTCATAAGAATGCGAAGATGGTGAATTGATGATAGGCTGTAACTGAAAATCAGAACTTCGTTTCATGCTTTTGCTGCCCTCATTGTTGCTCCAACATTCTTGTACTTCACCACCAACTAGTGGGGAATGCTCAATGTCTTGGAAAACATCATACTCCACTAAGCCTTCAACTCGTTGATTGCAATCAGCTTCATGCCCTGATAAATCAGATTTGTGTTTGGTAATTCCTCCAAACCTTTCATCTTCAAGAGCCATATGGCCCTCAAACTCTGTTTCCTCTTCCATGTTACTTTGATCAAACTTGAAAGCAGCCCCAAACTTAAGCATATTAACACCATTGTCTGCTGATAGAGAACCCTTATCAAGTTCCATTTCTTCATCCGGATCAAAGGGAAATTCATCCCATACCGGTTTGTCATCACTAAGTGCCTTCACACCTGGATCCCAAATGGTGAGAGGCTGATTGTTTTGATCACAAGAAGAGTGTTCTTTGTGCAACATTTGGAGTGTTGATTCTTGGAATAGGTCAACTCCCAAATCACTAAAGCTGATGTCTTCATAAGTACCTCCCTCCAATGGTTGGGTCTGAAGTTCAAACTCAAAACCACCCTTAGCACTGTCACTGAAAGGAAGTAAGGAATCTTTAGAGCTAGCTGTTTGAAATTTTTTATCATCCTTATCTTCAATGAACCTATCATCTATAGGTATGTTTCTGATCTCATCATGAACAGTCATATGCATGCCATAGAGGTCTTCTTGATCACTTGTAATAAATTCATCTTGTGAAAACTCTTGAGGAGTTTGAACAGCAACAAGAGGAAAACTATCCATCACTAAATCTTCAACAAGAGGAGGTACAAACACCTCGAAATCATTACCAACATCATCACTTTGGTAACGGTCATAAGCTGATTCAAAGACACCAATAGTATTTCCTTCAACTTGCTCTTCTTCACTTGCTATCACATGCAAGTCAAGGGGCGTATTATGAGTCTCTACCCTTAACTCTTCACTTGCCAAGGTTTTCTCATCAAGCTCACGTTCATTTTGATGTGATATGTGCACCTTGTTTGTGCCATCTTCAATGCTAGATGACTGATTTTTCTCTTCAACTTGCAAATTTGTCGGCTGCAATTCACAAATAGGCACTTCATCTCCTTCCTTCTTTGATTCTTCGAACAAAGCTTGTTCTGCTTCCCTTTTTATCATTTTCCTAATGTGGTCCACCATCTTCAACTTTTCGGGCTCCAGTGACGCCACACACCTCAAATGGGAATCAAATGAAACATCGTACCTATAATCATCTGGCATGTTTTGATATTGCTCACAGAGTTTGGCAGCCTCATCTTCACATTGTCTTTTAAACTATTTGGCATATTCAATGAAGTCCCTTACGACATCAATAACCTTTCCTTCCTCAGATGCCATAGTTGAATCTGACTTCTCACGACCCATAGACCTTAGAAAATGCACATCTTTGAAACTTCTAAAAGCTAATACTGAACTCAGCTCTGACCTCTGATGTATAATCTGTTTTCTCTGTCAAGTGAACTCTGATGGGCACAAGATGGTAGGAATCTGGCTCTGATACCACTGAAAGAATCCGCCATTGAATCCACAAGCTCTGAGCAATGACCTCCTCAAAAAAAGGAAACCCTAATTTTACCTTCCGACTAGCCTTCGGGTCTCCAGAAAAAGACCAACGGTCACTGGAAAGATCAGGTTTGAGAAGGGGACATTACAAAAGCAAAGAATGAAAAGGATCCCATGGTCGAGACTCGGGTCTCTATTTTTTTGGCACCTCCTATCCCTCCTAAGGAGCTTATTCCTCAACCAATAATGACCATGAAGATTACTCCTCCAGTGGAGTAGGAAACCCCAGAGTCTTCTCAGCTAGAACCAACTTTCACATGAGCGCAAGCATTACCAATAGGAATTTCATCGAGAGCATGATTCCTTATAGAAGACTGAGGGTGATCCTTTTGTTTATTTTCTTGTTTAAGTCTCTACTAGTTCTATTCCTATTCCCATTTCTACTCCTATTGCTTCAGTTTTTGCTTCTAGCTTCCTTGATGGATCCTAATGAACCCTACAACAAATGGGTACAAGTGGTCATCACTCCTTTAGAGCCTCCTTCGATCACCTCTCTCCCTAATCTTCCTCGCTTTTCTGAGCTTGTGGATATGCCTCACACAAAGGTCATATCCACTATGGCTCCTTCTATTTCTTCTTCTTTTGATGAGAGGATTCTGCATCCTCATCTAAAGCGCAAATTAGAGCACGTCCTTGCTTCAAAGGATAGTTGTAAAAATATTTCTTTATCTTCTTCATCTCATCCTAGTTTGGTTTGTTCCATTCTTAAGATGGAGGAGTCTCCTTCCTTGAAGTTTGCCATTGTCCCTCCTTTGTCTAGGCCAAAAATGACACCTTGGCTCATCCACCACCTTCTATTTAGTCATTGCACTCCTTAAAGAAGTGCATGTTTGACTCGATGGAGGACATCCCAACCCTGTCATCCCTCTTTGCTAAGTCAATAGTGTTAGCCTCTTAGGAGCTCCTAGATGAGGATGTTTAGGCGGCCTCCTTGTCCCTTGCTGCAAGCAAGTCATCCGGTACTACCCTCACTAGCCTCCCTTTGCAGGCTCATCTTCCCTCCCCTTAAATGATCTATATTCGAAGTAGGATGACTTGTTAGAGGTACTGAACTAGAGAAGTACCTCTTCTTATCTTTAGATTAGATTTTTGTGTTTGTTTGTATTTCCCTAAAGGACCCTTGATACCCTTGTAGGTACTTGGATACAGGAGATAAAATCTATCACAAAAAATTTCTATATGTTTCATCATTCTTCTACTTATCGTAAACTTTTCTTTTCACATCGAGAATGATGCAAAGCATCAGGGAATTTAGGCCTCTTCCATGTTGACCCAATTTTTTATTCATCTTCATATGCTCTTCTTATTATTCCAATTTATTTTGGGGGTGATGACAATTCACATAATGTATATTATATATATGCATATATTTATGATCAGTTCTAACCTTGAATACTTGGACCCCTTGTACTTTCGATCTCTTTATCCTTGCCTTTTCTTGATGTTGTGGATTCTATGTGTCATCCCTTGCACAATAACATTCCATGGATACGTCTCGCTATGTATATCATGACACAATTAGCTCATTGTCTTTCTTCTCCATAGAAAAACTTGTGCTCCTCTACATAGCACATATCATTCTAGGGGGGGCTATCATATTTAAATATTCTTATATTTTTCAAAAACTTGTCTTAAAAATCATGAAGTCTTATGGTCTCGTCATCTAGCTTGGGGGCAGCTTGACTAGACTTGTATTTTATCCTAATCTTGTCATCTAGCTTGGGGGTAACCTGACTAGAATTTCCTTTTATTTGGTTGTCCTATAATTGACTTTGCAACAACCGCATTGCTATTCACTTGTTGTAGGTCTCTAGCATAAAAAAACTTTCTATCCATACTTATCAATGATTTCTTTATATTTGATCAAATTTTATCACGTCTATTGTTTACTTTTTCACCTAACGTGTTTGTCTATAGCTAACATGTTTTTGGTGTTCAATTTACAATCAACTTTGTAGATTAGAAGGCCCATGTCCTCTTCATGTCTTGGCTTAGCTTCACAATCACATATATAGGATCGAAGATGTAGGTGCATCCTATTCATCCTAGGTATATGCTAGATCCAACCTCTTTCTCTCTACTATAGCTCACATATGATAGAATGTACATGCTTGCTAAAGTGGGGGAAAAATGTAATATCAAAAATTACATCCTATGCAATTTCAAATTCCATAAACCTCCCCTTTAGATAAATTAAACTCTATAATGCAATTTCCCTTATTATCCCATCTTAAATTAATCCTTACCCATTCATTCCCGACCATTAAGGTAAATTTATGTCTTGGACGAATGTGTGTCGTGCAAACATTTGCACATCGCATGAACGCCACAAATAGATTTTGGACTGCAGTAGTTATTGAGACATTATGTTTCTTGCCTATTTCTCACTCATAAAAACACTAGAATGGCCCTATGCATGCATAAACCTCTCAAAACTCCTCATTTTGCATCAATCTTACTATCTCTTCTATTCTCAATCAATATTTCTCACATTCTCAATCTCTTTCAATATCTCTTTCACTTTCTCCACCTTTCTTTACCACCTCCATTGCATTTGTGTTCTCTACATTGAAGCTTTAGCACTATTGGCATATCATTCTCAAGCTTGGGGATTGCAGCTTCTTCCTTTTGACATTCTCACTTGCTAAAGGAAGCTAGTCATAGTCTCTCTACTGCATTGTCTCTTGATTTTGTTAGCATGTTATTCTAGCACTTCTATCTTTTATTTATTTCATCTATTTTATTTCTATATCGATCATATCTAGCTATCTATGGAGGTGGAAACACCAACACAAGGTTTTGACTAAGGCAAGCCCCTAAACAACCCCAACATCTTCTCTCGGTCTTATGTGTGTAGGTATTGAAGGAGCATCATTGTTGGAGGCTTCATTCTTAGAATTCTTGAGTATTTCCTTGCTTTCTTCTTGTTTTATTATGCATTTTCCATTTATTTTAATTTTTTTTATTGTATATTTATTTCTCGAATCTTAGGAGTTCGGTTATCAAATTGTTAGTAGGTCCTTAGTAGTCTTTTGTGATAGTCTTGGTTTTTAGTCTATACAAGACACCAACATGTTGCATAAACGTCCATGCACCTTGTTTTCATCCTTAGCCGAGAGCTTGTCAGTTTATCCAAAGGACCTTTGTGACCCACTCTTTCAATTCCTAAAACTGTCTCATCTTACTTCTATATAAAAAAACCACCTTTTATCGCTTTATCCCATCACCTGGGCATTGATCCTTGAAGTAGTTGAGGACCATTTTCCCCTTTGGACCTCATCATCTTGAGGATGTCAAATCTCCTCCTCTATAGGTGTGGGGAGAGTCTTTCAAGGACATATATACATATGTTCCTCTCTCATATCATTGGTTGAAGTGGATTTTTAAATATGACAATGAGGTTAATTTGTAGCTATTTAATACAATACTTGGGAAGGATGGTGTGGTTGACATTGGTTGCTTTAGATTGCATATAATATTTATCATTATTTTTAATAATCTTACAAATATGATAAGGAATGATAAAATTAGAAGTTGTATTATAGAGCTTCTACTTAGATTCAAGGAGGAAGATGATGCAAAGAAAGGAGATATTTCTCTAGAGAGTTGAGGTATGTGGTAGCTAAAAAATTATGATAGGTCTTGAATTCTAATATTGAACCTTTTCTTTAACAACAATAGGAAGAAGTGCATGAGCTAAGGGTGGATAATCATACATTGGAATTGTTTTGTGAGGTACTATAGAAGAAATCATAGCAATTTATCCTAGGAAAACCCTTCTACACAAGGGGAAAACCTAGCAGCAAATTATTCTCTTATAAATCATAAATAGAAGTGTAGAAATAGCACTCAAAATTAGGCCCTAGAAAGGTCGAATCTCATACAATAGATCAACACTTGAAGATAGTGCAAATTCCTTAGATACACAAAATATTAGCTCTTCTCCTTGAAGTAAATCTTCTCCTCTTGAATAAAAATCTATTGCTGAAGGAAATCAAATTTTGAAATGGAACAAATTGATTACATAATGTGTCTTGACTCTATCTCCATTATATACCAAACTAGGTGAGCTCTCCTCATGAGCCGACCTAAAAAATATAGTATTTGATTTACAATAGAAAGGATGACTTGCCTTGAAGCTTCATTCATAGGGAAAATACCTCACGCAGCTACAAAAACACTAACACTCCCTCTTAGCTAGGGAGGTATTTTCAAATATCTAGTCATGGATTCTCTCAACATGATGTCCACAATGGCTACACCCAATTGTGGAAAACACAAATCAGTCTTAGAGATGTGATCTGTACAAGGGATTTCACCTCATATTTCTCAGTCTCAGAGAAATATACACTACAAGGGTTTTTTCCTCATATTTCTTAATCTCAGATAAATATACGTTAAAAGGGCTTTCACCTCATATTTCTCTGTCTTAGAGAAATATACACTACAAGGGCTTTCACCTCATATTTCTCCATCTCAGAGAAATATACACTACAAGGGCTTTCACCTCATATTTCTCCGTCCTGGAGAAATATACGCTACAAGGGATTTCACCTCATATTTCTTTGTCTTAGAGAAATATACGCTACAAGGGCTTTCACCTAATATTTCTTTGTCTTAGAGAAATATACACTACAACAAATCAGTCCATCATTCTATCCATTCTCCTGACATAGGAAGAATATCATGATGATGTTGTGACTCCCTCTGGAGTTGGATTGCTTTCCTCAGTAGCATTTCATATTTAACCTAATTCTGCCTTGGTGCCTTCCACTGCTATAGATCTGTTCTTTCTTTCAGAATACATAACTCCATCTTGATCCTTGCCTCAATGCAAAAATTATGAAATCGCTTGGAAGTGTACTCCCCTCCATTATTTGATCTCAAAACCTTAATCCTCTTCCCAAACATGTTCTCAACTTGTGCCTTGAATTCTCAGAATCTATCAAGGACTTCCTTAGACTCCTTAGATTTGTCAAAGTGGTAGCCAATTAGTGCTTTCATAGTATTCCCATTAACCTATGAATTCATGCAATTTTACATATATCCTCATACTCAATTTCCGTCAATAATCTCCCATCATAGATACTTTTCTCAATTTGAACCTTCACACAAAACTTGTTAGTATCAATGCCAAGCAACCTAGCATTGCATCCTCGATATGCACCATTAACAATACTAATAGGTCCCCCAATCTGTGGGATGAACAACTCAAGTTCTTCCTAATCAACCCTTAGAACATGGCCAGTATCAATCTTCCAATGCATTTCTCAATTACCTTTAACACAACCCCCTTTTGCTTATGATATCCTTTCTCAGCCAAACCTTTGCTTATGACCTTCCCTATAATTCCTTCAGAGAGCCAATAATCTTTCCTATTCATTTTATCCTTTACGCGCTTCTGCTCCCTCATAAGGATAATCATGCAGTGATCCCTCCAAAAGAGAACACCCTAAAGATATTCTACTCAGATTTATTTGAAGAAGGTTGTGATAATACCAGTTCAATGAATTGGATACATTTTTCACTCTCATAATCTAGAATCTCAGTTTGGAATTGATAAATATTTCACAATAACAATATTGGATGATACTCTATAAGTTACAAATATGATTATGTATAAACCTGACCTTGAAACTGGCAAAGAGATTGCAATAGAGCTAGGACCTCCATAATGCTACAAACTTGTTGTTTCAAAAATATATGATGCAACAAATTCTTGGATATATTCTATTATAAAAAATAATGTCTCAACTTCCACGATTTCATGATACCACTGTAAACTGACTTCTAAAAAAGTCATGATACATACATTCATGCCAAGCCTTGATTATTTCACATTCCTTCTTTTTCATAGATCATTACATACTTGATATCGATTTCTTATGAGATGACTTCAACTCAACTTGACTCCATGATAAATCCTTCAATATACACTTGAATATTTAAAGATTTGAGTAATCTCCAGCTTCAGTAGCCACTTGCAAAGGAGCCTGGAATTTCAATGTTTTTTTTTCTTTTTTCGTAGAATTAGTTTGAATTCCATAACTAATCACAGTTGAATTCTTTTGTTGGAAATGAAGAGCTTCTATGCAATACATTGGATTAGCTTCCAACCATTCTTCTACTTCTGTTGGACTTACAAATCCTTTGACTTGGGTGGCATCCCAAATCTGATATAGCTCTAGTGTATGCTTTGTAAAATACTTAGATGACTTGGTTTCAGTCTGTAGTCTCCTTCAAAATATTCACTTGAAGCTCTAGCCAAAGGCTCACACTCAAATTGAATAGGATGGAATGGCACTTGAATAAAAGGAGACCATCGAACTTCACAATATAGACTCAGCGTGATGTTAGAAAAACTCCTGAAAAATGATAGAAAAGAAGTGCAATCCTTTTCTTAGACACTCCCATTGCCTTTACCTTGACTAATGCCTGAAATTCAATTCACAATTTTGACTTAACTTGAAAGGTTGCTGATAAATTCGTCACTTCTCTAGTTGGATTATTTTATCAACTCTCTTGTATAAATATCGAACCTAGAAATATATTTTTCTTTTCTATTTTGTAGCAAACAGGCCAAGACCTCCCAAAAGGTCACTTTAATTTATCAAGTGACTCCTTTTAAATTCCCATGATAGGAAATATTTAGAGTTTATTTGACCATCCCAACTTCAATAATGCGCCCCTGAATTAAATTGTTACTTTATAATTTCCAAAGTTCTCCACAACATGATTTTTTTTTTGCTTAGTCAAATCTGATCAGATTTCTCGAACCTTAGCTTTGATACCATGTTAATTTTCATATTTTCTGAACAATAAGCAAAAGATACAACATAGAGAAGACACCATAGCAATTTATCCTAGGAAAAACCTTCTGTACACAAGGGAAAAACCCAACAAAAAATTATTCTCTTATAAATAAAAAATAGAAGTGCATAGATTGCACTCAGAATCAAGCCCTAAAAAGGTTGAATCTCATACAATAGATCAACACTTGAAGATAGTGAAAATTACTTAGATACACAAAATATCAACTCTTCTCCTTGAAGCAAATCTACTCCTCTTGAATATGAATCTGTTGCTGAAGGAAATCAAATCTTGAAATGGAATGAATTGATTGCATAATGTGGAGACTCTATCTCCATTGTATACCAAACTAGGCGAGCTCTCCTCATGAGCTAACCTTAAAAATATAGTATTTGATTTATAATAGAAAGGTCAACTTGCCTTGAAGCTTCATTCTTAGGGAAAATACCTCACACAGCTCCAAACACACTAGCATGAATAGATTTTTTAGGTAATGAACAGTGTAGTGAATAATGTTTCAATCGCAAATAATTTTTTTCAGACAATGAACAATGTTTTAAGGTTGTGAATAGTATTTTCAACATTTTTTTGCTTGCCTAAAGGAAAAGTAAATTCATAAATTAGCCATAATTTTTTCATACAATGTTAAAATCAAGAAAAAAAGATATTGTCAAAAAGTTGGTTCTAAGAAATTTCCATTGGTCCATAGTTTTCATCATCAAATTTTGCTTCTAGTATAGTTTTTCAATTGTTAAAGTTATATCATCATTTCTACTTCCGAGCTCATAAACTTTCACCTCTATCTCCAATTTTCATGATTCTTACAACATTGGAAAGATATTTTTGAGCTCTTTAGATCTATCCATACACATTTTCTAGAATCTACCCTAGGTGCATTTTATTCATTTTTTTGTGATTTCACATTCTACTTAATTGCTTGGACATCTTGGCACTTGGAAGTGATTTTTTTTGTGTTAGATGAATTTATTTGATCTTATTTACATGTGTTGAGGTTATTATTTTTCTATTTAATTATTTGAGGAGGTATTATTAATTTTTTGTTCATCCTTCTCTGGTTATCCTAGAAAAGGATAATTATGAGTCTTGGAAGAGTGACATCCTAACATATCTCAGGTGGTTTGATCTTTTGCATTATTTATATGGACTCATACCTAAACCAAAAAAATAAAGCATTAGATCAACTTAGGGTAATATTATAGACCATGTTGTAGGAGTGATTTGTTCTAGTGTTAATCCTAACACTGTGTGTTTTATCAAACATTGATTGTACACACACACTTTGGACTTGAATTTGGGAGATCCATGGAGACCCTCATATCTCTCCATTCCTAGAGAGATATTTCCATAGAATTTTTTATTCCCCTTGATGATGTAGATATCATACCATTTGATGATGATATTTTAGAGGAGCTTGAGTATATCACAAGTCTTGCATTTTTTGATGGTTTAAAGACTTTTCTTCATGTTCCCACTCCTCATATCAAGACACAATCCCCATAGATTCTATTGTTCTTGATCAGCTTGGTATCATCACATCCATAAACCCTTTTTCTTTAATGTATTAGGATATTCATCTCCTTCTAGACATAACTATTTGGGATTCATATCTTATAGACATATTATCCTTGTTTTTGGAGTCTTAGATTATAGATCTGGAGGATTATTTTGAGGACATTAATCTCCTCCTTCATGGCATCCATGTCATTTCTGTTAGCCCACCATCATCACAATCTTTGAATCTTCTTCTACATTAGTATTCACAAGATTTTGGATTGGAATAATCTCATTATGACATGTGGACACTTAAAGTAATTTTTAGAGGTACACATAATTTGGATTTGGATTCCCTATTCATCTAGGTTGTGGGAATGGCATCTCCAATCACCATTGGATTTGTTTCTTCCTAGGGGAGAAATGTTGTTCGCAAGTAATGAATCATGTTTTATCTTCAGGTTTTCATCATTTTGTGTAGGAGATATTTATTTATGGGGGATTCATCGTGTTCTATCTTCAAGATTTCATCATTGGTACATGAGCTACTTTTTTATGGGAGATTCATATTCATATCTTCTCTCTCCTAAGGGGGACATCTATTGTACTTATGTGATAAATGAAATCCTTGGGGGGTCACATTCAATCCTCCTTCTATCATTCTTTCACTAGTGTATTTATTTCATTTTCTCTCTTTTGGAGAAGAGGTTTTCCCATGTGTTTTTATCATTTTCTCCAATTATGAGAGATTCATTTATTTGTACATGGGCACCTCATCAAGCCTTTTAGTTGGGACCCATTCTTGAATCCATCATTGCATTCATCATTAGGTTGTTAGATTCTCCCTAATTTTATATTAAGGGGTGTAGTTGGAGTAATTAGAAAAATCACCTAATATTTAATTATTCATTAATTAATTATTAGGCCTCTTTTACTTTATTCACTTAAGATAAACTTAGGAATTGATTTTATTTTATTTTATTGAGTTAATTATAGGCCATGTTGTCTCATTGCATAGGATGGGGACACTTGCCACAGTCTAATTTAATCCTCACCTAGGGTTTGATCTAGGGTTTATGTTTTCCTTTTGATAAGGATTCATCTTTCATTATAATCTATCATTCAGGTTAATGCATATATAATTTCTCAAGTTGCATAGCAAATCTATCTTGCCTTTTCTCTCTATCTATGATAGGATAATTTCTTGTAGGTGATTTTTAGGAGTTGTGGGGTTCACCATCAACTCCATCAAAAATATCCAAAAATCACATGAGAATGATTTCATAAAAATAAATTCTTACAACTTATGTAAAGAGAAGAAGGCATGTTGAGAAGTGGTGCAAAAGAAATCACTCCCAAGGCTAGAGATAATTTAATAATGTGTATTTTTTTAATTTAGCCTATGCTTGATGAAAAATAACCATGGTTGAGAAATATCATCTTCCTCACAAAGCGCAAGTCTCGAGGAGAGTTATGTAAGCTGATAGTTGATGGTGGTAGCATACTATCTTTCAAAAAAATAGCTTTGAGATCTGGGTTGGAAGTTTTCACACACCCCATGTCATTTAGATTCTCTTAGTTGCATAAGAGACACCAACTCACAATGAAAGAAGCACATGCTAAGTGGGTGAAAATTTCAAACTTGTGACACACTTTTATAAAGAAAATGCTCAACATTGATCTAGATTTTTAACTTGAATCACTAGAAAGTGGCATTATGTTTTGGGTTTTGAAATGATGTAAACTAATTAAATGTAAATTTTTTGGTGTACTTTATGTTTGTACTTTTAGTGTAGTTTATTTTTGAAATTATGTAAACTAATTGAATGCATTCTTTTATAAAATTGACACTAGAATTTAGTTGTCAATAAAACTTTAAAAAAAGGTTAAGTGGGATGTTGCTCTTTATTTAGTAATTTTTCACTTTCTTTTTTTTTGTATTTATAACTTGAAAATTTAGTGTATGGATTATTTTTCCCCTATTTTGATAAATATATGTCTTTAAATAAATCTTAAAAAATTTCATGTAGTAAAAACACAACTATTTCAACATGTCATAAATTTTTGTCTTAACTATTATCCAAAATAGGAAAGAATTATAACATCTCAACATTAAATTTCTTCTCTAATGCGTTATATTTTAAATTTTTTTAATAAGCTTTAATATTTTTCTTAACAAGACACACAACCTTATTTTTTAGTGTTTTGATTAAGATAAATCGGGAAGAGGCTAGATCCAATACAAAACAACCATAAAGGCTTAGCAGAAGGGTCTCACAAGTAGTGAGAATAGAAAAGCTAAACTGAAAACCAACAAAACCAACAAAAAGCACAAAAAAAGAGAAGACCAATAGACACATAGGACCAATTATTGTTCTCCAAGAAGATAGAGACCTTTAATGGTCTACCACTCCTTTGTTAGAAACCGAGTCTTATCTTCAAAGGATAGAGCCTTCAAGGTCTTCTTTCATGTATTATCCTTGAGAGTAGGCGACAGACACTCCAAAATAAAAATAAATATAAAAGTAATTAAAATATTAAAAACTATATTTTTGGAAATTGTACTCATAGATCCACAAAAGGGAAATTTTAGATTAAAAAATATATTATTTACATAAGTAGGAGTTATAAGAACACCATCTTTTTATAATATCATTTTTTTTCATAAACTAGACCCAAGTGATGCTACATTTATATTTAGTGGACACTTCCATTTGAAAAATTCATGGCCTAGATACAACTTAGCTAGAATGAATCCAATTAGACCATATGTTTGACTAAATTTAACTCTTAGTTGGAAATGCTTAATTTTTTATGTTGATATGTTGGTCTAAAGTATGGCACAACTTTGAACTTTCACCTAAGTTACATTTTACATTCAAGGATAAAAAATTGAGGTGAAATGTGATGTAATTATGATGGATGCATGTTGTGTATTGATTTAAAAACCTTGAAAGTCTGATATATGTACGATCCATAATGGAAGAAAGAGCACCTTCACAATCATGAAGGATGCAAAGAAATTTTAATTATTGTCAATGGAAATAGAAGAAGCTTGTGCATATAGGGAAAATTAATACTATTGTTAACAAAGGAGGTGAAGGAGTTGTATTTTTGTGTGCAAATAGTTGAGCCCATATATAATGGAGGAAGGAATCCATGGAGAATAGTTTCTAGTGTGCAACATACCTCATTGCATGGATATAATTCTCAATTCTAATCTATCAAATAAGGTGTTACATAAGATGATCCTTAACATGAGAGTGTAATTGAATGGATGACTGGGAGGAATATTATAACAAGGTATTGTGTTGGTAAATTATGAGTTATTGCATATAATTATAGTATTTACATTAACGAACAGTGGAGAATGGAGAATGGAGAATGGAGAATGGAGAATGGAGAATGTGCATAAAATCCTATAGCATCAACACAATTATGATCAAATATCTAGATAAATTTATGGATTTCTTAAGTGGAGAATGATATTTTTAAAAATTGATCTCAATAATATATACCATTAGATCAAAGTATAATAAGGAAACAATTGGAAGACTACATCAAAAACAAAGAAAGGCTTGTACAAATGGTTGGTAATTCCCTTTGGGTTGACTAATGCATTAAGCATATCCTTGATGAATGAAGTTTTAACTTTATTTTTAGGTAAATATGTGGTTATATATATGGATGATATTTTGGCATTCAACAAGATAGGGGAAGTGCATATTTCATGCTTACAATAGGTATTTGCATGCCTCTAGAGTGAGATATTATGTGTGATTTGTTGAAATTTTTTATAGTCACATGAAACTTAGATAAAATTCACTTACCTCTCTTGAAAGATAACTAAAAATTGGAATACAATCTTTCTATTCCAAGGCTTTGATTCTTGGGTCTTGACTCACTAGACCACTTAGAGGTTTATTGTATACTATTTTACAAAGGGAATTTATGGTTCAAGAGTCTTAAGAATATAATTAATTTATGAAAGATAGATAAAGAATTATCAAAATTTCATCCAAAACACATGGATCAAACGTTATTCTAAAGGATTTGAAAAATGATCAATAAATTTGATTAATTATTTTGAAAGATTAGAGAAAATGAAAAAAGGAAGAAGAAAGAGTATTTCTTTTCCTCATTTGCTGTTCTACCTTTTCCATCTCTTTCCACCATGTCCCCTTCATGAAATTCCACTATTTCAATGCCTTCTGAAATACATGACATTGTTGCAACTTGGTTTCCTTCACTCAAAACATCATTAGTACTACCATAAAAAGACTCAATTTCCACATTACTTGACAAGGAATCATGATCACTAATAAAAAAATTTCACCTCCACTGTTCTCAAACAAGGATTCTTCAAAAAACTCTTCATTAACCTTCACACTCAACTCTTCCAATTCAACTTTATCAAAAGTAATTTCTATTGCAATAAACTTATCTATGAACCTTCACTCTCTTTCCCATCAAAGGAAACAATAAAATCAGATTTTACCTTACCCTCTACTGCTACCTTCATTCCACTTGAGATCTTTGCTTCAATCTACGTCAACAAATCACCTTTCTCATCTTCATCATGGTTAGTGTTAGAAAATACAACATATTTATGCTTCATACCATCTAAAAGTTTGATTTCAACTAAATAAGACCTTGCATTGCTGCAAACCTTACCCATTTATTCTTTCAATGGCTTCAATTTTTTTTTCACTCCATCCTTCATCAATGTGTATGTGTTGGCATAACCATCGTGCACTGTCTTCCTATCAAATTGTCAAGGCCTTCCTAACAAAACATGACAAGGATTCATTGGAATAATATCACATAAAATTTCATCTCTATAACATCCTATATTAAGATTTACCAAACTTTTTTCATTGATTAAAACTTTCCTATCATCTTGTAGCCATGCTATCCTATACGGATGCAAATTCCTTCTTCTCTCTATTTGCAATTTTCTCACCATATCTTTGGAAATGTGATTGTTTGTTCTACCTCTATCTATATGACATTACATACCTTGTTTTGAAACTTTCATATTATTCTAAAAAAACTTTATCTTGAATTGATTTATCATCTTCATTCAACAGGGTTCTCCTGGCCATTAAAGTTTCACCATCTTTCGCTTCTTTAGAATGTGATGATACTACATCTTCTTTATTCACATTTTTTGCTCTATTCCAATTTTTTGATCTTCTTCTTAGTCTTTCATCTTCATGAGGAAAATCATATTCTTTGTGACTCTCTTCTCCATACTTAAAACAAGTTCCTCTAAAGGTTCCTCTTCGAAAACCTCCACCCGATCTTCCTCTACCTCTTGAATTTTAATCTCTAAGACCATATGAATCTTCATATCTATGTTTTTTTTTTCTGCTTCCTTGGTCTTATTTTTTATGTTTTTTCTTATTATTATCTTCTCCATATGTTCTTCCTTCAACCTCCTCATCATGGCCTCTTCCTCTTTGCTCACTTTCATACCTTTTGTTCATTCTTTCCTTAATTTTTTAGGCAATTTGATATGCATCTTCCATTGTGTAAAATCTCACAAAATTCATCTCCTCTTGTATGCTTGGCCTCAAACCATTAATATATCTTGCAACCTTCTCCTTAGTTGCATCAACATGTCCTATTCTAATCAAGATCCTATGAAACTCCTCTATATATTCTTTCACCATTTTGGTTCGTTGTTTTAACCCTTGCATTTTTTTGAGAAAATCAAGCTCATAGTCCACTAGAATGAACTGTTTTTTCATTTTCTCCACAATTTTGTCCCACTTTGTGATTTTATCCTTTCCTCTTCTTCCTCTTTCCAACTGGATTTCTCAAGCCACCAAATTGAAATATGTCCCTTTCATTTGGTTTTTGCATACCACACTCTATCAGGATCCTCAATTTATTCAAACTCAAAGAACTCTTCCATATCATTGATCCAATCCACTAATTCTTCTAGATTAAAATTTCCACTAAATGTAGGAACATCAAATTTTGGTCTTTTTCTTATTCTTGATAGGGAAATCAACAATGGGTCATTGTCAACTGTTGTTGTTGTATCTCTTTGTTCACTTGTTTGGTTGGCATCCTCTAAGGTTTCTTCTTCTTCATAACTTACTAGTTCTCTTCTCTGTACAAACCCTCTTCTAATTCATTCTTAAATGGATTTGACCTATCTTCTAAAGGCGCTAAAATCATTATCATGGAAAAAATTATCACCTCTTCCTCTACCTCTATCCCTACCATGTGGGGGTCCTCTTGCATACATTTTTCTACACACCCACAAGGTCAATCCTGGTGCAAACTACCTCTCTTCAATGGTTTGTTCACACACTCAAAATATTCATACTCTGATACCACTAATGAAAGAGGGGATCACAACAACCCTCTTTTCTAAAAATAAACACTCAAACAATCTCAACAATGCACACAAATCTGCAACAAAGTCTCATGAAATTATTTGAAATTCACAAGAAAAAGGTATTCTCATTATAGAAATCTAATTACACAGTCATTTTCAATCATCAAATGATTGATGAGCAACAATATATTCCCTTACATAATCTAAAAATGAAACACAAAACAAACTACATGCTTCATGAGCACCTCCAAATTTGCACCTTTCTCTTACAATCAATCACCTGGAACCATTCAATATTCAACAATGGAGCCTTAAATATTTAATGGTTGTAATATGCTCTCAACCTATAGAAAAATTCTTCAATAACCTCTTGATAAATACCATGCCAAGCTCTCCCTTCTTCAAAACTTGCAGTGAACAATTAAGACCAAAAGCATGCAATACATCCTTTTCCCAAAAATAAAAAAAAATCAAATTTTTTTCTCCAATTGGGAATGCTACACCCACAATGGTCTCAACCATGAAAAAATCAATAAATGATTTTCATGCAAATTTGTAACTCCCACAAACCCAATGCCTAAATCTACTTTTTCAGATTTTTCTAAAAAATGCAACTACACCTCCATTACCTCCACTTGACAACTTGCATAACAAAAGTGATATTTATTTAATTAAATATAATTATGCCCAAACTTATTCAAATTAGCCTTCTAACATGAAATGCAAATACAAATTCCAAATTAAATTTTTTTTGTTGATGCAAGATTGCACTTTCACCACAGATGCTCATGCATCACCACTTTCCATTATTATAGCATTGCATCTCAGTTTAAACCCAATGGTTTAGTAGATTTTTAGAAATTTCATAAAGTGGTAGACACCTCTATGTGGTTGTTAGCAAAGAGGTGACATTCATTTTCTTGGAGGGAATATAGAATTGCATTTGAGAAATTTTTTTAAGATGAAAGCGATTATCATGCTACATAGAATCAAAGTGGTTGTGGGTGATGTTTTTTGGTGGAAAATAATAGGTATAGGGTCAATATTGATGTGGTCTCTATTCTTGTCGAAATTCTCTTAGATGCAACTCAGCTTTAAAGGAAATAGTCAAACAAATCACCAATACCTTGGCGAAGTCTCAATAGAGTGCATGTTTTAAGTAGGTTTTGGATTGATGGTTCTAGGGTTATTGTTCCCTCCATAGAATATTTCCTAGAAAATGTATAATGTAATCATTGCTAGTCCTTGAATCCCCTTCATTATGCCTATTGATGGATTCCTTGAGGCTATTTATATACATAGGTCTATACCAAGTTTAACTTCCTAAAATACACTAGAGGTATAACCACACTACTACCTTTGATTGGTCTTTTGCAATAATAGAGGAGGATGAGTAAGATGGTGCTAATACAACGTGGGGTGGTGAATAAGGGTTACTATATTAGGGCCAAAATTTGGTTAATATTGATTAGACTTCATAATAATTTTAATATATATGTAATGTTATATAGTTTTTTAGTTTAGAAAGAATGTTTACTTCTCGTCTATAGACATAACTATTATATTAAGATTTGATTAGTGGATCGTGGTGAACGAAGATCAGTGTTTGCAGTCGCAGTGAAGTGTTCGATAGAGTCATTGCAACAAATAGGAGGTGGTTGTCGTGTACTGATGAATGAAGGATGAACATGGTTTTCACTGGTGTCTATGTTTTGACATTTGTAGATAGAGTAGTGTGTTTGTGTGTGGCTATGGGGTCATCAATGAGAGTAAGAGGAGGGAGTAAGAGGAGGATGAAAGGAGGAGATGAAAGGAGGTGGGTGAGGAGGAAGTGGATTGTGGGGTGTGTAGGAGGAGACAAAAGGAGAAGCAAAGGAGGAGGAAGGAGGTGGGAGAGGAGGAGGTGGTGAGTGGGTGTGAAGGGGGAGATGGAAAGGTGATTTGGAGGAGATAAGGAGGTGGAGGGAGGAGGATAGTAGGTGGTAGCAAGTGAGGAGGAGAAAAAAGGAGACATGGAGTAAGGGGTGATAGTGGAGGATCAGTGATCGAGGAAGGAGTGACAGCGATAGGGGGCTAGCAGTGGCGGTAGAGGCGACAACAATAGTTTGGAGGAATAAGGAAGGAGGAAGTAACCTGGAGGAAGAAAGGAGGAGATGGGTGAAAGGAGGAGGTGAAAGGAGGAGGTGTGCAGGTGAGAAGGAGGAGACAGGTGAAAAAGGAGGAGATAAGTAGGTGGGAAGGAAGTAGGAGGTGGGAAGAAAGGAGGAGACAAAAGGAAAACATGGAGAGAATATTGGGGATGATGTCCCCTGAATGTGGCCTCACCGGTTCATAGCTCTAGTAAAAAATGTTCACCTATAAATAAAATAGAACTATTGTATTAAGATTTCCCTCCTCTCAAAGAACACCATATATCTAAGTTTTTTAATTACTTAGAGAGGTGTAACTATAGTGACAACAAGTGATAGAGTGTAATAGTGTGAGCATGTTAACAAAAACTATTAAAAAACTAACATATATTTTAGAAAAAAACAAACTATAAAATAACCCAAGTAAATAAAAATAGTTTCTCAAATAAAAAAAAAGTAAAATAAAATAGCTCTTTAGTATATAAAACAAGATAGCTCTTGGGGCGGGGGGCCTAGCTTGATTGGCTAAAGCATCTTGTTGTAGGAAAGAGGTCACGAGGTCTAGTCTCCCCCCTGTCCCCATGGTACGGGAAGGCATGCCACAACTCAAGTAAATAAAAATAGTTTCTCAAATAAAAATAAAGTAAAATAAAATAACTCTTTAGTATATAAAACAAAATGGCTCTTGAGGTGGGGGGCCTAGCTTGATTGGCTAAAGTATCTTGTTATAGGCAAGAGGTCACAAGGTCTAGTCTGCCTCCATCCCCGTGGTACTAGAGGGCATGTCGCACCAACATCACCGGTCACGTGAATTTTTTTTACCAAGCGTACTATAGTTTATAGGGGGCTACCCGATTTTTACAATCTAAAAAAAGACTCTTAAATAAATATAATAATTCAAAATTGATATCTCTCAATATTTTTAGGTAAATATACTTAACATATCTTTACTAATATTTTAAAATAAAAAAGAGATAATCTTATGAATATATTTTTTAACCGATATATATTTATATATAAAATACAATAAATACTTACACCAACAACCATCTAGATAAATCATCATATATTACACTACAATTTTTTCCTCTTATCAAAATCAACCAATACCACGAATCCCAAATGAATGAATTCTGCATATTAATCACCATTCGAATGTAAAAATTGGGATTACCCCATGCGTGGGGTATAGTGGACGACTTATTATTATTGGATAGAAAAAGATAAGGAAAAAGGGTGTGGCGATGCAAATTTCCACACCACAAAGGTCACATTTTTATAGGAAAAACTTGGTTCACAGCTTCTTCCCGTGGACTTTATATTTTCTTTTAAAAAGGTCTCAAATCACATGACTTTGGGGGCCCTTTTGTCCTCTTCACATGGAACATCCATATTTTTAATTTGACTGAATTCGAATCTCTTACTCCACTAAAAATACACTTACCCAAAGTACACACCAATATCCAAATTCAGCTTTCTCAAGCGACTTTAATGATGAGAGGCTCAATTTAAGTGTTTCAAATTAATAATGAATAACTTTACAAATTACGATTGAAATTAATTATAGTTTAATTTGGTTTTGAAAGTCATGTTTATTTATTGGTTGTGAAAATTTGTTTTTAGTTAAAAGGAGAAAAATATATATTTAGGGATCATATATTTGATATTTTCATAAATAATATGTAAACATTTAAAGAAATTAAAAATGAATTCAATTGAGTAGTGTCTAAATAGTCGTAATCGTTTTTTGTTCAAAGTTAAATGTCTTGAATTTATTTTCTCTCTAAAGATATTGAACTTAATTTTTGCAAGCACAACAACGAAGAAGAATACACACACTCGCATTTCAAATCCCAAAGTTTGAATCATCAAGATCGTTGCCACAATAGAGGTTGCCACTACAAAACTTGAGATCAATTTCTGACTACTTTTTTGTTGATTTCATGAGTTTCAACTTTTGGTATTGGGATACAATTGCCTTAATATGATCATTACATAGATAGTATTGCTAAGTTTCAAAAACCAATCTAGAACTTATTCTTGAAATCCTTTATTTCTTTGATCAACCTTCTTTTAATCTCCAACCTTCAAAACAAAAATGCTCTCAGCCCTTTATTGTCTTTTCAACATTCTATTTCTATAACATAATTTTTATAATCCTAATCAATTGTATTATTAAAAATGAAAAATATAATAGATCATTATATCATTAATATATAAAATCTTAAAAAACTGATATATTGAAATATGAAATTTCCATAGTTCATGATAGATTAGTTGGATAGTCTCTAGATTTGACTATGCAAACAATTTTTTAATCTATACCTGTAAACAATTTTTTAATCTATGCCTGTAAACAATTTTTTAATTCATGCTTATAAACAACTTTTTAATCCATTTCTTCTATCACCTTCAATTCTCTTTTCTGATTAGCTCATCTTGATAATAGATCATAGACTATGATCCAAAATATAATAAAAAATTATTTCCATAATCAAATCTAAAAATTATAATTGTGAACTTATATTTCTAAAGTAACAAATATGTTTAAACCGAGCATCCAAAGATTGCTCTCTGAACTTCTTTAGTAGCCAGCACTATTATGATCAAATTGAAAGACAGTCTTACATTCATGGCAAATTATAAAGCTCAAGAAATGGAGAGATTTTTTTTTGTGTGTACTGATGAAGCTAAACATGTGATTGGCAAGAAAATCGAATACCCAATCAGAGCTTCTGCGCCATGGATTTTATTGTAAAGGTGCATGGATCTTTCTTAATCAAAGTGGGCCACAATAGGGCTCTTCACCACATGCCCTTTATTATCAATCCAATTCAGATTTCCATATGAACTTTTCTCCGCCTCCACTGTAATAGTAAAATTCAGCTTCTGAAACTTGTCCGTAAATGTCAGACTGGAGGGATTCACCTCTACTTTGAGACCTTCAGGGGACTCGACCACCGCCATATAATACGACTTTGCATCTCCTACATTCGTGAGCGTTCTCTTGAACGTTGCGGACGATTTTGAGGTTGCCTTCTGGTTGAAAATGGCAGTAAAAGTTGGATAATTCAGCGCATCAGAACCCAAGTCGAGGTCGCTGGAGCATTCGACTTTGTGTCCAGTGATGGCTTGAATTTGGCGGGCAGTGTAATTGAGGGTGCAGGCGAAGTTAACATAGTCCTCCACACTCAGGTCGTAGACCAGCCCAGGATCGATAGCCTTCTCTGCATCCACATGCCCTGCTCCCAAATCCAAAGGCGTGGCAGGGCGGCCACGGCGGCCCAGATCGGTAATTGAATTATTGGAATTGTCCAGCCTGTAGGAAGTGGTCATCAGGGCAGACCTTATTGCGGCGGGACTCCAGTCCGAATGAACGGCTTTCACCAGAGCACTTAGCCCTGCCACATGTGGGCACGACATAGAAGTGCCCGAATCTATCATATACTGGTTAACGCCTCTCCTACCTGGAAGCCACGCCGCCAGGATATTAACCCCAGGGGCTATGATGTCAGGCTTCAGAATATTGGGGCTCGGCAAACTGGGCCCTCTGGACGAAAAGTCGGCTACAGCGGGCGCTGGTCTAAAGCCCAGTACTGTGACACCAAACTGTATTTCCACTACAGGATTCGACACTGTAGAAGCGTACTTTACGACTGCATCCCTTGCTGCTTTATCTCCACTTCCTAAGACTATCAATGGAAAAGTGTCATCTGGGTAGGTCGTTAAGTCCATGTTGTCGACGCCCACCAAAACCAAAGCCACCGCTCCTGCAGCATTGGCATCGTCAATGATCCCAGGACTAGTATTCTTGAAACACAACAGCACAGTTCCATTCACTCTCTGCAATTCGGGCTTTTTATTGCAGGCGGGGTCTCCCTCATCGTAGAGAAGCGCAGCGGGAGGAATCCTGGCTCCTTCATGTGGATTGGAGGCAGTGTAGAAGGAGGATCCATTCAGAACGGTTCCGTCGCCCAGTGTCAACATAGCTGCGAAAGCCCTGTCGACAGTACTGGCCCCAACCGTGAAAATCCAGGGTGCTGCATTATACATAGTTTTCTGCAAAGGCCCATCGTTTCCCGCCGAGCAAACCACCAAAACTCCTTTCTTGATGGCCGCAAAGGCTCCCAGCGCTATAATGTCTCTGAAATAAGGAGTGTCCATCTCGAAGCCGAGAGATAGAGACAAAACGTCGGCTCCGTCGTTAATGGCGCTCTCCATGCCGGCCAGCACATCTGATCCGATGGCGTCTATCGATGCACTGGGCCAAACAACCTTATACATCGCAATTCGACCCGCAGGAGCCACGCCTCGGGCGGTACCCGCAGCGTAACCATATGAGTTCGCGCCTTCCACGTAGTTTCCTCCCGCGGTCGACGACGTATGGCTTCCATGACCCGCAAAATCCCTCGGAGAGTCGTAGTCGTGGGAGAGGTCAGTAGTACCGTACTTGGCCAGACGACCTTTGTTGAAAAACCGCGCTCCTATGAGCTTTTTGTTGCAGAGCGACGGGTCGAAGTCGGTGCCGTTTTCACACTTTCCCTTCCATCTAGCGGGCACGGGCTCCATTCCATGGTCGAGGAAGCTCTGGCTTTCTGGCCAAATTCCCGTGTCCAGTATGGCCATGATTACGTCTTGCCCAAATCGGGACCTGGGCAAAAGACCCGAATTGGGCCTCAGTCCAAGGAACTCTGTTGAATGGGTGGTATGAATGTTTCCCACTGGATCGGGGAATGATAATACGTGCCCGGGCATCTCCTCCAGCATGTCCACCTCCGACTGTGTTAATGAGGCGCTGAAACCGTGCAGTATAGTGTCATATGTGTAATGATAGAAATCCTCGGTCTGGGTGTTCTGATCAGTCCTTTCTGCTTTCAGAGAAGAAAGTAAGGATCTATACCAGTGTTCGTGGGTGGAGAATTCATTGGGCATGACAGATTTATCCATACAAACTATGTATGTTGAGGCGTAGTCTACGCCTTTTGCGCCAACGTAGGAGGTGAACATGGAGCACAGTAACAGCAGACGGAAGATACCGCCATTGTTTCCCATCTTGGATATCTGCAGGAGCATTAAACAGAATAGAAATGTCCCTCGTTTAAACCTCTAATTTCTCAATCTTTAGCGGACGATGAGATGCTAATTGACTGATGTTCACGTTTGACGTCTGCAACATTTCCAAGAGATTTCCAACTCACCGTTCATGTCAATTATGTTTTTTCCTTTGCTCCGATAAGGTCGCGTCTTTTAATACCGCGTATTTTAATATGCTTAGGGCATGATTTAAACAAATTAAAATAACCCATATTTCAATTGAATAATAATAGCGCCGATATATTAAAAAATTACAAATATATTAAAGATGGTAAGTAATTTTCAAAAGATTTGAAGAGTAGAAATAATTAAATTTTAAAATTTGTTTGTAAGAAATGTTAAGACAACCAAGATTTGAGATTCCTTCTAGGTGTGATAGATGAGGAACTATATTCTGATAGAAATGTTGTGGTGATCAAAAGAAGCCTATGTGGATTATCTTAATATTGAGTTGGATACATATATTCTAAATGTTGATGTGCTTAAAGTCTTCCTTAACCAAATTATGAAAAAATAAAGAGAGGAGTTAATATTACCAAATTTATTGGTATCTAGTCAAACCAAAGATTGTATTATGGCATGGATTGCTTTAAAATGGTTGAATTACCACTAGCCTTATAGGTAAGTTGATTAGCTTTCGTTTTTTTTTAGATTGAATTAGATAGAAACAATGTCTTTATGACAAGCTATAAATTATAGGTAGGGGTCAACTTGTATATAAGGCCTTGGTCCCCTAGATTTGATCCCCAACATGATCTTATTCTGGAGGCCCTTTGCTAGATCTACATGTATAAATCTCCTTAAGGGAGTTGGTTTGAAGATGTCTTCAAAATAATTGATGATTCATTAGGGGAATATGTAGCTCTTTGATCATAAAAAATGGTCATTACGTCGCCTATGTCAAAATCTATGTCAAATTGGACCTAAGTAGGCATCAAGATCAATTATATATTTGGGAGAATGGACTCAAGAATTGAATTATGAATGTCTCGCTATTATATGTTTCAAGTGTTGGAGAGTTGGCCATACAACTAGAAAATGTGTTATTAAACCTTTTCAAAAATTGGACCAAAATAAGATACATGTGGATGAGGGGAATCCTAAGAAAGATGCCAAGGAAAGAGATGTCAATACTAATATTATAGCCAAGGAAATGGCCAATCAAGTTCTTGAAGAAGAAGAGGCTAACATTATTGATAGTAATGCTCCTAAGGAAGTTGATTGGGGAGAAATCAATTCCCCTATCCCTAGTAGGGGTAAGTGCAAAAAGATGGGGGGCCAAAAAGGGGGCTTAAGTGGCAACTTTTTTTGAAATCAAGAAATAATGACCTTGGACGTGAAATTGAGGGTAGTTACACTCAAAATTTTGAGATGCAACAAAAACAAAGATCAAAGTGCTCTGAGTCTACTTTCTAAACTACTAATTTATTTTGAAAATGGTTGAGATTAAGGGGTTCAAAAGAGAGACGTACATAAATTGGTATTGTTTTTGTCAGAAAAATATAGCATAGCAACTTTTGTACGTCTCTAGCAAGGTGAACTTTTTTTAGTATTTTTAAAATCACTCTAGTGAGAAATTAGCTAACAATATATAGTTGATGCACAATTTTTCTAATAATTTTTTAATGAATATTTGATTTTTTACTAATTTTCTAAGTAGACACTTCCTGAAAAATAGATTTTTAGCCGTGCTACCCCTACAAATTTTGGAAACTAATTGAATTTCTTTTTTAAATAAAAAAAATGTAGAATGGAGTCTAGTTTCTAAAAATGTAATTTATTTAAAATTTTGATGAATGGTTAATCTATAACGAAAAAACACCAAACACTACTTTTTGCCAAAAAAGAGACACACAAACAAAATAAATTATAGATGAAAGGCTTAACATTGTCAAAAAGTGAAAAAAATTACAACATTGGATAACTAAGAGAGAACCTAACATTACCCAGGTGTTCGATTTGTTCGACATTGAAACACATGCAATCCTGACAGTGAGCATGAACCTGATTATGTGAAATATTGTAGAATTTGCAAAACCACATCTCTGTTCATTGGGAAGGCCCTCCAAGCCTTTGGGTTGGTATTCCAGTGCAAATACCAAGCCTAAGGCTTGGGGATTCCCAAAGCAAGATATAATGCGAGCGTGTTATAATGCGCTCGCATTATATTTAGTTTTGACATGGCTTTTGCGTTTTGTGAATGCATTGAAAAAATGCAAGCACGCTATAACGCGCTCGCGTTTTGATCTACATTGAATTTATTTTTCTTCTCTTTTTTTTTTCTTTCTTCTGGTTATCTTTGAGGGAAATTATATACATGAAATAAACATTTAAGTGTAATTTGACATTTACATATTGATGTTTACTTTCTTATACTTTAAGTTATATTTCATGTATATAGTTTTAGCATGTTTGAGAGTGGTTTAAGATCTCTAGGAGTTATAATGCAAATTCTAGTTTTTGGAAGATCTCACAAATTTCAGACTTAGTCAAATTTTAGTAATCAGGAGGTCAAATTTCAGTAATTAGCAAGTTGTATTATTTCTCTCTCTATCTCACTCATTTTTTATCCCTTACACTCTAGACCTCTCTCTCTCTCACTATCTCCATCCCTTTATCTGACTCTCTCCCTTGATATCAAGAACTCTCTCTCTCTCTCTCTCTCTCTCTCTCCCCTTTTCCCTCTAATTCTCTCTATCTCACTTCTCTCTCCCTCCCTCCCTCCTTTGACCCTCTCTACTTATCTCTATCTCCCTCCCACCATCCTTCTCTCTCTCTCTACCTACCTCTCCCTCCATCACCCCTACCACTCTGTCTATTTCTCTCTACCTCACCTCTCTCTCACCTCCCTCTCTCTCCCTCCATACTTCTCTCTCCCTCTCTTCTTCCCTATCTACTCTTTATTTCCCAATCCCTCTACCTACCTCTGCATCCATCACACCTTACCACTCTCTCTCTACACCTTTCTATCTCACCTTTCTCTCCCTCCCTACCTCTCACTCCCTCCCTCATTCCCTTTCTACTTCTCTCTATCTCTCCTCTCTCTACCTCTCCTTCCCTCTACTTATCTTTATCTCCTCTCTCCCTCTCTCTACCTACCTCTCCTTCCACCACTCTCTATTTCTCTCTATCTCACCTCTCTCTCCCTCACTACATCTCCCTCCCTCTCTAATTATCTATATCTCCCCTCTCCCTCTCTACCTAAATCTCCATCCATCACAACCTACCACTCTCTCTTTCTCTCTATTACTCTCTATCTCACCTCCCATTCTCTCCATCCATACCTCTCCCTCTCCTTCCCTCTCTACCTACCTCTCCATCCATCACTCACTAACACTCTCTCTACACCTCTCTATCTCGCTTCTCTCCCTCCCTCCCTCATTCCCTCTCTACTTCTCTCTCTATCTCTCTCTCTACCTCGCCTTCCCTCTCTAATTATCTTTATCTCCCCTAGCCCTCTCTCTCTCTCTCACTAGATGTCTCCCTCCCTACCTTTTCTGCTATCTACTCTATATCTCTCCTCTCCCTCACTCTACCTCTCTCTCTCTCTCTCTCATTCCTCCTCCACCCTCTTTCTCTCTCACACTCTCCTCTCTATGTCACCATTCTCTCTTTCCCTCTATGTAACTCTCTCCTTCTCTATATATGTCACCATTCTCTCTTTACTTATCTTTATCTCACCTATCCCTCTTTACCTCTCCCTTCCTCCCCCCTCTTGCCCACCCTCCCTCCTTCCCTCTATCTCTATCTCTCTCTACTTCTCTCTATCTCACCTATCCCTCTCTACCCGCATATCCCTCCATCACTCCCTACCACACTCTCTCTATTGCTCTCCATCTCACCTCTCTCATCTCTCTCTCTCTCCCTCCATACCTCTCCCTCTCCTTCTCTCTCTACTCTCTATCTCCCTAACCCCTCTCTACCTACCTCTCCATCCATCACTCCCTACCACTCTCTCTACACCTCTCTATCTTGTTTCTCTCTCTCTCCCTCCCTCATTCTCTCTCTACCTCTCCTTCCCTCTCTAATTACCTTTATCTCCCCTAGCCCTCTCTCTCTCTCTCACTAGATGTCTCCCTCCCTACCTTTTCCCCTTTCTACTCTCTAACTCTCCTCTCCATCCCTCTACCTCTCTCTCTCACTCTCTCTCACTCCTCCCTCACCCTCTTTCTCTCTCCCTCTCTCCTCTCTATCTCACCATTCTCTCTTTCCCTCTCTATAACTCTTTCGTCTATATGTCACCATTCTCTCTCTACTTATATTTATCTCACCTATCCCTCTTTACCTCTACCTTCCTCCCCTCTCTCACCCATCCTCCCTCCTTCCCTCTATCTCTATCTCTCTCTTCTTCTCTCTATCTGACCTATCCCTCTCTACCTGCATATCCCTCTATCACTCCCTGCCACACTCTCTTTATTGCTCTCTATCTCACCTCTCTCTCACCTCCCTCTCTCTCCCTCCATACCTCTCCCTCCATCTTTCCTTCCTTATCTAATCTTTATCCTTATTGTCTCTCTACCTCTCCTTCCTCTCTACTTATCTTTCTCTCCCCTTTCCCTACCAACCTCTCTCTCTCTCTCCCCAATCCCTCCCCTCTTTCTCTCTCCCTATATATATATGAGGGTTGAAGTTAATAGGTTTAGTCATTTAGGTATAGGGTTGAGGGAGTTATAGGAGTTAAGTGTATAAGCGTCATAGGGATTAGGGGTTTAGGATAATGGTATAAAGTTGAGGTATAAGTCTATAGGATAGAGGATGAAAGGTTTAAGTTTAGGGCTTAAAGACATAGGGTTAGGAGTTGAGGGATCTAGTGTTAGGAGTTTAAGATTATAAGGTTAAGTGTATAGAATTATATGGATTATGAACTTTGGAGGATATTAGGTATATGGTTGAGGGTATTGGGTTGAGGATATTAGGTTTAGGGTTGAGGGTTTAGGGTTTATGATTTATGTATAAGTTTGAGGGTTGAGGGCTGAGGTATAATGTTCAAGGTTGAGGGTATGAGGTTAAGTGTATAGAATTATAGGAATTAGGGTTTAGGGTGTAGAATGAGAATTATAAGGTATAGGGTTAAATTGAAGGTGTGGGGTTATCCCTTTAAGTATAGGGTTAGGGATAATGTATTTAGGAGTTAGGAATTATAAGGTTGAAAGGGTATAGAATTATAGGGATGAAGTTGAGGTGGAGTGTAGGAGTTTAGGAGTTTAGGTATGGGGTTGAGTTCGAGATAATGATCAAGGATTAGGAGTATAGGGCTAAGTGTATAGGAGTATAGGGATTGGGGTTTAGAATAATAGGTATAGGGTTGAGGGTATTGGGTTTAGGATTGAAGTTTAGGGTTTAGGGTTTAGTGTACAAGGTTGAATGTAGGGTTTAGGGTATAAGTATAGGGTTGAGGGATGATGTTCAGGGCTTAGGTTATAAGGTTGAGGGTATAGGGTATAGGGATGAGGGTTGAAGGTGTAGGGTTTAAGGTTGAGGGTTGAGGTATAGTGTTCAAGGTTGAGGGTGTAGGGTTAAGTGTATAGGGTATAAGGATTAGGGTTTAGGATATTGGGTATAGGGTTGAGGGTATTGGGTTTAGGGCTCAAGGTTTAGCCCGTACAAGGTTTAATGTAGGGTTTAGGGTTTAATTATAGGGTTAAGGGTTAAGGGATAATGTTTAGAGTTTAGGGTATAGGGTATAAGGGTGAGGGTTGAGGGTGTAGGGTTTATGGTTTAAGGTATAGGGTTGAAGGTATAAGGTTAAGTTTATAGGGTATAGGGATTAGGGTTTAGGATATTAGGTATAGGGTTGCGGGTATTGGGTCAAAGGTTTAAGGTTAATTTTATAGGGTATAGGGATTAGGGTTTAGGGGAGAGAGAGAGAGGGTGAGGGGGTGTGAGGGAGAGACATGAGAGAGAGATTATTCTCTAGTTAGGGTGGGAGGTAAATAATTGAGAGAAGGAGAGGGGGTGGGAGGGAGAGACTTGAGAGAGAGAGAGAAAGAGATGGCCCCCATTTTTTGGACCCATTTTTTCTAACAGGTCACTACATTTCCAATTTCATTGAATTGGCAAGCCAGTGGGTTCACTAGCTTTCCAATTCGGTGAAATTGGCAACCTAACTTGGCTTGTTTGAAAAAATGGGTCCAAGAAATGAGGTCTTCCAGTGGGAGACCCCATTTCTTGGACCCACTTTTTCAAACAGGCCAGTACATTGCCAATTTCACTGAATTGGCAAGCTAGTGGGCCTACTAGCTTTCCAATTTGGTGAAATTGGCAACCTAACTTGGCCTATTTGAAAAAATAGGTCCAAGGACCCATTCTTTTAAACAAGCCACTACATTTCCAATTTCACCAAATTCGCAAGCCAGTGTGCCCACTAACTTGCCAATTCAGTGAAATTGGTAGTTACCTAACTTGGCCTGTTTGAAAAAAGGGTCCCAAAAATGGGGTCTCCCAGTGATTTACATCATCAGGAGACCCCATTTCTTAGACCTAATTTTTCAAACAAGCCACTACATTTCCAATTTCACCAAATTGGCAAGCCAGTGCGCCCACTAGCTTGCCAATTCAGTGAAATTGGCAACCTAACTCGGCCTATTTGAAAAAATGGGTCCAAGAAATGGGGTCTCCCAGTGATTTACCCATTTCTTGGACCCATTTTTTCACATAGGCCACTACATTGCCAATTTCACTAAATTGGCAAGCCAGTGCGCCCACTAGCTTGCCAATTCGGTGAAATTGGCAAGCTAACTTGGCTTGTTTGAAAAAATGGGTCCATGAAATGGGGTCTCTCGGTGATTTGCATCGCCGGGAGACCCCATTTCTTGGACCCACTTTTTCAAATAGGCCACTACATTACCAATTTCACTGAATTGGCAAGCCAGTGGGCCCAGTAGCTTACCAATTCGGTGAAATTGGCAACCTAACTTGGCCTATTTGAAAAATTGGTTGTGAAATGGGGTCTCCCGATGATAATAAATCAACTGACTCCATTTCTTGGACCCATTTTTCAAACATGCCACTACATTGCAGAATTTCACGAGATTAGCGATGCCAGTGGCTTTGTTGAAAAAAATGGGTCCAAGAAATGGGGTCTCCCAGTGATGTAAAGAGAGACCACATTTCTTGGACCCATTTTTTCAAACAGGCCAAGTTAGGTTGCCAATTTCACCGAATTAGCAAGCTAGTGGGCCCAATAGCTTGCCAATTCGGTGAAATTGGCAATGTAGGCCTATTTGAAAAAATAGGTCAAAGAAATGGGGTCTCCTAGTGATGTAAATCACTTGGAGACCCTATTACATCACTAGGAGACCCCATTTCTTGGACCCATTTTTTCAAATAGGCCAAGTTAGATTGTCAATTTCACTGAATTGGCAAGCTAGTGGGTGCACTGGCTTGCCAATTCAGTGAAATTGGCAATGTAGTGGCCTATTTGAAAAAATGGATCCAAAAAATGGGGTATCCCAGTGATGTAAACTCTCTAGCAAACTCTGCCCACAATCCCTCAGCCCTCAGCCATAGGCCCTCTGCCTCCTGGCTACTCGGCCCTCAACCCTCAGCCCTTAGCCCTTAAGCCCTAATCCCTCTAGCCCTATACTTCTCTACTCTGCTCCACAATGGACCCTCAGCCTATGCCTCAATCCTCAGCCCTCCAAACGCCGACCCCTCAATCCCTCAACCCTTAGAGCCCTTTCTGGCACATGCCCTGCCATTAAACCCTCAACCCCTCAATTCTCAGCCCTCAACCTATACAATGGACCTCAACCCTAATCCCTCAGCCCTATGTCCTCAGCCAAACCATCAACCCTCTAACCCTCATCCCTTAATCCCTCAGCCCTCAGCTCTCAGCCTTAGGCCCTTAGCCCTCAGCCCTATACTCTCTACCTATACATTTGGACCCTGACTAATCCTTCAACCATATACCCTCAAACCATATACCCTCAAACCTATACCCTAAACCCTCTACCCTCAACCCTAAACCCTCAACCCTAAACCCTTAAACCTTCTACCCTCTACCCTCAACATCCCTCAACCCTATACCCTCAACCCAATTCCCTAAAACATCAACCCTATAGGTCCTCCACCCTAATCCCTACACCCTATACCCTCGACCCCTATTCATTTCTCTCTATCTATACATCTCACCTCTCTCCCTCCCTCTCTCCTACCCTCTCCCTCTTTCTACATACCTCTTTCTCAATAAATCCCTACCACTCTCTCTCATTCCCTATATATATCTCTCTCTCTATCTCCCTCCCACTACCTCTCCATCACTCCCTCTCTTTCCCACTCCCTCTTGAGGGTTTAGGGATTAGGGTAGAGATTTTTCTTAGGTTTAAGGTTTGAGGGATTAGGGTTGAGAGTAGAGGGTATTGGGTTAAGGGTAGAGGGTTTAAGGGTTTAGGGTTAAAGGGCTAAGGGTTAAGGGTTTAGGGTTTAGGGTTGAGTGTTTAAGGGTTTAAGAATTGAGGGTTTGGGGTTGAGGGATTAGGGTAGAGAGGAATGGATGGATGGATGGAGAGATGGAGGGAGAAGTGAGATAGAGAGAAGGAGAGAAGAGGAGAGGGGGATAGAGATACATGAGGGTTGAGGATCTAATGTACGGGGTAGAGGGTTGAGAATTGAAGGTATAGGGTTGAGGACCTATAGGGTTGATGGTTTAGGGTATTGGGTTGAGCATATAGTGTTACGCCCCTAACTTTAACTATGTTTTACTTTTTACTTTTGAAGTAATTAGTAGATGATTGCGCATGATGCAATGATTTGATGTTTAGTAAAAATATTTGGAAAAATCATTTTTTTTCATAAGTTATGTTTATTTGACTACAATGGACATGTTTTTAAAAGTTGTCAAGGTGTGATAATTTCATAAGGACTATGAAATGGTTAATGATACACTAATCTTGAGTTGGTGATTGCAAGTTGCATTTAGGGAATGTGTTTCTGCCCCTTTGAGAAAGGGAGGGAGAGCATCATTGGAGAGAAGGGTATAGATAAAAGGAAAATAACAGGTTATTGCCATCTTAGGTCTAGTATTGATGCAAAATGGTGAACCTAGTTGAGTCAAGTAAGTGATACTCGACCCTTTTGGTCTAAGTTTATTTCTCGATTTGACAAGTTATCAATTTCGTTTAAAGTCTAGTTCATGTTGTTAACAAGTTTAGAAGCTTGTCGATAGTAATCGATTATTCGACATTTGTGTTGATATGATTCTCTTAAGGGTTATTAACTCTCTTTTTATTATATAAAACAAATGAATATATGAATGTAAGTATACCTTATCGATAAGGTAAGCATATGTACTCGTACACATATAGATGGGTGCATGGATGCATATGTGCGTACAAAGACATAGACACTATCAATGTACACACATTCACATTCAAGTACTTATGGATACATATGTGCATGCATAATCTATTGCGACGAAAATGACTCACATATAAGTATATTCAAATATATGTTGTGTTCAATCTTTAAAATTTTATTCTTGATGACTCTCACTGTGATATTGCATAAGGACGTTGATCATGATGATAATCTTGAAGTACATATTGGGGGGGTGACTTTCGCTTGTGTGTCGACGTGAAAAAAAACATCATCAACTTTGTATGGTAAAGTTGATATTAATCTTGGAAGTTTTAATATTTATATATAATATGGGATCATTCAAAATGGCTAATCTAGCCGTAGAGCTTATTGTTTAGCTCAACTCTTACACGAGGAGCACGTTTTGAATTTAAAAAGGTATTATCTTGTTTCTAATGCTAACATGAGCCTTGAAACACTATGACATACTAATTTATCGTTGGAAATAGATTTAGAAGGTTTAAAAATGATAATAGAGGCCATCAAGGGAAGTTAGCATGATTTCAACGCGGCTTAAACCTTATTCGATAGAAATTCAAATTCTCCACTTTTAAACCCCAACTCTCATCACATCACTTAGCATGGTAACTATTTTTTATTATTAAAATATATATATATTCCAAGAAAGTTGATGATATAGGGGGGGATAAGATCAATGGTGGAGGAACGGATTAACAAATTCTTGGCAACCAATTCTTTATAACCGCTTTTTGGAAGTAATTTATGGAACCACCCTTCTATCAAGGAGAAGGGATGTCTTTTGAACTTTTATGTGCGGGTGGAGGAAAAATGGGACAAGAGTAAAAAATAATTCGAGAGGACAATTCACACAAAAAATTAATAAAAGATTCTGCAATACCTCTGTATATAAAAAATTATTTGATTGATAGAGGGTGGTTATAGAACATGCTAAGCGTCCCTGCACATCAGAAAGAAAAAGGAGAAATGGAGAAAGGAAATGATAACGATGAGAATAAAAAGTGTACAATGGGCACTGTGATGGGAGGGAGAAACTGGAAAACAAAAACATCCACTCTTCTGTGGAGGTGGACACATCTTTTTCATCAACCCACCTCCTCTTCGATTTCCATGCCAGCCAAGGTATGTCTTAGGCACTCAAACAAGTTTCAATTTTTTGAGGAATTTGGGTCAACTAACTATAATTAAGATGGTGAGACTTACTGAATGAAAAGTTTCGTTCTCCATCTCATATTGGATGTGCTAAACTCTTAATAGGATTATTAAAAGGCCCTCTTCTAACATTGGCCTCACGTGGTTTTTTTGTAGAATCTCCTCTTTGTCATCTGGTAATTTGAAATATCTAGTAATTTCGGTTAGTAGAGGGCAGAGGAGAATAGTTGTGAGGGTTTCATGAATGCATTCCTTCCTGCATGCATATTCACATTTTAGGGCTATGATTTAAACAAGAAACTTGTGATGGATAAATGTTTTTCCAATTTATTTAGTGCTTATGAGAACAAGAACCGATTAGAATGGGAGGTGGGTGTCCAATTCCATAATTTTCTATTGTAAACCAGTGAATTACTATGTTAGCATGCGAATGAATCATCAAGCATTTAATATATAGGAAATTTTCCTTTTAGGTCCATGTTCTGTAAATCTTAATCAACTAGCATGGTGTTTGTTATTTGGGAACCCAAAGCCCAAAATGAAATAAATGTGCTAGATGTTTAGTTTTGGGCCTTATTCTCTAGTAGCAAAAAAGGCCATTCAAAGTAGCATCTAGGTCGTGTCTAGCTAGAAATCTTGGATTTGGATAGTTAATGTATCTTATTGTGATAGGGTAAAATATTTACTATGAAAATATCATCTAGATATTGCTATAATTAGAATAATAGCTGATGTTTATGGGTACAAACCAACAACCTATAAGTTATAACATGTCAAGAAAAAGGCTCCTAATTATGCTTCTAAGTGCTAAGAGTTATTATATTTTATAAATCAAACCTTGTTAGGGTTGAAATATTGAATCAGATCAAAACTATTAGTATGAAATGATAGTATATTGGTGAGGGAATACCTTGAATACTATGTCTATTCATGTTACATAAAATGTGAGCTCAAGCAATGCCAAGTGGTCTAGGAAATACTAGAAGTATTTGTTCTTATATTTGCTACACTAATGCTATTACCTTTGGAAAATGAGGATGTTTGATATTTTTCCATGTATTGGGTTAGAGAAGCTAAACCCTAGTATTGAAACAAGGAGGATATAGGAAATCTATAAATCTTATGTCAGATAGGACATTGTACATATATAAATTGATTGATAGTGAAAGGTCAAGAAAACCATAGAACAAGATTGGAAGAGTCTTTTTAATACCTTTAGAGATTCTATGATAATGTTGAAACTCAATTTAATGGATCAAAGATGTTGGGTATTGAATCTTGAGAGTAAAATGACAGGTAGTCATCAACCCTAGATATTGCAAGAATGCAATAAGGGACTTTTAAAAAGGTTTGAAATACCTAAATCTTTACATTACATGGATATCCTGTATTAAGGATTAGTTCTAAGTCAGATTGGCTAGAATGGATTTTTTATACAGACTAGTTTGTGTCTCTACCAAATAAAGTAAGTAAAACTATAGGATGAGACAATTTCTATGATGAGTCAAAGGTGTGTGTCTAGATGGAATGACCAATCAGAATGATCATACTTAGATAGAAGGAATCTAGAGTAGCATGGTTGATTTAGTTTTGTAGGACACATCACTAGGACTCAGATGGAGAGACTTGACAGTTCCTTATATCTATACCCTTCATGAAGGGTAGGGCCACTTCCAGTTAGTAAGTGTGTAGGTGACTGCTTGAGTCCATGGTTGGAGGAAAAGCACTCAGATGGTTCGCTCCCTCTGTAGCAGAAGACTCATCGAGGCTTGTGAAGATAGATAACCACATTCCAGATGCAGTGAACTCCATGTTATGGCTTATGATAGTCAAACTTCTGAGGTAAAACTATTCCTTTTCCAATTGTATTTTATGTAATATAAATGAAAAGTGTAAGGACTTCTCTTTGATTTTAGTTGTGATTACATATGATTTCAAGTTTGAAATTATCATGAAATTTTTTACTTTATTTCTTGAGCTTATGCAAATGTAAGAAAAAAAAAATGTCTCCCATGGTTACTAAGTTATTTACCTTCTAGTAAATTATTGAGTTACTTGAGTATTAAGGGGAGGGATGTTACATATGGTAATAGAGCGAACCAGGTTCAACACATGGACCTATTGTTAGAGTAATAAGTTATCTCACTTAATTAATTACATCATATTGGTTAATTAATTAAGTCACTTATCACTTTAGTTACTTAAACTAAACTTAGGCACATTAATAATTATTTATTTATTATTTATTTGTTCACACTAGGGTTTCTTTTTAGGGTTTCCTTTAGGGTTATGCATACATTTCTTTTATAAATCAAGTCATCTCATGTAATTTATGAATTCCTGAATAATATTATTTGCACATCTTCATGAAAAGCTCTTGCTTTTTATGTTTTTCTCTTATGTGGAAGGTTTTTCTAGTTTGCATGTCTGATCTTGGTTTCTAACATGGTATCAGAGCCTTGATATGCAATCCCTTCTCAAATTTTTGGAGAATTTCAGTGCAGAGTTCGTTTGGGGTTCCTTGAGGGATCTAACCTTGAGCATTTTTTTGGTGCATTCTGGAGAAAAATGGACACCACCATCACGTTCGTAGCACCTAAAAACCCTTAGATCACCTGTCATTTTGCTCAAATCCTAGCAGTTGCAACAAAAGGCAAATTTTTTTTAGAGGTACATAGATCCGTACAGATCTGAGTTCCTCATTTTGCGTGCACACAAGCATAAGGTTTATAATTATGGTTTTTCAGAAAAATTCCACTGATCAGAAAAAAATATATTCAGGTTTTTTAAAAAAATTTACCTGCAAAAAAATAAAAAAACTTTATTAGATTTTTTTTGAAAGAGAAATAAAAAAAATATTCAAAAAATAAAAAGGCTTATTAAAAGCCTACAGGGAATCATACCCTACACTAACTTGCAGGGTATATTCCCTATGGTGTGGCCCACAAGGACCATTGGCAACATTCCACTGTCGACTAGACGATACCTTCCCTTGTTCTGGCAGCAACATAGCAATTGCCCGACAACAAAGAAATCCGGCGACCTCCACACAAAATTAGCGGCTCTACAAATCTTATGCATTTTTTTTATGCAGGGAATCCTATAGATTCCATAGGAATATTCAGGCGATCAACAATTTTTTCCGGCGAAGGAGTTTGTTTTCATTTGTCATGACGCCTGTCAAATTTTTGTAGATGGGCGTTTTTTCTCGGTGACGACCAGATGGCCGTCAAATTTTCACTCATGAAGTGTTGATGTCAACATGACGTCAGTGGCCATATGACACTCCAAGCCCCCCTCCTAGCCTCCATTTTCCCTAAAGGAGCAATTTTTTTCTTTTTGGCATAACTTGGGCATACAGAGTCAAAATTGGGAAAACGAGATATCGCAGGAAAGTTGGTTCCAAGAACTGTCCTATGGTGCAGTTTATTTTTCAATATTTTTCTATTTAGCTGCATTTATTGCTGTTTGAATTTAGATGTTAATTTATGGCTTCTGAGCTCATAAATTTTTTCCATGATCTCCGATTTTTGCCATCTTTGCGGTGTTGGAAAGGTATTGAGGAGCTCTATGTTGTTTTCCATGCACTTTTTTCTATATTTGTCCCAGGTTGATCGTTATTCCATATTTTTCCCGATGGGTGTTTTGGAGATTACTTGGATGTTTTGGCAGTTGGAAGGGTGAAACTTGAATCTTTGTACTTCATTTTAGTATCACATCATTTTATATTTTGTTTATGCATGTTTAGCATTCTATCCTTTTTCAATCATTGGGTATTGTAATAAATGAACTGATATAAAGTTCCATCAGGGGGGTTTCTCGCATAATAATCTGATTAGAGTGCAGTTTCACTTTGATCTCATCTTGATTTTGATGACAACTCGCATGGGTTGTATCTGGTTTCTATTGTTTCTTTTGGCCACATTTTTCTCATAGCTTGACACATATCAAATTCGCATCGGTTCACACTTTAGATTGAGAGTGGTGCAGGAGCACCTGGGAAAATACTAGGTTTATAGAAGTCTTGTATGAAGTTCTAAATTTTGTTGTGTTGTTCATAAGGTCATGTGACCATTGTGTTGAGTGCTTAGGGATGTTCTTGATTTGTGGGAAAGAAGTTGACAAGAGTTACTTAGTTTTAGAACATCATTTTGGCTAAGTTGTCAAAAGTTGCCAAGGTTTGCAAAACACAGTGGGTATTATAAATTTTGTTATTAGGTCAACAAGAGGTTCGACCAAAGGTTCTCAACTATTTTTGGAGCCTATGTAAGGGATGATTCAACCCTGGAGCAGGGTTAGAAGCTTTAATGTTTTTGTAAAATCTTGGAAAATAGAAGGAAACAACATTATATGCAGGAATTCTTGATTTTTGCATCTTGCTTGAGTTTAATGGATTAGATTTGTTTCTGTGTGGCTGTGGAATGTAGTGTAGTTCACATTCAATCATTTTGAATTCATTAGATAGCTTCTTGTACAATTTTTAAGCATATTTTTGTAAATAGTTCCGTGTTGCCCTGTTTCTAGTCTAAACCAGACTATTTTTATGAAATGGTGTGCTAGAGCACTTTTCCACTGTACAAACCGTACGGAATTTTGGAAAAATTGCCTAGATACCATGATTGTACATATGGTGGTTGCTAGGTTTTGTGGGAGCTCAAGAAATGCTAGCAAAGCTTTGCCCTAGGTGAGCCAGGCAGGGTCCAGCTAGGGTAAACCTGTAGAAAAAGCCTCATATCTTGCAGGGCATAAAGAATTTTGAAGGAATTATTTCTTTTGAATTTTTTTGAAGGTCTTGGCAGTGTGTAGGAGTTAGGAGGAGGCTCTATCAAGTTAATTGGAGGGAGAACTTTCTGACAGTCTGGAAACAACCATGAAAAGCTTAGAAACCCTAGCTTTTGGGTTAGTTTTGAGTGTGGATAGAGTACAGGCTGTGCAGGGCTAATACCCTAAAAATATTTAAGATGTAGGCATGAGAACCACCGTTCCCAAGAAAATAACCCAGGTCATTTGGTGGGTTTAGGAGGAAAAAGAATTTTATCACTGTTCAGAGGCCTAATTGGGGGCTCAAGGCTTGTAGCCTTTCAAACCCTAGAAAAGGAATTGTGTGAAAGAGATGGAAAGTTGGAAACTTGTGGTTGCCTAAGGACCCTAGATAGGCTATTTTGAAGCTTTGCAACACCTTCAAACCCCTGAAAGAATCTAGTAGAAGGTTGAGGATATTTGTTCTTTAAAGAAGAGTAAGGGCCGATGGAGAGCATGTGGCAAAGCACCAAGGTTGGCTTGGTAGAAGAGAAGCTTGTTGATGGAAGAGGGGTTGGTTAGAAAAACTAGGGGCACCTAGTCATGAGTAGGGACCTATAGGTTAGACTGGTGAAGCAAAACACCAAGGGGGTCTTACAAGGAAAGGCCTAGAGCAGGAATCAGTGATTGATTCCTCCAACCCCACTCCCTATCAGATTGGTATCAGAGCAAGTTAAAGATTTGGGAAGCATCTTATATGTCAGAGGTTGAGTCCAGTGATTCTTTCACCATGGTGAACAATGAAGAACTGGCTAAGATGGTTGAAGAGCAGGAAGAAGACAATAAACAATTAAGGGAAATAATAGCCCAACTTGAGGCAGCAGTGCGGAGTGCACAGTTTGAGGGAAGAATACCAAAAGAAGAAGAGGTTGGAGAGGAAGATAAGACCCTTGCACCTGACCCTGTTTTGAAGGAGGATCCTTTCTTGAAGGCATTGAAAGATTTGAGTGGGAAAGCACTTGAAGGCATACCACTTTTTAGTGGAAAAATGGAACCTGATTTAGTCATGGACTGGATAGAAGGAATGGAGAATCATTTTGAGTGTGATGGAGTCACTGAAGCATAGAAGGTGAAGGTTGCTAAGTCAAGATTGAGAGGATCAACCTTGACATGGTGGTAGTTTATTCAGACAGAGAGGGGAAAAGAAGGCAAACAACCCATATCAACTTGGAAAGGAATGGTTGCTAAAGTAAAGGAGACCTACATGCCAGATGACTATGAAATTCAATTGCACAAGAAGAGGCAAAGTATAAGCAGAAAGACCAAGATGTAAAAACTTATACTAAAGAGTTTCAAAAGCTTTGTATGAGGTCTAATGTGATAGAGGATGAGAGCCTCAAAGTGGCTAGGTATCTTAATGGCTTGAAAGGGAACATCCAAGAGGAGATGGCTCTTTTGAGTCCTAAAACAGTGCATCAATGTTATCAGTTGGCTATCAAGATTGAGGAAAGGAACAAGAGGAAGCAAGATCAAACTTCTAAGGGAAGAGGCAAAGGTAGAGATCAAAGAGATCAAAGAGGACAGCGTGGTGGCTACCAAGGTAGAGGTAGTGACCAAAGAAATCAAGGAGAATCAAAACTCACTGAGCATGGAGGTGAAACATCTTCAAGAGGAGGATATAACAGAGGTAGAGGACCTCAAGGAGGTTCAAATAGAGGAAGAGGAGCAGGCAGGAGCAATTCTTATTTTTCAAACATGAAGTGTTATCATTGTAATCAAATAGGGCATCTTGCTTATAGGTGCCTGAAGAAAGCATCATCAAGCAATGAAAAGAGAGTGGCCTATGCACAAGAGGACACCATGAGTCCTAAGGCATCTGAGGTCAGTCATATTGAATCTGAGGTAGGAGAGAATCTGATGTTTAATAGAGTTCTGATCAGACAACTAGTCAAGGAGGAACCTAAACAAAGAAGAGCTCTTTTTAGAGTAAGGTGCAAGATACTTGGTAAAGTATGCAAGGTTATAGTAGACTCAGGTTCAATAGACAACATAATCTCAGAGTAGGTAGTAATGAAACTGAAATTAGAAAAGTCACCTCATACTAACCCCTACAAAGTCACTTGGCTAAACAAAGGGCAGAGTGTTTTAGTTAATGAGCAAGTAACGATGGAATTTTCTATTGGAGGATATAAAGATAAGTTGGTTTGTGATGTTTTACCCATGGATGCATGCCATCTACTACTGGGCAGACCATGGCAGTATGACAAAAGTGTTAAGTATGATGGGAAGGAGAACACCATATCATTCAAGAAGGATGGAAAGACTTTCAAGTTGCAGTCACCGTTAGAAGAAGATGAAGGACAGTCAAAGACACCAAACATCATGTTGAGCAGTGGTAAGGAGTTTCTTACCAACCTACACCAAGGGGATGAAGGATATGTGATCATGATGAAATCCAAAGAGGAAGAAAAGGCTGAAAAGACAGTCATACCCGGAGCAGTACTAAACTTGTTGGATAAGTACAAGAGAATAGTTAGTGATGGTGCACCTGCAACTCTACCACCAAAGAGAGCCATAAGTCATCAAATTGACTTCATACCTGGAGCTTCATTACCTAACAAAGCAACATAAAAACTCACACCAGATCGGAATTTGGAGGTAGCTAGGCAAGTGCAAGAATTATTGGATCAAGGATTGATTCAAAAGAGCATCAGCCCATGTGCAGTACCAGTGGTTTTAGCAACCAAGAAAGGAGGTAAGTGGAGACTTTGTACTAATTCTAGGGCAATAAATAGGATCACCATTAGGTATAGGTTTCCTATTCCTAGAATTGAAGACTTGATGGATTGTCTTGGAGGTGCTCAATTCTTCACAAATTTGGATCTCAAGAGTGGATACCATCAGATCAAAATTAAGGATGGTGATGAGTGGAAGACAACTTTAAAGACAAATGATGGGTTATATGAGTGGAAAGTGATGCCATTTGGCCTCTCAAATGCCCCTAGCACATTCATGAGACTCATGAATGAAGTGCTTAAGGATTTCACAGGGATCTTTGTGGTAGTATATCTTGATGACATACTGATTTTCAGTAAGACAACAGAAGAACACCTCAAGCATGTGGAGATGGTTCTTAAAAGGTTGCAAGAGGAGAAGTTGGCAATCAACCTTGAGAAATGTGATTTCTTCAAGAAAGAGCTTGTTTATTTGGGTTTTGTAGTATCCAAAGGCTCATTAAAGATGGATCCAAGCAAGGTGAAAGCCATCCTAAACTGGCCTACACCAACCACAGCAACAGAGGTAAGGAGTTTTCATGGATTGGCCCAATTTTATAGAAAATTCATAAGGAATTTTAGTGGCATATGTGCACCAGTCCTAGATACTATCAAAGGTGGTCTGAAAACAAAGTTTAAATGGACTCAAGAGGCTGAGAAAGGGTTTGAAAAACTGAAACAAGAAGTGGCAACTCAACCAATTCTATTATTACCTAGTTTTGACAAGTTGTTCACAGTTGAGTGTGATGCAAGTGGAGTAGCAGTAGGAGGAGTACTTAGTCAAGAAGGTAGGCCTGTGGTCTTCTTTAGTGAAAAGCTCAATGAAGCCAAGCAAAAGTACTCTACCTGTGATCTAGAGTTATATGCTTTAGTGCAGTCCCTTAGGAAGTGGAGGCATTATCTTTTGCCCAAAGAGTTTGTGGTCTTTATTGATAGGGAGTGCAGTCCCTTAGGAAGTGGAGGCATTATCTGATAGGGAGTAGGGTTGGAGGAATCAATCATTGATTCCTACTCTAGGCCTTTCCTTGTAAGACCTCCTTGGTGTTTTGCTTCACCAGTCTAACCTATAGGTCCCTACTCATGACTAGGTGCCCCTGGTTTGTCTGACCAACCCCACTCCCTATCAGAGAGCCTATGGTTATTAATCCACATTGGGTCACATCTCAGTTTGAGGGCCACTAAATTTATGGTTAATGTTCACAAAATATTCATGGTATTTATTCATATGGAATATTTTTAGTCACAGTTTGGCATCAACATCAAGATACATAGCTTCCAAATTCTTTCATCATACCATTCCCTCTTATGGGGGGCATCATTTCATCTACTGTTGCTTCATAGATTCCAGGGTTGTTCTAGTTTGTGAGTTTTCTAGTGTTCCATGGCATTGGGTTTGCTATTGCATTATTATGATTCCTCCTGAGTCCTTCAGTGACTCTCATTTGGTTTCTTGTAAACATAAGTATCTTTCCTTGCTTGCCAGATTTTGGTTCTAGTGTTACTCCACAGTGTTATTCCAGTGCTTCTTTGCAACAGGTCATCTCATTGTAGGGGGGTTTTGTTCCACTGGGTTTTTCTTCTCTACCTCATTCATTGCATTTGTACATGGGTACCTGATCATGCCTTGTTGTAGGGACCCATTCATGCTTTCATGCATCTTTTACTTAGTGTTTTAGCTACTTCCTAAGTTCATCTTAAGGGGGGGTGTTTGAGTAATAAGTTATCTCACTTAATTAATTACATCATATTGGTTAATTAATTAAGTCACTTATCACTTTAGTTACTTAAGCTAAACTTAGGCACATTAATAATTAATTATTTCTGTACACTAGGGTTTCCTTTAGGGTTATGCATACATTGCTTTTATAAATCAAATCATCTCATGTAATTTATGAATTCCTGAATAATATTATTTGCACATCTTCATGCAAAGCTCTTTCTTTTTCTATTTTTCTCTTATGTGGGAGGTTTTTCTGGTTTGCATGTCTGATCTTGGTTTCTAACACCATGAGCTCATTACGAGAAAACTCATTAAATAGTTAGCAGATTGGCTAAGGTTTAAAACTAGTTTGATGCCAAAATGGCATAGAAAAAAAAAACCAAGAAAACTATTAGGAACCCTATTTTTTTCCATCAGCTACCCAAGTCAATGGCTAAGAGAAATCCAACTGAGGAGTTAAAAATCTAAGAGCAATTTTTTTTGTTAAGGTTGCATATTGAAAAGATTTTGAGACTTTGACTAGAAAGGTAAAACCTTGGTCAGTTACTAATCAGACTAAGAGCTCAGGTAGAGTAGTGTCTGTATGAATTTAAGATTACTATTTTTTTTTCAAGAATTTAAGGATGGGAAGATCCATAAGTAGTTAACTAGGTGCAGGGGCATTCGAGTGTTGGAAATCCTTGACACTATATCAACAACACCTAGAAAAGATGGGTTCTAGTCTAACTTCTAGATGGCATAGAATGAGCCAAGTGGAATAAATGGACCATTAAAGGATAAGTAGTGTTATATTGGAATAGAATACAAAAAAAATGGTTGAGAACTAGGTACTTTCCTTTTGGTAGAGCTATAAATTACAACCGAATTGGTGAATGTAATCATCATCGAGATATTTAGTCAAATTGTTAAAGTTTTAACAAGTAACCTATTCAGTGAAGTATGAAATATAGTTTTTTAATGTAGAACGAAAGAAAATAAGTTTGTGTTCTAGTTGTAATCTTTGTGTGTTGCTATAAAACGATCTTATAATATCACCTAGCAGGTGAATGATAGATACTCCAAGAAATAGGAGTGAATCTGATATAACCTTTTTATTTGCAATTTTTTGAGCATGATGAAAGTCTTAAGGGACTTATTTGTTTGATGTGCTTGTAAAAAAATCTCTAACCCACTATAAGCTTTTGGAAAATCTGAATATAGTGCAACAATCTACTCCCTTGTAGTGACTTAGTCAAGTCACGTAGTGCATTAACAGTGTTCTTCTAAATTTTGACACTTCCTTGGATTTTTGGTAAAATTCCTTTAAATAATGGCAAGGATTGTCATTATTTTATTTCTTTATTTCAAATGGTCTAGCCACCAAATTTTTGAAGATTATTTATCTTATGACCGGTTGTTCAAAATTTGATTTATTGTTGAAATAAAATTGCTTATATTTTGATATTGAGTTGAGTTTTTGTGGTGGCTATACAAGAACTTTTTGGTTGTTCACTGGGTTTGATGCAATTTTCTTCTCTATCATGTCTTGGATGGGCCTCTGATGGATTGTGTAAGGGAGTAAATTGTAGAAATGCACTGGTATATCCTTAGCTTTATAGAAGAAAGAAACCTTAGGTGTAAAGGAATTGGTTCCAAACCCTTTTAGGGTTATATATTTAATATGTAAGCTATCAAAAGCTCTTATGTGGATATCACTTTTTGAACCTTGTGTTATGGTATGTGGGTGGATAGGTAGTCTAGTAAGCCCAAGTGAATAGTCTCTCCAAGTCGAGCAAGGTGGTGAACCATTACTATGTGGATTGTAAAGCGTATGTATATAAAAATACTATGGCCATAGTGAGTGTTGTTTCCACAATGTGCACTCGCCAGTTCATAGTACTCCAGACACTTAGCTAACCAGAGTTGTGGTACTTAGTAGGAGGGTATCCTTAGTAGTGCGATAGAGTTGGTTAAGTGGGGGTACACACTAGAGCTCAGATGGAAACTGAGAGGGTTCCAACACAACCTTTCATTGAAAGGTAGGACTGCTTCTAGGCAGGAAGTGTGCGGGGAATCACTTAAGTCCGTGGTTGGAAGGAAACAATAGCTAGGTGATGCTTTCGCTCTTTTCAGTGGCATGCTAAGTCTTGGAGGACAATTGAACTAGAAAAGGAATTCTGATCCTTTCTCTTGTATTTGCTTATCAGCTTATTTTAATGATGCATGAAATAAATGAAATCGGTACTTGATGAATAACCTTTTCAGCTAGAAAAGTGAAGGTCGATGTTACTCTTTGTATCTTGCATGATGAATAGTGGTACCTTACTTAATGTTGTTAACCTTTGGTGAAATTCTCTTGGAAAACCTATGTTAAAAGTAGTTGATTGCTACACGTAGAAAGAGTATCCACCTTTTATGGTGTTTGATATAACAACTTCTATAATTTTTCTATCAAGATGACTCGATTTGTAACATTGGACAAAAGAAGATGTCAAACTCCTATAAGTTGGGTAAGCTAGAAGATAGGATTAGCATTACTCTAGAGATGTCAGAAATGGATAAACAGACCATAACCGATCAGAAAAGATTGGTGGAAGCTAATGATAGATAGAAAAGTTAAGTAATTGCCAACCAGACACTAATACAATTCTCGGCTAGAGAAGAAAGTTTCATAAAGTAAGGAATGATTTCCAAACCAACTCATAGATATAAAGGACTCTTCAAAATTCTTGAAGTTATCATTTCAATTGATTACAAAATCATTCTATTATCAGCTATTACCTGGAGGTATATAATGCTTTTTATGAAGTATATGTGAAAATTATATAAAATATGATAATTATATCCTTAGAATGTTATACAAGTACATGACTGGGGAGTGGTCATGATTGAGCTTGTTAAATGCAAACTCTAGTGGGACCACTATCTAGAGGGTAGTGTGATATGGAAAGTTTATGATGATTTTATATTTTCTAAATTGTTTATGCTTTTGCAGGATAAACAATTTTTTTATCTTATTAAGGTTTTAGAGGCACTGGATCATCGAGGATGATGACTCTTGCGCAGGGAGATATGTTACACCCATAACTTTAACTATGTTTTACTTTTTACTTTTGAAGTAATTAGTAGATGATTACACATGATTCGATGATTTGATGTTTAGGAAAAATTTCTGGAAAAATCAATGTTTTCATGAGTTATGCTTATTTGAATACAATGGACGTGTGTTTAAAAGTTATCAAGGTGTGATGATTTCATAAGGACTATGAAATGGTTAATGATACACTAATGTCGAGTTGGTGATTGTAAGTTGCATTCAGGGAACATGTTTCCGCCCCTCTGAGAAAGGGAGGGAGAGAATCATCAGAGAAAAGGGTATAGATACAAGGAAAAGAATAGGTTGTTGCCATCTTAGGTCTAGTGTTGATGAAAAATGGTGAACCTAGTTGAGTCGGGTAAGTGCTACTCAACCCTTTTGTTCATAGTTTATTTCTTGATTCGACAAGTTGTCGATGTTGTTTAAAGTCTAGTTCATGTTGTTAAAATGCTTAGAAGCTTGTTGATAGTTATATATTAGTCAACCTTTGTGTTGATATGATTCTCTTAAGGGTTATTAACTCTCTTTTTATTATATAAAGAAAATGAATATATGAATGTATGTATACCTTATCGATAAGGTAAGCATATGTACTCGTACACATATAGATGGGTGCATGGATGCATATGTGCGTACAAAGACATAGAAAATGTCAATGTATAAACATTTACATTCAAGTACGTATGGATACATATGTGCATGCATAAGTTATTGCGATCAAAATGACTCACATATAAGTTTATTCAAATATATGATGTGTTCAATCTTTATACATTTATTCTTGACTACTCTCACTATGATATTGCATAAAGACATTAATCATTATGATAATATTGAAGTAGATATTGGGGGGGGGGTGACTTTGCTTTTGTGTCGACGTGAAAATGAACGTCATCAACTTTGTATGGTAAAGTTGATATAAATCTTAGAAGTTTTAATATTTATATATAATATGGGATCATTTAAAATGGCTAATCTAGTCGTAGAGCTTATTGTTTAGCTCAAATCTTATGCGAGGAGCACATTTTGAATTTGAAAAGGTATCATCTTGTTTTTAATGCCAACATGAGCCTTGAAAGGCTGCGAAATACTAATTCATCGTTGGAAATAGATTGAGAAGGTTTAAAAACATTAATAGAGGCCATCAAGGGAAGTTAGCATGATTTCAAGGTGGCTTAAACCTTATTCGATAGCAATTCAAATTCTCCACTTTCAAACCCCAACTCTAATCACATCACTTAGCATGGTAATTGTTTTTTATTATTAACAAAATACATATTCCAAGCAAGTAGATGATATAGGGGAGGATAAGAATCATGGTGGAGGAACAGATTAACAAATTCTTCGCAACCAATTCTTTAACCACTTTTTGGAACTAATTTCTAGAACCACCTTTCTATCAGGGAGAAGGGATGTCTTTTGAACTTTGATGTATGGGCGGAGGAAAAGGGAGACAATAGTAAAAAAAATTTGGGAGGACAATTCACACAAAAATTTAATAAAAGATTCTCCAATACCTCTGTATATTGAAAATTCTCTGGTTGATAGAGGGCGGTTATAGAACATGCTCAACATCCCTGCTTAACAGAAAGCAAAAGGAGAAATGGAGAAGGGAAATGATAACAATGAGAATAATAAGTGAACAATGGGCACTGCGGCGGGAGGGAGCAGTTGGAAAACAACAATGCCCACTCTTCTGTGGATGTGGAGACATCTTCTTCTTCATCACCCCACCTCCTCTTCAATTTCCACCCTGACCAAGGTATGTCTTGGGCACTCAAACAAGTTTCAATTTTTTGAGGAATTTGGGTCAACTAACTATAATTAAGATGGTGAGAATTACTGAATGAAAGGTCTCGTTCTCCATGTTAGATTGGATGTGCTAAAAGTCTTAATAGGATTATTAAAAGGCCCTCTTCTGACATTGGCCTTAGGTGGTTTGTTGTAGAATCTCCTCTTTTTCGTCTAGTAATTTGAAATATCTAGTAATTTCGATTAATAAAGGGTAGAGGAGAATAGTTGTGAGGGTTTCATGAATGCATCCCTGCCTGCATGCATATTCACATTTTAGGGTTGTGATTTAAACAAGAAAATTGTAATGGATAAAGGTTTTTCCAATTTATTTAGTGCTTATGAGAACAAGAACCGATTAGAATGGGAGATGGGTGTCCAATTCCATAATTTGTTGTTGTAAACTAGAAAATTTCTATGTTAGCATGTGAATGAATCATTGGGCATTTAATATATAGGCAATTTCCCTTTTAAGTCCATGTTCGGTAAAGCTTAAATAGCCTGCATGGTGTTTGTTATTTGGGCACCCAAAGCCCCAAATGAAAGAAATGTTCCAGATGTTTATTTTTGGGCCTTATTTTCTAGTAGAGAGAAAGGCTAGTCAAAGTAGCATCCAAGTCGTGTCTAGCTAGAAATATTGGATTTGGATAGTTAATGTATCTTCTTTTGACAGGGTCAAATATTTACTGTGAAAATATCATCCAGAGATTGCTATAATTGGAATAATAGCTGATGTTTATGGGTACAAACCAACAACCTATAAGTTATAACTTGTCAAGAAAAGGCTCCTAATTATGCTTCTAGGTGCTAAGAGTTATTATATTTTATAAATCAAACCTTGTTAGGGTTGAAAGATTGACTCAAATCAAAACTATTGGTATGAAATGATATTATATTGGTGAGGGAATACCTTGGATACTATGTCTATTTGTGTTTCGTAAAATGTGAGCTCAAGAAATGCCAAGTGGTCTAGGAAAGACTAGAAGTATTTTTTCTTATATTTTCTACACTTATGCTATTACCTTTGGAAAACGAGGATGTTTGATATTTTTCCATGTATTGGGTTAGAGAAGCTAAACCCTAGTATTGAAACAAGGAGGATATATGAAATCTATAAATCTTATGTCAGATAGGAAATTGTTCATATATAAATTGATTGATAGTGAAAGGTCAAGAAAACCATAGAACAAGACTGGAAGAGTCTTTATAATACCTGTGAATGGTGATCCTAGACCTGCACAAACACAAAGAACAAACACATTATTAGTCCAATATGCAAGTTAGAAGAAACATTCCCCATGAAATTCATTTGAAATACAAAGAAGAAGTAACATGAAGAACAAAAATAAAAGGTATGAAATCCTATTCAATGCAAAAAACTCTCAATCCCATGGGGGAATTGGTGCTATTTTGATGTGGCAAATAGCCCTTTCCCAATTCCTTGCAAGCTTGATGATGATTTATTGATGATTGTTGCTCCTTGATGAAATTTCTCCATAACCTAGCCATGAAATGATAAAAACTTATAAAAATGGATGAAGGTGGATGAAGATTGCTGAAAAACTTGAAGATAATTTAAATGCATAAACTTGTGGATGATTTTGTGGATCCAAATTCAAAAGAAGAGGCTTCTATTTATAGAAGAGAATGATGGAAGAATAAGCCAAAGGGATGAATGTGGGATAAAAGACCAACCAATAGCATAAAGCCACTTGTCAACATGCTATTGGAGAGGGATGGAGCACATTTTGGTCAACGCACATGATAAATTCCATTAGATTCAAATTTGAAATTTGAAAGTGGCATGTTGGAGGGAGAAGAAAATGGAGTTAATGCCACTTGGCTCAATGCAAAGGACATGTAAGAGGCTTTTAATGCCTTGTTGGAGAGGACAAGTCCTTTTGGAGGGAATTTTTCAAATTTGAGGAATATTCCATCTTTGATGCCTTTTTGAATGGAAATTGAAGATTTATAAATCAATTAAATTGATTTTCTTGAGCAAGTTGCAAAAGCTAGAGGATTTGAGTGATTAGGATTAAGATTAATCAGGATTTGATTAATTTAAAAGGAGATTAGTTGATGTGACAATTTGATTTAGATCTTTAGATTAATTTAAATCAAAATGAGAGGCATAATGATTTTAGACTTGATTAAATAAAGTTTGATTTATTTAATTAAAGAGAATGGTGTTAGTTTTAAATCAAATTAATAAATTTATTTAATTTAAATGAGATGACTTTAGAGATTAATTAAATAAAATGAATTATTTAATTAAAAGAGAGACTATAGGATTAATTAAATAAAATGACTTATTTAATTAATAGGAGGTGATGATTTAATCAGATAAAATTGACATATTTAATTAAAAGACGAAATGTGATGAATTTAATCAAATAAAGATTATTCAATTAAATTGTTAGTAAAGGAGATGATTCTGGATGAACTGGTGTTAGTAAATCAGGATAAGATGCATGTATATTTTTCATGTCTACATTTTTCCCCTCTTTGAAGCAATGTACCTACTACATTGGTTCAAAGAATAACCTTTCCGCGATCAAAATTCAAAAAATTTCTGATTTTTTTCAGATGCCCTAGGGGAAAGAAGTATACTGGTAAATTGCCCCCTCAAGAGATTGAGCGAAAAGTTTGATTTGAGGGTCAATCTTGTGACAAAGATGTTCAAGATGGATGTATGGATGGTTATGATAATGATGCAAATAAGATGGTTTTAAGATACTTAGAACAACAAATATATATTATCCTAAACAACTTAAATGATAATGCAATGCATGTGAGATGATAAGTGTTTCCTATATGATATGATATGCGGCATGCTGATGGTTTGTGGATGCAAGATGGATGCATTAGTGATGGTGATTAACTGATCCTGGTACCATGTTAGCGCAGAGAGAAGAAAGAAGAAATAAGATGATGAAAAGAGGATCCAACAAGTCCATGATCTATGATACTTTATTAGAGATGATGATGATGATGACGATGATGCTTTTCTTATCAAGAATTGGGATTTTAAAAGGGCTACTTACCTTATGTTTGATAACACACATAGATACAATGCATCTAGGTATAAAGAACCAAGATGGTGTTGCACCTAGTGTGATGGAATTTGACTCAACAAATAGATAGGAGTATTCTTGTTCACACCTGACATACAAAAACCTTACTAGGATGTACTTCAGATATTTCAAATTTATCTTAGAACAAAACACAGAAAGGAAAAACCTAACAATGTAATAGTCAATAAGTTTCCCAAAACACCTTCCATACATACTTAACAAAGCAAGTATTCACCAAGGTTATATTACAAGATCATCCAAAAAGCATAACAAAAAAAAAAGATAATGATCGTTTCCCCATTCCTTTCTCTCTAAATCATTTTGATAGAAATCATCGAGAGGTCATTGGAATGAGCACAATAAGATAAATCAAAGAAAAGATCAAGTGAACAAACAAGCCAATGTTCTTGATACCACCAGCCAAGGGGATGTGTTTTGTTTAGGATAAGTATCCAAAGTGTTTTTCCAATAGCTAATGCCCATTTTAGGAAGGATGCATCCTAGGACATGTTAGTGGATGGCGGCAAGTTGATAAGTTGCTTGAAAGGCTATTGATATAAGGTCGATTGACATGTTTGCGAATGATCAAGAGTTTGATTTTGCGTTTAAAAGTTTGTTGTTTTGATTTTGATTTTGCATTTGAAGTTTGTTTTTGCTGATTGTTGTGGTTGTTTCTATTTGTATTGTGACAGTTGATTTATTATGGATGATTGATTATTGAAGATGAAGTGAAATGAGACAGATGGATTTTTCAAATATTTGGATGTTTTTGAAATGTTTTGAGGCTGTTTTTGGTATTTTCAAGATGTTTTACAATTTTTTTTATTTTCAAATTTTCCAATGTTTTTGTGTTTTCTGAGATTTATAAATATTTTTGGATTTTTTGTTTTTTGATTTTTTTGTGTTTTTGTGTCTCAGGGGTTGATCAAAGATTAGTCTTGCCTACGTTTAAGCTTAGAGATGACGTAGTTCAGATTCCATTTTTTTGACATTTTTTCTAACTTTTTAACCTATTTTGGGATTTTGATATGTTTTGGATGTTTTTGGATTTTCGCATGATTTTGACTATTTAGATATGGATATGTGATGATATCAATGATCTGTTTTGGGATTTTGTTGAAAACCAAGCTAAGGTTGATTGATTGGATCGATGGATTGATGATGATGACATTGTTGAGGATACACAATGATGCAAGGATAGTGTTAAGCAACACAAGGATTGGGAAGGATATCCCAACATGATGAGGGATTGATTGGATTTGATTAATCAAGATTGATGATGATAACATTCTTGAGGATAGACAACAATGCAAGGATAGTGTTAAGCAACACAAGGATTGGAAAGGATATCCCAAGATGATGAGGGATTGATTGGATTTGATTGATTAGGATTTTGAAGCTTGATTTGAAACAAAATTTGTTTGAATGATTTGATGTGACATTGACGCACACATTAGATGTGATTGATATTGATTTTTTGGATTGATGTATGATGAAAGATAAAGCTTGATAAGGAACATATTCTTGTCAAAATATGCCATGGGTTAGTGATTTGGATTTTGGATTACAAATGCTTTGACCAATTTGATTTCACATTTTCCAATGTTTAGATCACCACATACGTTGGAGGATATGTGTCAAGATTTATTCCCAAAGCAAGATGTAAATATCTGCCCCTAGTGTCTAGCAATGTATGGAATTCCATGGATGGATGCTTGGATAGGTGTGTGGATGGATGGATATGGTAAGCACACAAAAAATGTCAAGGATTATCTTGTGATAAGATAAGGTGTTCGAATAAAGAATGCCCATTTGGATAATGCTTCATGGCTCAGATAATGTTGGATAGGATCTAGGATAAATGAAAATGACCCATGTCAATATGTTTACCATAAGCAAGTGTAAAGTGTGCCCCAAAATTTTACCAAGATCAAGATAATTTGGACTGTGGATGTAGATGGATGAAAATGGATTGGATAAATGGTTCATGGATGAATGGAGTTATTATGGATAAGATGGATGGAATGTTGGCTTTATTATGGATGAGATGAGATGCTTCCACTTGAACTAGCGCATGGAGATGTTCGATTCTACACATGATGCTTGTTTGCTAGGTTTTCATCATGGTACCTTCCCAAAGTGCCACCGTAGTGGTTTTCACTAGAGGATGAGTTTTTTTTACTATTTTTAATCCTTTTTCTAATTTTTTTTGGAATTTTATATTTTTTATATTTTTTTGTATTTTTTGAAAGATTTTAAGCTCATGCTAAATCACCTAGTGGTGTTGATGTAGATGCTTCTATCATAATGTGCCATCGATATCTTGCTTGAAGAAGTTTCTTTTCTAAGATACGTGCACTTGAATGCAACTTTTGAGATTCATGATCTGCTTTGTTGATACCAGAGTTAACTTTATCTTTGTGTGCACATCGCAATAGAGTGCCTTCTAAATCCTTATGATGGAGGGTGGCTGCCAATACATGGTAAATGTGAGAATTGGATATCATGCATGGATGCATGGATGGAGTGTATTTAGGAATAAAAGATGGATTGGTTGATAGTTTGGAATCTTTGACTCTCCAAACTTGGGAAGATGAGCAATAAAGGGTGGATATAAAAGTGTGTATGGAATTAGGACCAACTGTTTGATATACTTTGTACGTTGCTTGAGAATCCTGCTTTTACTTTTGTGGACATCTTTGATGGATACTTTTCCCTTTTTTATTTTTCCCCATTGTTTCTTTGACTGATGGAGTTTGATAGGGATAATCTTTCTTTGTATTCTTTGGTATCCATGTGTATTTTATTTGTCCATTATGCTTCTCAACTTCTTTTTCTTTGATGATGTTCTTCTTGTTTTGATTCACATCCTTCTTTTGATGTTGGTCCCAATTTGTGGATGGGGTGATGGGTGGATGAAGATTCGTGACATGGCTGGTTGTAGTATTGGAATTGGTTTCATCATAAGGATTCTTCGTGCTCTCTATGTTGAAATTTTCTTGAGACATAGTTTCCCCCAGTATGGTGGTAATATCACCTTTTTTCTTTGATTCTAGAGCATGTTTTGAGATGTCTTGTTCAATAAGCATTCTCTGATAAATGACCACTACAAATGACATTATTTCAATTTGTTGCTCTACTGACTCTGGAATATCCTGTTCTATCTGACCTGTTTCCTTGAATGGATAATGTTGGATATCTTCACACATGATGTCCTTAGTCTAAATTTTGGATATATCTGATCCTAATGTTGACAACTTAGTTTGACTATAGGAATCAATAACTTGCTATTTTTGTGTAATATTGTCAGGAGTAAAGGAATCATGTTCTAAATGAAGATCATCTATGTGTCCATCTAAACAAAGCATCTCATGGGTAGATGGAGGAGTATGTGCCATGAGGATGTGATCATCATTTGTGACATCTTGTATAGATAGGAGAGTGTCCATTAGATCATTGTAGTATTTTGGAGATAAATTTTTTTGATCTTGATTAATTTTGGAATTTATTTTGACGTACTTTGGATCAAGTTCTTGACATGGGTCATTTTCAAAGGATGGATTGCTTACAAAGGGTTCTTGGATGTCTTGATTAGGCATGGGAAATGGCTCAATATCCTCTTGATCTTTGAGTGGATTTGGATAAAGTATGGAGTTGAATATTCCTTCAATATCGGCAACCATGAGGTCAAAGGATGTCAGTATGTTTTGGAAAGGACCACTGCTATACTTTGGTGAAAGATGTTGATCATGCTTTGGATTAAATTATTGAGATATGTCCTCTAACTCATTGGATGATGTAGAGGTATTGTCAAAATGATCATTGGTGGAAGGATCCCCGATTATTAACACTCCTTGAAATAGATCATTGTCGGATATTATTGAGGGGTTTTTATCATGATAAAAAAGTGACTCTTGATGTATGTTGAGTTGATCTTTGGATGAGGTAGAAACATCTTCAAGGTGCTCATTGATGGATAGATCTTGATCATTTTTCTCAATAATTTTGGTGGAGAGATTGTCACTATTATCACTTGTGGTTGAATCTTCATCATTGTCCCCGACAGTTATTATTTTTTGATCAATAAGGTCTTGGATGATATTTTTGAGTTGAATACAATTTGATGTTGTGCACGTCCCTTTATTTTGTGAAAATCACAAAGGCACTTCTCGTTATACCCTGGTGGTTTAACTTGAGGCTCTTGATAATTTTCATAAATGGGGATTTTGATGATATTTTCTTGTACCAACTATTGTATGACTGATTCGATTGGTTCCCCAAGTGGTGTGTATTTTCATTTGTTACCTTGTGAGATTTGTACTTTAAATTGACCTTGTGGTGATTGATTTTGGAGATGTGGTGATTGATCTTTGAGATGTGGTGATTGATTTTGTTGTTGATGTTGTTGATCTTGATATCCAACTTCTTGACATTGGAAATATTGTTCATGATGTGGTTGTGGACACAACTCAATGCTTTGATGACATGGTTTAACCAATGGAAGAGTGTATTGATTTTGGGGTGGAGATGTCTCTTAGCACAATGAATTAACTATTTTGGCAAGTGAAGCAATTTGAACTCGCAAAATTTGATCTTCATTTTGATCGTGACACCCTTGATATAGTTGATTTGGTTTTTGTTCAAGTAGATTTGGAATGTATACTTGTGGTGTTTTATATGGGATCATGGAAAAATTGATTTTGGACAATGTTTTGATTTGGGATGATGTTTAGATTTGGCATTATAGGTTTGAAATTGAACATTCTTGTGGTTGGTAATCACATTGCCTTGATTTAGGTTTTTTTGTATGGTGTTACCTTGACTTGGATCAATACATGGAGTCGTTAACATATTGTTTGGACTTTGAACAACATTTGCATGATTTGAAAACATATCTATTCCAAATTTTACCAAGTGTGTATTTGAAATGTTCATGTTTGGTAAACTTGTACTTGGTATATTCACATTTGGCATGTATGGATTTGGTGGGATAATACTTTGTTTTGTTGAAGACTCATGCATTGAATTTTTGGTTGATAGATTTGTAGGTTTGGACTTTGATTTAAATATACCATAGGGAAAGGTGTTCCAAAATTTAGATTGGGCATAATCACATTTGTTGTACCATTGAGGTTTGTAGGATATTGTGATCCCATGTATGGATTGTATAAATGTGAGTTTGGATAATCCATTGGTTTCGTAAGGCTTTGATAGTTTGGTTGACTTAGATCACTCATGATGTATGGAGAAAGTTTATATTCCATGTTCTTCTTTTGTTTTGACCTTGTTGACCTCTAAGGGATTTAGGACCAATGATGAGATGAAGGATGAAAGGGGTGAATAATATGGGTGTTGAACTTTTAGGAACCTTGGAGGAATACTAGACTTTAGGATTCTTTGGATTTTTTGATTTGGATAGGATTTGATTTGATTTAGATAATGGACTTATAAACCCTAAGATATCGGATGTTATCTTGGAATAAACTTGTCCACAAGGGTGATAATTTAACTAGATGTATGAGGAAGGGTTCATCCACACACACTTAGCCAAACAAGGTGATTTTGATGTTGATTTGAAGGATTTTTCCAAAAGTCTAGTATGAATGATTTTTCCAATGGTTCAAAAGTCGTTTGTGAGATGGGTTTTGATTGATGTTTGAGATGGATGAAATGATTGGTTGTTTTGATCCTAAATGAACCTAAGAGGGCCTTGTTTACAAGACCAAGGTTTTGAAGAACATGCTTTACCCTAAGAGTACTTCAAACCAAAATACCAATGTTTTTCTTGGAACATCATAAGATAAAAGATAATAAGCACATGTGTGGGGTTCAATTGATTTCATCTTGATTAATGAATTTATTTTACCACATCCAATGTATTGCTTATGTTTTTCAAACTAAATGTCTAATGTCTCAATTTATTTTCATCCCACAAGGTCCATTACGTGGAAATCGAGAGAATTAAGGAAATAGTTCCCTAATGTTGACTTTAGTGAGAAAAAATTGAGAGAAAAACCAAAATACTTAGAAACCTCTAAGAATAAAATCCCTAGGGCAAGCAATAGCACTTGAATTTTGTTAAAGGTGTTTGCTCTTCCTAAAGGGTTTGAAATTTGATGATCATGTTGAATGTTTTTTCAATGTTTAGGATCCAAGAAAAATGTGTAACTAACTCAAAAATTGCACAAGCCCTAGGATAGAATGAGACAATATTTTTTGAGTTCCCAATTGGATAGATCCAACTACGCTATTCTTAGCAGATGATTAGAAGCTTGACCACATAGGCTCCCCCTTACAGTGCACTCGCTTCTTAGGTCAGGAAAGCTTCAGTACCCATGAATCTCCTATGGCATACTTCTCATTCTACTAAAGAACCATAAGAATTTGGGGTGGCTTCAGAACGTATGTTTTTGCACCAACAAATAGATAAGGATTTTTGGCTTCTAAACAAAAGGTTCTAGTATAGGAATTTCGTTCATGGGGGATCATCCATATGGCAAGAGACCATTGATTCCCTTCTTGTTCGAAAAATCCTTGTGATACTTGAACTTTCCTCAAGTACCCACACTTATATACTGGGTGGAAGTCGCTTGGATTTAGTGTGTTCCTAGTTGGGTCATTCCCTAGGGTGATTACTTTTTCCCACTAGGTAGACCCTCTAAGGGTAAACAAAAGGAAGCAAGCACATTTTTAGTTTGATCAATATTTGTTTGCATGATCAAAGAGAGAACACACACGATACATCTAACTCACACTAGCAAGCTTCAATGTTCAATTTTAAGAGCCCAAATTGAAATATGGAGGAAATATTTTATAAAACTTACTGTCACCAAAAGGAATTTTGATTCTTAAGATCGTCGTGAAGTGCGAGAGAAGTGCATACGCCCTTTTAAATGAGATTACTTTGTATAAGAGATTACAAAACACAAATGACACATGTTCATTTTAACGTTCAAAGCAAGAATGGATTTCTTTTTAAGCACCAAGATTGAAATGTGAAGATTGCTTGTTCAATTTTGAAACCTCAAAAAAAACTCTAGTAAGTTGCCTAAGGTTCTTTTTAATCCCTTTTTTTTATTCTTTTTAAGCCCAAATGAAAATTATTGAGTCCTAAAAAGCTTGAAGATGACAAAGTCCTTAGAAACAAGATTATAATTGATCCCCAAAGTGTTTCAACACACTTGATACAATCATGTGATAATTATTTTTCTTTCACTTCCATGCTCCATGATCCTTTAAAACCTGCAATCCAAGCTCCAAATGTTAGATGAAATCAAGAAACAAGAAGATATGAGGGTTAGATAAATGATTAAGCATAAAACCCTAAAATTTAGACCAAGTTTCATTGTGATTTGACATTGGGTAAAAATTTGAAAATTTTAACTCTATCAAAATTGAGAAACACCTACACCATTTTAAGATTGAGTGAAAAAGCAAGAAAGCAAAGGTGACGCCATTTGAAACACAGAGGCATGGGCGTTGTTTGAGTGCAAACAACAATGCTATAATGATAGCGACCTTGTTTGAGGATTTGAGCAGCGCTCTGGTGAAACTAGTGGCACTGTTTGGAAAAACAGAGACCACATATGTGTCACTATTTCCTCCAGTGGCGCTATTTGACCTAGAAAGACAAAAAAATATAAAAAATAGTGGAATTTGACCAAAAAACATGTTAATTTTGAAAGATTCTCCCTCCTTTTAGCGCCAAAATGTGAATGGTGATCCTAGACCTACACAAACACAAATATCAAACACATTATTAGTCCAATATGCAAGTTAGAGGCAACATTCCCCATGAAATTCATTTGAAATACAAAGAAGAAGAAATAACATGAAGAACACAAATGAAAGGTATGAAATCTGATTCAATGCAAACAAACTCTCAATCCCATGGGGGAATTGGTGTTATTTTAATGTGGAAAATAGCCCTTTCCGAATTCCTTGCAAGCTTGATGATGATTTATTGATGATTGATGCTCGATGAAATTTCTCCATAACCTAGCTATGAAATGATAAAAACTTATAAAAATGGATGAAGGTGGATGAAGATTGCTCAAAAACTTGAAGATAGTTTAAATTCATAAACTTGTGGATGATTTTGTGGATCCAAATTCAAAAGAAGAGCATTCTATTTATAGAAGAGAATGATGGAAGAATAAGCCAAAGGGATGAATGTGGGATAAAAGACCAACCAATAGCATAAAGCCACTTTTCAACATTCTATTGGAGAGGGATGAAGCACATTTTGGTCAATGTGCATGATAAATGCCATTAGATTCAAATTTGAAATTTGAAAGTGACATGTTGGAGGGAGAAGAAAATGGAGTTAATGCCACTGGCTCAATGCAAAGGACATATAAGAGGCTATTAATGCCTTGTTGGAGAGGACAAGTCCTTTTGGAGGGACTTTTTCAAATTTGGGGAATATTCCATCTTTGATGCCTTTTTGAATGGAAATTGAAGATTTATAAATCAATTAAATTGATTTTCTTGAGCAAGTTGCAAAAGCTAGAGGATTTGAGTGATTAGGATTAGGATTAATAAGGATTTGATTAATTTAAAAGGAGATTAGTTGATGTGACAATTTGATTTATATCTTTGGATTAATTTAAATCAAAATGAGAGGCATAATGATTTTTAGACATAATTAAATAAAGTTTGATTTATTTAATTAAAAAGAATGGTGTTAGTTTTAAATCAAATAAAGATAAATTTATTTAATTTAAATGAGATGACTTTAGAGATTAATTAAATAAAATGAATTATTTAATTAAAAGAGAGACTATAGGATTAATTAAATAAAATGACTTGTTTAATTAATAGGAGGTGATGATTTAATCAGATTAAATTGAATTATTTAATTAAAAGACAAAATGTGGTGAATTTAATCAAATAAATATTATTCAATTAAATTGTAAGTAAAGGAGATGATTCTGGACGAACTGGTGTTAGTAAATCAGGATCAGATGCATGTATATTTTTTGTGTCTACAATACCTTCAGAGATTCTATGATAATGTTGAAACTTGATTTAATGCATCAAAGATGTTGGGTATTGAATCTTGAGAGTAAAATGACAGGAAGTCATCAACCCTAGATATTGCAACAATGCAAGAAGGGATTTTTAAAAAGGTTTGAAATACCTATCTTTACATTACATGTATATCGTGAATTAAGGATTAGTTCTAAGTTAGATTGGCTAGAATGGATTTTCTATATAGACTAGTTTGTGTCTTTACCAAATAAATTAAGTAAAACTATAGGATGAGACAATTTCTAAGATGAGTCAAAGGTGTGTGTCTAGATGTCATGACCAATCAGAATGATCATACTTAGCTAGAAAAAATCTAGAGTTGCATGGTAAATTGAGTTTTGTAGGACACATCACTAGGACTTAGATGGAGAAACTTGACAATTCCTTATATCTATACCCTTCGTGAAGAGCAGGGCCACTTCCAATTAGGAAGTGTGTAGAGGACCGCTTGAGTCTATGGTTGGAGGAAAAGCACTTAGATGATGCTCTCCCTCTATAGCGAAAGACTCATTGAGGTTCGTGAAGATAGATAACCACATTCCAAATGCAGTGAACTCCATGTTATGGCTTATGACAGTCAAACTTCTGAGGTAAAACTATTCCTTTGCCAATTGTATTTTAAATGTAATATAAATGAAAAGTGTAAGGACATCTCTTTGATTCTAGTTGCAATTACATATTATTTCAAGTTCAAAATTATCATGAAGAGTTGTACTTTATTTTTTGAGCTTATGCAAATGTAAAAAAAAAAAATTCTCTCCCATGGTTACTAAGCTATTTACCTTCTAGTAAATTCTTGAGTTTACTTGAGTATTAAGAGGAGGGATGTTACATATAGGGTTGGAAGATTAGGGTTGAGGTTCCAATGTATAGGGTAGATGGTATAAGGGTTGAGGGTTTAGGGTTTAAGGGTTGAGGGTTGAGGGATTAAGGGTTGAGGGTTTAACTTGGCTTGTTTGAAAAACTGGGTCCAAGAAATGGGGTTTTCTGGTGATTTATATCACTGAAAGGCTCCATTTCTTGGATTATTTTCTCAAACAGGCCACTACATTGCAAATTTCATCGAATTGGCAAGCTAGTGGACCCACTAGCTTGCTAATTCATGAAATTAGCAACCTAACTTGGCTTTTTTGAAAAAATGGGTCCAAGAAACGGGGTCTCCCAGTGATTTACATAGACTTGAGAGATAGACCTAAGAGGGAGGGAGAGAGAGAGAGTCTTGAGAGGGTTTATGGTTTAGGGTGTGAGGGAGAGACCTGAGAGAGAGGGAAAGAGACAAAGAGAGAGAGACCTAGAGAGAGAGAGAGAGAGACTTGAGAGATAGGGGAGAGAGAGAGAGAGAGAGAGAGAGAGAGAGAGAGAGAGAGAGTTCTAGTTAGGGTGAGAGGGAGAGGTGGTGGAAGGGAGAGACCTAGGAGAGAGGGAGAGAGATGGAGTGGAAGAGAGAGGGAGTGGGAGAGAGATAGAGTGAGAGAGAGACCTGAGAGAGGGAGATGAGGTGTGAGGGAGAGACCTGAGAGAGAGGGAAATAGAGGGAGAGAGAGACTTGGAGAGAGAGAGAGACCTGAGAGATAGGGGGAGAGAGAGAGAGAGAGAGTTCTCTAGTTAGGGTGAGAGAGGTGGTGGAAGGGAGAGACCTAGAGAGAGGGGAGGGAGGGAGTTGATTTGAGAGGGAGTGGGAGAGAGATATGAGTGAGAGAGAGACCTGAGAGAGGTTGATGAGGTGTGAGGAAAAGACCTGAGAGAGAGAGGGGGAGAGAGAAAGATAGAGATAGTTCTCTAGTTAGGGTGAGAGGGAGAGAGAGGGAGTGAGAGAGATAAAGGGAGTGAGAGAGATAAAGGGAGTGAGAGAGAGAGAGACCTAAGAGATGGTGAGGGGGTGTGAGGGAGAGACCTGAGAGAGAGGGAAAGAGAGGTAGAGAGAGAGAGAGAGTTCTCTAGTTAGGGTGGGAGGGAGAGACTTGAGAGAGGGGGAGGGGTGGGAGGGAGAGACATGCGAGAGAGATAGTTACCTAGTTAGGGTGGGAGGGAGAGAATTGAGAGAGGGGGAGGGGGTGGGATGGATAGAACTAAGAGATAGGGAGAGAGAGAGAGAGATCTCCAGTTAGGGTGGGAAGGAGAGACTTAAGAGTTCTCTAGTTAGGGTGGGAGGGAGATAATTGAGAGAGAGGGAGAGGGGGAGAGAGAGGGAGAGGGGGAGAGAGAGAGAGAGATAGAGGGAGTGAGAGATATACCTGAGAGAGAGATAGAGGGAGTGAGATATATTTGAGAGTGGGGGTGGCAGGGATAAATGAGGGATAGACCTGAGAGAGAGGGGGAGATTGTAACGCCCCGCCACACAACCCTAGGGGAAGTTGCAATATACTACACAAATGAACTAATTTTTTTTTTTAAAGAACAATAAACATGCAAGTTCTAACCATTGCCAACCAATCCCCTAAGGTTAAAAGACTGAGTTACTTAAACCCAAACAAGAAACATGAATTAAATCCATAAAATTTAACTACTTAAAGCATTAAGAACCAATACATTCCAAATAGGATTAATTACTTCAAGAATCCAAAAAATACCACATGATTTCAATAACAATTAAATTTTACAATAAGATTACAACACTCATTCCCCGAATGAGATAAATCCAATAATCATGATTACATACTACAAATTCCACCTTGATAACAGTGAGGGGTAATAAATACAATAACCAACTGAAAGGATAAAGCATGACATGAAACTGGATCCCATGAGCTCTCCAACTGGAAGTCTCGTCCACACAAACAAGAAGAAAACCAACGGATTAAGGTGCATGCTCCACCCAACCGTGTGAAACCAAAAGGCTCACCCCCCGTGCTAGGAGATAGTAACCAGGAATCCAACACAAGACCATCAACCATGAGGCATAGACAAAAACATAAACTGAACTGAAACAACTACAACCACAATACTACTTAACACAATGATACAATGTTTCCAGAGGTCAAAGATCACGAACACCATGTATACACCACACAACAACTAACTGACTGCGGACGTAGGTAGAGTGTCATACATAATTTCCATGAGTTACCCTAGCTCAACCTTCCTAGGCTACCAGACCCCCATCTTGGGTTACCCCGGCTTGCCTCTACCGGCCGCCAGACCCTCATGTAAAACTATGCGTCTCGTCTCATCTCGAGCCTTAACAAACACATGCTTCATGAGAGAGGCATTCCTTATCTTTATTAGTGTGAAAGTTGCCCATTAATTCTTTTAAATTATCACTTGATTAAACCCTAGGTGAGTTACTCTGGTGCCCCTTTGTGTGCCGGACCCCCACAAAGAGCCACTCTCCTAATGACAACACACATAATAAAATCACAATCCAATGGTAAACTAGATAAGACGACCTCTCCAATCCAAGGAGGAAACATACAAGGAAACTCACTCCAAACACTGTGGGAAACAAGGACAAAACCCTCTCCAAACACTGGAGGAAAACAAGGTACAAAACCCACTCCTTCCAAAGGAGGCACAAATTACATAACCCTCTCCTAGTCCCAAGGAGGCACAAATCCCCATTCATGGAAACTAGGTACAATAACATAATACAACTCTACACATTTTCCAAGGTGATTCACAAATCGAACCACTACATGAACATCCCAAACTAGAGGACTCCTCTGGAAGACTTACTAAACAATTAACCCCAATTGCCCAACATCGAGAAAGAACGCAACATCATTTAGAAAGCATTTTAGGCAACTCAACAAGCTAACGTTAGGGTTTCCTAAACCCAAGTCAAGCACTGATATAGTACATGAAATTCATTAAATAATTGACATTATACGTTCATACTCAAAGTAAATCAACTCACATTAGCAATGTTAAATAATTTAGACTCTAACCATTTAATTCTATTTTCCTCCATTATACATAATATTCAAAATACAATTTTAAATAAAGTCATTTGATTTTTTTAAAAAAAACAACTTCTAAATAAATCATTTGAAAATTCCTATTTAGTATATTTAAACATCCTCTAAAATATCATTTAAAAAAAAAAAATTCAATTTATATTATTTAATCATTATTTAAATTTGCCAAAACAAAATATTATTATTTATTTATTTTATTTTATTTTTATAAACAACTAATTTTAAAACTAAATCACAAATTATTTATATATATTAAATATATTATATTTTATATAATATATAATATTAAATATTATATATGTTATATAAAATGTAATATAAAAATAATATAATTTACATTAAATTAAATAAAATTTTGAATTTTAAAAATTAAAACAAAACCCAAAGGCCGAGGCTTGGCCGCAGCCCTAACTAGGGCACACGGCCACCCTTCCTCCCCATGGGCGGTGGGGCCTGTGTGCTCTGCACATAGTCCGCCCCCCATGGGCACTACCTGTGTACTCGGCACACAGTGGCCACCTCCCACGGGTGCGACCTGTGTGCACTGCACACAGTGGCCGCCTCCCTGCGAGCGACAACCCGTATGCAGGGCACACAACTCACCTCCCTATAGGCGGCGGCGGTGGCGCCATGGGGGTGGCGGTGGCTCCCCCAAAGAATATATATATATTTTTTTGTTTTCACATTTTTTATTAATTTTTTTCCAAAAAGAAATACAGTCACACGGTCTGTTTTTTTTTGTTTACCAGAATAAAATTTTGCACAGGAAAAAAAAATGATTTTTTTTTTTTTAATTTTAAAAAGAATGAGCTCCCAACCAACAGCATATAAGATTTATATGAAAATATATATATATATACAAATATAAACTCTATTCATAGTTTTAACAACAAATCTCCTTGGTTTCCATTCTATTTTCCATTATTGATTCTAGTTTTGGTTTTCATTCCCCAAATTTCAACAAGTTTGCAAGTTTTCAAACAATTTCACATGGGATTCATTGGATTTAATCAACATTTCAAAGATTTCCAAATAGCATAATGAGGATTTAATCTATTTTCAAAATGAAACAAAGCAAGAACAAAGGGGAACCTGATTTTTCTCCAAAGCTTGAAGCCTTCAACAATGTTTTTAACTCCTCCTTTGAATTCAGCTCAAGCAAGGGTCTCCAATTCTTCACCAATCCAAGCCAAGCCACAGCCAAGAAATCTTTTCCCCAAATTGAAAGTTAAAAATTATATGAATTTCCATTTGCTAAAATAAAGGTTTTCCCCAAATTGGTCAAAACCCTAAAATATCCCCACCCACTAAATTTATTGCACACTTTGGGGATATTTTCCATTTTTTAAATTAAAAACAAATTTCTATTTTCTAATTCAAACCTCACGCACTTTTCAAAATTCACTAAAATAAAAGAATACAAACTTTGCAAAGAAATTACTTTATCAATAATTTACAAAAGTGAAATAAAACACATTCTCCTTTTTTATTTATTTATTTTAATTTATCACCAACTATCCAAATATGATTTATATTTATATTTTGATTAAATCATTCTATACAATAATGTCAAAACAACTAACACATTTAATATATCACCCTTAATCTAATTTAATCAATAAACTCAATCTAATTTTATTAATTAAATTAAATCATTCAATAAAATAAATGACGTTCAACATTGCAAATAAATACATATAAACATCAATTTAACTACGCAAGCCACTTGATAACCTTTATAAATTGCAATTAAATAAATACTCAAGATGCAAAGGACCGAATTAAAACAACCAACCCAACAACAACTCGACAACACGCTATGACTAGGGTGACGACTTGGCACGGAAAACCTAGCTACTATCTCCCAATCAATTTCTGTTGATCAAAGGACATGCTCAAACCTGTGAACCAGGTGGAGTCGATGTCATGTACCTATCAACCTACAACAAATATTACATCGAACATGCATATATATATAATATGATCAAACACACCGTGAAGAGGAAATCTCAGAATCATAGGGCACTCACAAGCGAGTGATACAATCCCGTCCCCTTCACCAATACAATATCACTAACTGACACATCTAACATCAATGATATGATCACAAGCATAAAACATCATTAAATCAATTATTTTCTAAACTAATCCAAAACATGCCATAAAGATAACATCAGAGTAAATTAACATCACATCAAAATATAATGTTTACATCGCTTTAACAGGTAACGGTCAACAATAACCAAGTTCCAAAGTCAAAGCATACACATAAACAACGTACAAAGAAGGAAACTACCGATCAAAGAGCCAAAATGGAGGGGTGTTACATCCTCCCCCCGTAGGGTCAGGCTTACTCCTGGAAGCCTGCAACAAAATAGGGATAGAACTCCCTCAAAAAACCAACTGAACACTAAAGACTCATAACCTTGATCCACGAGGAGCAACCCCAGAAGCCGAAGGATGAACTACACCCAGATGCTCAGCCTAATGGGTATCCACCGCAGTGAATGCCCTATGCGATCTACCTACATCTCCTACTGTTAGCTCTAAAGCTGCCAGCCTTTGACTAAAACCAGAATTGCCCTGCTGAAGACACTCATGAGCAAAGTGGCCCTGCTGACCACACGAGAAACATCTAGTCCCTCTACTGAAACCTTGAACAGTTGGAGGCTCACTAGGTCATGGAAAACCACCTCCACTGAACACCGACTGAAAACTCTGAGCAGGCTGATCAACACGATCACGATGAGCTCGCATCCAACTCCTATCTCTCTTCCTCTGCTTCCAACTTCTATCAAGCTGGGATTGAGGATACTACTGCCTAGACTGCGAAGACTGTTGCTGCTCACCCTTAGCGGGTGACTGATGCCCTGTAGAAAAGTCTATAGCTTGAGATCGGCCACCCTAAGAAGCAACACCAGAAGGTGTACTGCCAAACTGAACTCCTACCCAACCACCTAAAACCAAAGCCAAATTCTCCTCAACAATACAAGCCTTATCCACAACTACCTCCATGGTCTTCAGCTCAAATACCCGAACACCACCACTGATCTGGGGGTTTAAGCCCCTAATGAAATGTTGGACTAACATACCCTCGTCGTCACCTATGCCTGCAAACTGTTTGAGCTCGAAGAAACAACACTCAAACTGTTCCACTGACATATCAAACTGTCGAAGGGCATGAAACTCATCTCCACGGTGCTAATGCCAATGATCAGAAAGGAATCGAGCTCTGAACCACTCTAGGAACAACTCCCAAGAAATAGTGCTAATATCCAAATGGAGCTTCTGCTCCTCTAACCGCCACCAGGTAGATGTGAAATCCATCAAATGCATAATCGTGCACCTAGCTTTGGTGTTACTACCATACGGATGCATGGAAAAACACCTATTCAAATCAAACAACCAAGTCTCAGCCTCTAATCCACTGCCCAACCCATCAAAAGTGGGTGGATGAGCTCTAAGAAGATCCCTCATGTGAGCATCCATGACTACCTCAGATGGAGCTAGAACCTAATCTCTCTCTCCTATGACCTTTTGATCCCTAACCTACATCGGGCCCATACGTGCAAGAGTCTCCTCAAGCAAGCGATGCAACTGATCATCCCCGATCCCTGGTGGATCCTGATGCTGGCTACCAACCACTAGCACAAACTGAGAAGCCTGATGCTCCTCATGATTAGAAACATGGGGAACAATGGGAGGTGCATCCTACTGATTACCTCCCCGTCCGCCTACACGGCCACGACCCTTACAACCCCACCTAGGTGGCATGACCCTGAAAAGATACACACCACAACATAAGACAAGGTACACAAACAAAACATCCTATGCAGCTGACAACTCAATGGGTCCACATTATCCCAGAGTACCCAGTGTTTAAACTTGGGCTCTGATACCATGTGTAACGCCCCGCCACACAACCATAGGGGAAGTTGCAATATACTACACAAACGAACTAATTTTTTTTTTTAAAAGAACAATAAACATGCAAGTTCTAACCATTGCCAACCAATCCCCTAAGGTTACGAGACTGAGTTACTTAAACCCAAACAAGAAACATGAATCAAATCTATAATATTTAACTACTTAAAGCATTAAGAACCAATACATTCCAAATAGGATTAATTACTTCAAGAATCCAAAAAATACCACATGATTTCAATAACAATTAAATTTTACAATAAGATTACAACGCTCATTCCCCGAATGAGATAAATCCAATAATCATGATTACATACTAAAAATTCCACCTCAATAACAATGAGGGGTAATAAATACAATAACCAACTGAAAGGATAAAGCATGACATGAAACTAGATCCCATGACCTCTCCAACTAGAAGTCTTGTCCACACAAACAAGAAGAAAACCAACGGATTAAGGTGCACGTTCCACCCAACCGTGTGAAACCCAAAGGCTCATCCCCCGTGCTAGGAGATAGTAACCAGGAATCCAACACAAGACCATCAACCACGAGGCACAAACAAAAACATAAACTGAACTAAAACAACTACAACCACAATACTACTTAACACAATGATACAATGCTTCCAGAGGTCAAAGATCACAAACATCATGTATACACCACACAACAACTGACTGACTGCGGACGTAGGTAGAGTGTCATACATAAATTTCCATGAGTTACCCTAGCTCAACCTTCCTAGGCTACCAGACCCCCATCTTGGGTTACCCTGGCTTGCCTCTACCGGCCGTCGGACCCTCATGCAAAACTATGCGTCTCGTCTCATCTCAAGCCTTAACAAACACATGCTTCACGAGAGAGGCATTCCTTATCTTTATTAGTGTGAAATTTCCCCATTAATTCTTTTAAATTATCACTTGATTAAACCCTAGGTGAGTTACCCTGATGCCCCTTTGTGTGTCTGACCCCCACAAAGAGCCATTCTCCTAATGACAACACACACAATAAAATCACAATCCAATGGTAAACTAGATAAGACGACCTCTCCAATCCAAGGAGGCAACAAACAAGTAAACTCACTCCAAACACTGGAGGCAACAAGGGAAAAACCCTCTCCAAACACTGGAGGAAAACAAGGTACAAAACCCACTCCTTCCAAAGGAGGCACAAATTACATAACCCTCTCCTAGTCCCAAGGAGGCACAAATCCCCGTTCGTGGAAGCCGGGTACAACAACATAATACAACTCTAGACATTTCCCAAGGTGATTTGCAAATCGAACCACAACATGAACATCCCAAACTAGAGGACTCCTCTGGAAGACTTACTAAACAATTAACCCCACTTGCCCAACATTGAGAAAGAATGCAACATCATTTAGAAAGCATTTCAGGAAACTCAACAAGCTAACGTACATGAAATTCATTAAATAATTGACATTATATGTTCATACTCAAAGTAAATCAACTCACATTAGCAATGTTAAATAATTTAGACTCTAACCATTTAATTCTATTTTCCTCCATTATACATAATATTCAAAATACAATTTTAAATAAAGTCATTTGATTTAAAAAAAAACTTCTAAATAAATCATTTGAAAATTCCTATTTAGTATATTTTAAACATCCTCTAAAATATCATTTAAAAAAATAAAATCAATTTATATTATTTAATCATTATTTAAATATGCCAAAACAAAATATTATTATTTATTTATTTTATTTTATTTTTATAAACAACTAATTTTAAAACTAAATCACAAATTATTTATATATATTCAATATATTATATTTTATATAATATATAATATTAAATATTATATATGTTATATAAAATGTAATATAAAAATAATATAATTTACATTAAATTAAATAAAATTAAAAATTTTAAAAATTAAAACAAAACCCAAAGGTCGAGGCTTGGCCACAACCCTAACTAGGGCACGCGACCGCCCTGCCTCCCCATGGGCGGGGGCGTGGTAACTTTCGCACATGGTTCGCCCCCATGGGCGGGCCGATGCTTACGGGGCCTCCAGGCTGCTGCGGTTCACCGCAACAATGGCCGCCTCCCTGTGGGTGGCAGCTCGTGTGCAGGGAACAAGGCTCGCCTCCCTGCAGGCGGCGGCGGCAGTGCCATGGGGGTGGCGGTGGCTCCCCCAAAGAATATATAATTTTTATTTTTTTTCACATTTTTTATTTTTTTTATTATGTTTTTTCCAAAAAGAAATACAGTCACACGGTCTAGTTTTTTTTTGTTTACCAGAATAAAATTTCGCACAGGAAAAAAAATGAATTTATTTATTTATTTTATTTTAAAAAGAATGAAATCCCAACCAACATCAATAAGATTTATATGCAAATATATATATAAAAATCTAAACTCCATTCATAGTTTTAACAACAAATCTCCTTGGTTTCCATTCTATTTTCCATTATTGATTCTAGTTTTGGTTTTCATTCCCCAAATTTCAACAAGTTTGCAAGTTTTCAAACAATTTCACATGGGATTCATTGGATTTAATCAACATTTCAAATATTTCCAAATAGCATAATCAGGATTTAATCTATTTTCAAAATGAAACAAAGTAAGAACAAAGGGGAACCTGATTTTTCTCCAAAGCTTGAAGCCTTCAACAATGGTGTTTTTAACTCCTCCTTTGAATTCAACTCAAGCAAGGGTCTCCAATTCTTCACCAATCCAAGCCAAGCCTCAACCAAGAAATATTTTCCCCAAATTGAAAGTTAAAAATTATATGAATTTCCATTTGCTAAAATAAAGGTTTTCCCCAAATTGGTCAAACCCCTAAAATAGCCCCACCCACTAAATTTATTGCACACTTTGGGGAAATTTTCCATTTTTTAAATTTAAAACAAATTTCTATTTTCTAATTCAAACCTCATGCACTTTTCAAAATTCACTAAAATAAAAGAATACAAACTTTGCAAAGAAATTACTTTATCAATAATTTACAAAAGTGAAATAAAACACATTCTCCTTTTTTATTTATTTATTTTAATTTATCACCAACTATCCAAATATGATTTATATTTATATTTTAATTAAATCATTCTATACAATAATGTCAAAACAACTAACACATTTAATATATCACCCTTAATCTAATTTAATCAATAAACTCAATCTAATTTTATTAATTAAATTAAATCATTCAATAAAATAAATGACGTTCAACATTGCAAATAAATACATATAAACATCAATTTAACTACGCAAGCCACTTGATAACCTTTATAAATTGCAATTAAATAAATACTCAAGATGCAACGGACCGAATTAAAACAACCAACCCAACAACAACTTGACGACATGCTATGACTAGGGTGATGACTTGGAACGAAAAACCTAGCTACTATCTCCCAATCAATTTATGTTGATCAAAGGACACGCTCAAACCTATGAACTAGGTGGAGTCGATGTCATGTACCTATCAACCTACAACAAAGATTACATCAAACATGCATATATATATAATATGATCAAACACACCGTGAAGAGGAAATCTCATAATCGTAGGGCACTCGCAAGCGAGTGATACAATCCCGTCCCCTTCACCAATACAATATCACTAACTGACGCATCTAACATCAATGATATGATCACAAGCATAAAACATCATTAAATCAATTATTTGCTAAACTAATCCAAAATATGCCATAAAGATAACATCAGAGTAAATTAACATCACATCAAAATATAATGTTTACATCGCTTTAACAGGTAACGGTCAACAGTAACCAAGTTCCAAAGTCAAAGCATACACATAAACAATGTACAAAGAAGGAAACTGCCGATGAAAGAGCCAAAACGGAGGGGTGTTACATAGATAGAGGAAGTGGGACAGAGGGGGTTGGACGTAAAGATTAAGCTATAAACCATAAAGCTTAAAACGTAAACCCTAAAACCTAAATCTTAAACCCTAAACCCTAAACCCTAAATCTTAAAGCCTAAAGCCTAAAGCCTAAATCCTAAATAGAGAGAGGGAGAGATAATGGTGAGATAGAGAGTTGAGAAGGAAGGAGGGAATGGGAGAGAAAGATAGGGAAGGGAGAGAGAGATAAATATAGAGGGAAGGAGTAAGGTTGGGAGAACAAGAGAGATGGAGAGAGAGGGAGAGAGGAAGAGAGAGGGGGAGAGAGAGGGAAGGAGGGATGGATAGG